>LJDD02000038.1:0-18549 GCA_001513825.2 Chrysoporthe deuterocubensis | reverse complement strand
TTGATATTTTATATTTAACTAGGGGTCTAAATTATAGTATATATTTATTTGCAGCAGGCTTCTGCATAGTAATTTTTGCAGAAGTCTGCTGCATACAGTGCATTAGTTTAATGGTAGAACCTAACGCTACGGTCGTTATGGTACAAGTTCGAGTCTTGTATGCACTTGATAAATTATTAAATCCTTTTTTGATGGTTCTCTTAATATCTATTATAGTTGGTTAATTCACCGATTTATTCTTGGTTAGCATGACAGGAGGATAGTCCTCATAAGGCGATACTCCACCTATTATAATTTTTTAAGTAGATAAGATAATATTTTCTATTATTATTCTTTTTTTGAGGTATTATTTATCTATATATATAGCTGTTCGATAAGGAAAAGACCTTGGTTATCAATTGATTCAATATCTCATATGACGGCAATGAATGCTACGCAGCTGTAATAGCAGGATAATATGTCGTCTCAATTAATTTTATTTAGTGGTATTATTACCTATTATTTTAATTACTACAGAACAGAGTGGTTATATATCACTATATCCTTCCTAGTTACAATTATAGTTAATATGAGAAAGTCTCTAGATATTAAGTTTTATTTCTATCACCTAAAAAAGATGATACAAGTTGCTAAAATAATAGGTACAGGTCTAGCTACTACTGGTTTAATAGGTGCCGGTGTAGGTATCGGTGTTGTTTTCGGGGCATTAATTTTAGGTGTAGCTAGAAACCCGTCATTAAGAGCACAGCTTTTTTCATACGCAATTTTAGGTTTCGCATTTTCTGAGGCGACTGGTTTATTTGCTTTAATGATGGCTTTCCTATTGCTATATGTTGCTTAGAACGCTCGTAGCTTAGTTTTATTATTATTATTATTATTCCCTTTCGATTATTTCAATTTAGGTATATTAGCTTTCTTGATATAATTAGGAGAGTCCGGACTCCCGGCATAATTTATTATGCCGGGAGTCCCTCCTGTCTTCATTTTTTTTATAAGGCGTCATTTAATATTATGTTAATATCTCGGATTTGTTTTTTAGCTCTTCGGCCTAGGGTAATGAGGACCTTAGTCCTGGATTATTTATTTAGAAGAGCTTGCTAGTTCCGACTACGTCGGAACAACCAAATAAATATTATGTGATTTTAAGAGTATAATTTTATTAATTTTTGAGAATAAACTAAGATTCTTAGGAATGTTACCTATTAAGGCATAGCTGGAGTTCTGAAAGTGCCTTTTTTTTACGTTGAGGAGGCTTTTTAACAAAATATATTTGATTTATTATTGTTTTAAACTGCTTCAGATAAGGGATGAATTCTTTCAGTATTGTGAACTTAGGGCAGAGATTTAGTCAAGATAACCACCTGTAAACAGGGCTAGTTATATACTAAGATATAATTAATTTATCTTGTCGCGATTAGCGTGATTATGTTGTAGCAGGCTTTAATCATTAACTATCAATTTCTCTTAGCTGTGAGAATTAGCTTTGAAGTGTGTTTGGATATTAAACTAAACTTTCTATACTATGCGTACCCGATTGAACTTTATTTAAAAAAACCCTGATTTATTATATTCCTAAACACTCCTTAATATTTATTTCTACCTGCCATTTGTAGGTAGCACTTTAGATTAAGTCTTAATATTTTTTAAATTTAAACATGAAAAAACATTTATCAACGTATTTATTATATTTCAAATTTTACATAATAAATAAGATACCTGCAAAAATATCACTATTAACCTGTGATTTTATCTTATTTATTTTTTTCGAACTTGCTTATTATACCTGACCCTTCGCATTACTGTGACAGGTGACAATAAGAATAGCTGCTAAGGTATGTCCGATTGCTTTTATTAATTTTAGTTTATTTGTTCCGTTAGCCAATAATTCGTCAATGTTTTACAGGAATTTATCTTCCTTAGATCAAGCTAAGATTAGATCTTTAGTCTCAGTGAGATATTATGGTACTATTTCAATTGTTCCTAAAAGTGATTGAAAAAAAGATCTTCAAGATCAATACAGAAAACATAATATTATTCTTAAACATCTTAAAGAAGATAAAGGACCAAGTCTCGAAATTTTAAAAGAAGTACTTTGCTTTCCTCAATCAAGTTTTATAACTGAAGCTCACTTAGCATTAATTAAAAAATTATATGAGGAACGAGTTATACTTCCGTTACCTTTAGCTGGAACTAAAGAGTCAATCAAATTTAGTGAACTAGTCGGACCAACACATTATAGTACAAAAAACAAACTTAATGGTTGTTATATAATTACAGGGTTAAATTTTAGTATCTCACCTATTACTGGAATAAAGAGCTTTGATAGTTATGTAGGTCAAAGTGTTCATTTAGTTAATAGGATTAAGATTCATGCTAGAGGATCTGATCCTGCAACAGGTGCCTTTGTAAAATCTTTAAGAGATAAAGGTAAAGTAGAACTAGTTATAATAAGAGATGATACTGTTATACCTGAAGGGTTATCTAAAGGTCAATTTATAACTTTACTTGAACAATACTTAATTATTAAACTTAAGCCAACTGTTAATAGAAAATTAATAGTTACCCCAGGTATTTTATGAACTCCTGAGGTAACTCAAAAGCATATAGATAAACTAGCTAGTCAAGTTTATGTTTATAGAAAAGAGGAGGATAATATGATTCTTGTACAAAAGTTTCCTACTACTAGGGCTGTGGGTTTAAGTGTAGGAAAAGGTAAATCATTTTATTCTAATCTAGTAGCTAGATCTCAAGGTTGATATAAAGATTTGTTTCTTTTTACCACTCAAGAACTTGAGGGAGCAGAGCATAATATATTATCTGTTTCAGAGTTTTTAGATTTAATTGAGGAAGCAGGATCTATTAAAAAAGGTGGTTTTAGCGTTCGTGTAACTGACATACTGTCTGGTGAAGTTAAAATTTACAATTCTATGAGAGAGGTGACACGTGAAATAGGGATTGATAATAAAGGGATAAAAGATAAAGCAGTAGATAGTTCTAAGTTATATAAAAAAAAGTATAAAATAGAAATTGTTTAGTTTTGTTTTTTTTCGTTTTAGCGCGGCGGCGGTTTCACCAGCCGCCTACTGGAGGTGTATAATTCGCTCCCTTATTATAAATGGTACTTCGCTTCGAGGAGTCCCTAGGGTCGCCCAACGAAGTATGCTTACGTCGGCGAATATAGCTAAAAAAAGGGTTTTTTTAGGCATGCATGTTTACACAGCAGCCGGGCTAATAAAATTAAAGCTCGCTGGCTGGACAATTATTTTCTTACGCAATTTTAGGGTTCGCCTTTAGTGAAGCTACTGGTTTATTTGCATTAATCCAAAGAGGGTTTTAGGATCCCTCTTACTAGGTTAATAAAAGTTTAGGTTAAAGTCTAAGCTAGTTTGTTTGCGGCTGGCTGTTTATAATAATACTAGCTATACAAGCAAGATTCTCAAATTGCGGGGATATCTTAAAGGTTAAGTAACCAACTATAATTAGAAATAGTTATAGGGCGCAGGTAATGACTAACGGTATGGTAAAATCACTTAATATTAAGCTTATAAACTTAAATAGGCAATCCGCAGCCAAGTACCTAATTTGTAATATTTGGGTATGCAGTTCAACGACTAGACGGGAGTCGGCTATAAAATAAAAATTATAGCTTAAGGTATAGTCTGACCCGGTACGAAAGTACTGACCTTTAGTTATTGTTTCTAAAGGTGCCTTATTATAAAGTATACACAATATATTCTTATAAATAAGGGTTAACGGGTAAGATCACCTAGTATATTATTAATATACGAAGATCTTTGATCGGATGGCATTCTTATTATTATACGTTGCTTAATGTATAAAAATATGGTTTTTTTTTCTTTTTCTTTTTCTTGAATGTGGCACTAACTTTGTTAGTGCCACATTCTTTATTTTATATTATTCTTGTTTTTGTTACTTCTCTTTATTATACGTAAACTATGCACCGAATAAAGTAAGCAAAATAGAGCTTGATGCGGTGGTAAAACCAACCGCGCAGCAGGCAGGTTTCACCAGCCGAATATTCGGGGCTGCTGGTGAAACCGCTACACATGAATCTTGTGAATTAATTCGTAGAGATAATAAGGGGGAAAATAGGGGTTTACTGTTGATTTAATAATGTAAATGGTAAATATTATATTGGTAGTGGTGACCCATTATATGTGATATTAAGTGATTACTATCAAGACTGGTATTATCTTGCTCGTACTAGCACATATATAGTTAGAGCTCTTTCTAAACATGGTTTGGATAATTTCTCTTTAGTTATTCTCGAGTATTGCACTTCGGATAATCTTATACATTGTGAACAAAAATGAATTGATTTACTAAAACCTGAATATAATCTTAAGCTACAAGCAGGAAAATCTAAGGGTTATAAATATATTTCTGAAAGTATAGAAAAAATACGTAGTCAAGCTTTAGGTAGAAAATATAACGATCCTGTTAAAAAACTTATGAGCGAGTCTCGTAAGGGAATTTACAATATTTTAACTCTGATGGCTTTAGTGTATTTTATCATGGGGATGGTTATGCACGAGACTACGGTTTAACTCTTTGTACTGATTGTTATGTTTTATGCGATGTTATTAGGTTAATGAATGTTTTAATTATTCGTTACGGTTTAACCTGTACTTTATAAAAAAATAGGGAGAACCAGTATCGTATATACATTAGTTCTAAAAGTATGCCTTTACTTAGATCTATTATTACTATTTATATGCATTCTTCTATGATGTATAAACTAGGTGTACATAAGGTTAGCTAATTTATTACTAGCGAAGCTGTGTTTGTGCCTAAAAAATTTAAAGTTTTATTCTGAGGGTGAATATGGTGTGTAATATATGTATTACAGCTTTCCTTTACTATCTGTTGTTTGTTTAGAATACCCAAAACTTTAGCTTTCTAATTCTCCCTTGTTTATTTTTAGGAGAATTAAACTATCTTGTTGGCCATTGGTTTATTTGTAATAATTTCGGATGGCATTCTTATTATTATACGTAGCTTAATATATAAAAATATGGCATTTTTTCTGAATATGGTGCCCGCGCTAACTAAGTTAGTGCCATATTCATTCTTTAAGGATATTCTTATCACCTAATTAACCATTAAAAAACGGCGAGCTTGCGCCTTAATATAATATTTGATTTGTTTTACTAAATTAGGGCGCAAGCTCTCCTATTATTTTAATTACTACAGAACAGAGTGGTTATTTTACACTCTGTCCTTCCTGGTTATAATTGAAATTAACTTGATTAAATCTAAGAATATTAAGTTTTATTATTTATATATTGAAATTAATGTTGAATTTAAATTCAACAAATTCATACTAAATTAAATCTGTATATTCATCATCTGCTTATTTTAAGTTTAGACAGTCTTTTGGTATATTATTGCTCCTTAACCATTTTAGTTTGTTGCATTCTAATTTTTACAGATCTTTTTCAACTACGAGCTTGCGCCTTAATAAATTAGTCGATAGAAAAGAGAATAATCTATCTCCAAAAGGTGAGGATTTACCTATTGTTTTTAATAATGGTTCAGAGGGGAATAACATTAATAATACTAACCCTGTGGACTCTAATAATACTAACTCTGTGGACTCTAATAACACTAACCTTGCGGATTCAGATAATAGAGATAGTTTATTATCTTCACAACAAGTACAAGAAGTTTCTCGTCTTAATTCTTCACCTTCTAATGAGAATGTCTCTTCACCATTTAAATCTTCAGATTTTGAGTATGATTCTGATATACAAGAACCTTCAAAAATGAGTAATGAGGAAATTCTTTCTGAAATTCGTGAGGCAATTAAAGGAGAAAAATTAAGCAGAAGTTTAGAGAATGATGAAAGAACTGAATTATTTTCTAAATTTCTTGAAACTCGTCATGTTGAATTAAGAGAGGAATGTTTAAATCGAGGTTTGTATGCTAGTGATACTGATACTGATAGTGATAGTGATAGTGATAATAATAACTCTGAAGATAATTCGAACAAGGATGTTTGAGAAGAGGGTGAAGATAATAAAAATAATAAATGTGAAGATTCTTCTTCTACGAATAAAAGAAAGTTTGAAGAGGATGAAAATTCAAGTACTCAACCATCTAAAAGCTTCAAACAAGATTCGAGTGATGTTACCGGTGATACAGAGCCTTATGATATTTGTGGTGGAGAAGATTGCTAATTTCGGTTATAGTGTTGGATGTTTAATATTTATTCGAGTTTGCATCTCCCATAATTTATTGAGGGACTAGAAAAATGGAATGAATAAAGGTAGATTAATAAGTTAGATTTATTTCTTACTGAACGATATTAACAAGAAAAAGAGACTATATTAACCAAGAAGTGTAGTAGTCACTAAATAGGGCGATATGTGACTGGGGCTCTATTTAACCAAAATAATTAAAAATTTAAAAATATATAATGAATTTAACTCTGATACTTTTTTTAACTGGAATTTTAGGTTTTGTGTTGAATAGAAAAAATATCATATTAATGCTTATTTCAATTGAAATAATGTTATTGGCTATAACTTTCCTTATATTGGTAAGTTCACTAAATATTGATGACATTATCGGTCAAACTTATGCTATCTATATAATTGTAGTAGCGGGGGCGGAGTCAGCAATTGGTTTAGGTATTCTAGTCGCCTTCTACAGATTAAGAGGAAGTGTGGCAATAGAGTATAAATAATGTATTTAAGTATAATAATTTTACCATTATTAGGAAGTATAGTAGCTGGCTTTTTTGGAAGAAAAGTTGGGGTTCGTGGAGCACAAATAATTACTTGTTCATGTGTAATAGTAACAACTATTTTGGCTTTATTAGCTTGAGTTGAGGTAGGTTTTAATAATATTCCAGTAACAATCAACTTATTTAGATGAATAGATAGTGAATGGTTTAATATTACTTGAGGGTTTCAATTTGATAGCTTAACAGTTTCAATGTTAATCCCTGTTTTAATAATAAGTTCATTAGTTCATATTTATTCTATAGGTTATATGAGTGGTGATCCTCACAATCAAAGGTTCTTTAGTTATTTAAGCTTGTTTACTTTTATGATGATAATATTAGTAACAGGTAATAATTATTTGTTAATGTTTGTTGGGTGAGAAGGTAACTTAAATTGCCTTAAATGGGCTAGTTTTTCAGACAATAGTGAATTAAGTATTATGCTTGCAATGATTGGAGGCCCCCACAAAGCTGTGCAAAAGAGATTTTTTTTTTCAAATAATTTTAAATCGACAGAGCGGATAGGTCCTCATAGTTTAAGTATAATATCGTTAATAGTAGGTTCCTTATTAAGTAATTCTTATATGGAAAAAAGAAGTAATGGTTTAGGCGTTCGGATTATATTTATAATATGTAATAATAATATGGAATATTTAATGGGGTTTCATTCAATTATAGCTAAAGCAGGTTATTGTAGTTATAGAAAGCCTAAATTATTTAAATTAGTTAGTAAGGAAAATAAAGTGTTGTTTATTGCCTGTTTTAAAAGTTATAGTTTTTCAAGTTTTATGTGATTATTTGACATGTTTTATAAAAATGGCTGTTCAGTTAAAATTTTACCAAGTAATTTAGATAAATATTTAACCCCGTTAGCGTTAGCAACTTTATTTATACTTTCAAGGTGTAATAGTGAAAAAGCGATATTAAGTAAAAAATCTGTATTAGGCACTTATTTATTATCAAAGGATGATTTAAATTATTTTTCGCTTATTTTAAAAAACAAATTTAATATAGAAAATGTAACGGAGTCTAGTTATACTAGTTGTTTATACGGCCATGCCGGGGGGTCATTGAATATTAAAGACAAATCTGCTTTTTCTATATTGGTAAAACCTTATTTATTACATTCACAATATTACTTATTAAATAAGCCATTACTTAAATTAAATTTGTTTGGTGTTTACCCTTCTAAAAGAAATCTCTGTACAAAACAAGATTTTATGTCTATTAAGAATACCAATGAGTACAAAAAAGAGTATAAATTAAGTTTAGAACAAAGAGAAGCTCTTATTGGTATAATATTAGGGGATGGTTATTTAGAAAGAGCTAAACCTACTCATAATACAAGATTGCAGATAGAACAATCTTATCCTGAGAAGGAGCAATATGTTAAAAGTTTATACGATCTTCTGGAACCCATGGTTACTAAGTTTCCTGCTATTATAACAAGAAATGATAAACGTAATAATTCTGTTACTCAATCTATGCGTTTTAAAACTTTAGCTATGCCTTGTTTAAATTATTATCATGATTTATTTTACAAGAACAAAGTAAAAAGTATACCTAGAAATTTAGGTGATTTGTTAACAGCAAGAGGTTTAGCTTTTTGAATTATGGATGATGGTGGGAAATCTTTACACAATCAAACTATATTACACACTAGATCTTTTAAATTAGAAGATGTAAAATATATTCAATCTGTTTTATTAGAAAATTTTTATCTTATAACGAGATTAGAAGAAAAGAAAGAAAATCAGTGAGTTATATACATTCCAGTAAGACAGAAAATTAAACTTAAAGATATTGTGGGACCTTTTATACATAAAAGTATGTTATATAAAATTTAATAAAAATTATACATTTAAGGGGGGGACATAAGCCCCCTTAAATGTATATTATATTCACCTATTTAAGATAACTGTCTATAGTTAGTGATATTATATTTAGTAATAAAAATAGTTTCAAATATATTGGAACTTGATTTTTAGCTTTTTGAGCAGTACTAGCTATGCTAGGCCTGCAAAGTCTAAATCAATAGAATAAATAAATTAAATCCGAGGTGCCGTCAAGATGTAATGGTCGCCTTAAATGAGAGTTTAATATATCACTAGCAATACCTTTGAAAACGATCAAAGAAGTTATTAAACTTTTAGATCGTCGGTTTTATTTTAGATCGCGATTGACTAGAGCAAAGGTGGGTGCCTGCAACGGTGCTTAATGTATAGTCAGACTATTTATATTACAAGAGTTTGGTCTTAAAATATTAAGGCGAAGCTCCCAGGGAGGAGGGGGGATTAGTAATATACTAGGGCTTTATATAAATCCTATTAGGTTTTAAAGTACAGGGGTATTAGTTACTACAAAAATAGCTATACCTAATAGTTGGTTGGTGTTTGTTCATATCTTCTAGTAAGTTTCTGATTTACTCGGATAGCTGCAAATCAAAGTTCTATTTCTGCTTTCTTAACAAATAGAGTAGGTGATTGCTTTTTAACTATAGGTATGTTTGCTATATTATGATCTTTAGGTAATCTTGATTACGCTACAGTATTTTCATTAGCTCCTTATATTAATGAAAATGTTATTAGTATAATTGGAATTTGTTTAGTTATTGGAGCGATGGCTAAAAGTTCACAAGTTGGACTTCACGTTTGACTTCCTATGGCGATGGAGGGTCCTACACCCGTTTCTGCATTAATACACGCTGCCACTATGGTAACTGCTGGTGTATATTTATTAATGCGTTCATCTCCTTTAATAGAATATAGCAGTACTGTGTTACTTATATGCCTATGATTAGGAGCAATAACTACTGTATTTAGTTCTCTTGTAGGTTTATTCCAACAAGATATTAAAAAAGTTATAGCTTATTCCACAATGTCTCAATTAGGGATGATGGTTATAGCTATAGGTTTATCATCATATAATCTAGCTTTGTTCCATTTAGTAAATCACGCGTTTTATAAAGCATTATTATTCTTAGGGGCTGGTGCAGTTATTCACGCAGTAGCTGATAACCAAGATTTCAGAAGATATGGAGGATTAATTTCATTCTTACCTTTAACTTATTCTGTTATCTTAATTGCAAGTTTAAGTTTAGTAGCTTTCCCTTTCATGACTGGTTTCTATAGTAAA
Organism: Chrysoporthe deuterocubensis; assembly: GCA_001513825.2. Taxonomy (NCBI): domain Eukaryota; kingdom Fungi; phylum Ascomycota; class Sordariomycetes; order Diaporthales; family Cryphonectriaceae; genus Chrysoporthe; species Chrysoporthe deuterocubensis. Next base: position 8,666 of record LJDD02000038.1, on the reverse strand, counting down.
GATTTTATACTAGAATCTGCCTTTGGACAATATCATTTTAGTAGTATTGCTGTCTACACCATAGCAACTATAGGTGCAATATTTACTACTCTTTATTCTGTGAAAGTTCTTTATCTAACCTTTTTAGCTTCACCTAATGGACCTATAACTTCTTATAAACATGCTCATGAAAGTGACATGTTTATTAGTTTACCGTTAATAGTATTAGCTATTTTCTCAATATTCTTTGGTTACTTAACTAAAGATTTGTTTATAGGACTTGGTTCTGGCTTTTTCACGGATAATAGTATATTTATTCATCCTACAAATGAATTAGTAATTAATACCGAGTTTGCTGTTCCTACTTTGTTTAAATTATTGCCTTTCTTCTTTACTGTCTTCTTTAGTGCGTTAGCTATAATTATCTCGGAATTTTTACCTGGTGCAGTTATTAATTTTAAATTATCTTTATTAGGTCGTAATATTTTTGGTTTCTTTAATCAACGGTTCTTAGTTGAAATGTTTTATAATAAATACGTTACAAACTTAGTACTTTATTTAGGAGGTCAAACTACGAAAGTTCTAGATAAAGGTAGTATAGAATTAATAGGTCCATTTGGGCTCGAAAAAGGATTAATTAACTTAAGTAAAAGCTTAACTAAGTTAAGTACTGGTGTAGTTACAAGTTATGCTTTATATATTTTAGTTGGTCTTATATCTTTTATATTTATTCTTTACTTATCAGAAATTAGCTCTAGTTTAATTATAGTATTAATTATACTAAGTTTTTTTAGTTTTAAGGATAATAAACAATATTTTGGGGGGATTTTACATTCTGTAACTTCCCCCCCCCCCACCTCCACCTTACTATATTATATTAAGGGGCAAAGAAGAATGTTTCATTTATTGTCATTTAAACAGCAAGTTTTTCTATAGGTTATAAAGAGGTAGTCTACTACCGATAAAGTTAGTTTACTTCCTACCGAGATCTTAGAGTAAATTAATAAGTCATATATTAAGTGAAAAATTAGATATAGCTGATTATATATCACATAAATACAAAGATTGTAATAATTCTATACTAAATTTAACTAAAATAGGACTTTATAAAGGTTTTAAAAGGGATAATGCTATATTAAAAAAATATAAACTACATTTAATTTATGTTATATTAGTCTATAAAAATAGTATAGAAAATATAAATAATAATATTAAATATTAGTTAACTAAATATTCGATATTTATATTATTTATTTTTTGAAAATGATAGTCGGGTGGTGCTAGTGCCAGGATAGTTTAATAGGTTAAAACTTTAATTTCATACGTTAATAATGAGAATTCGATTTTCTCTCCTGGCTAACTGCGCAAATAGCAGCTAGTAATAATGTTCATTAAATTTGTATTATTGCTCGTTTATTTATTTTTTATAAAATCATGTTATTACTTTTTACACTTTTCTTATTAATTTCGAATGCCGTCAGTTTAAGACGAGATATGGCAATTCTCTATAATCGGATTGCCATAATTGCTTTACTATATGCTATATTACAAAGCTTAGTTAACTTTTCCATTTTAAGTAATGGTGGTATAGGGTTACATGGTGGTTTATTTCATGTTACAACTATCACCGAAGTTTTTCATATCTTTCTGTATTTTATTAGTATATTGATATTAATTTTAACTAGTTTTTATCCAAGAAAAGTATGAGTGTATGAATACTCTTCATTAAAAAGTATTTTCATGAATAAATTTCTATATTATAGAACTAAAATAATAAATAAAATGGGAAAACATTTAAAAATTATTGAATATCCTCTAATTTTATTATTTATAATAAGTGGAGCAGTATTTTTAATGTCAACCAATGATTTTATTTCGATCTTTTTATCTATCGAATTACAAAATTACGGTTTGTATTTATTAAGTAGAATCTACAGAAATTCAGAATTGTCTACAACAGGTGGTTTAATATATTTTTTGTTAGGTTGATTAAGCTCCTGTTTTATACTATTAGGTATAAGTTTATTATATGCCAATTTAGGTACAACTAACCTGGATAGTTTGTATGTAATTACTAGTATTAATGATCTAAATAATGTAGAGTTAGCCAAGTGGTTTATGTCTTCTTGATATAACGATGATTATATAAATTTTTCTCTCTTAATCTTTAGCATAGGATTTTTATTCAAAGTTAGCGCTGCTCCATTTCACTTCTGATCACCTGATGTTTATAATGTCATTCCAAGAATAATTGTTATATTAGTAACAATTTTTTCTATTTTTTATTTAATTCTTATTACGTGATTATATTTATTAGATTATATTATTGTTTTACCAACATATTTATTTAGTTTAAAACAAGAAATATTGTTGTTTTTAATGACAATTTTTTTTGTATATATTTGATACTTTAATAAAGAGGTAGCACAAAATAGCTTTAATATAAATAATTATTTATTGTTAAGTAATCGTAGTGATTTTTTGATTATATTATATTTTTTTTTTATTATGTTTATATTTTATCCTTTTATTAATTGTATAATAACTGGAGATATTATTAATTATATTTTACATTTAAATACAATTGATATTTTATTATTAGTAATTAGTAGTTTTTACTTAATAAGAGGGTATTTGTTATTTAAAGCCTATCTACTAACTATAATATTAGATTACATAATCTTTATATGTAATATTATAGTACTTGGAATTATTATCTATATTTATTTATATTTAATATTTGATATTTCATTCGAAACAAGTTTTTATTTGGTAAGTAAATTATTTACATATAGATGATGATTAATGGTAATTGTTAGTTTAATATTTATATTGACAGATCAAACTTTACCTATATTTAGAACTTTTGTAATTGTAAGCATAAATATGGTTTTTACTAATATATTTATAATAATATTAAGTTCAACTTGTAATATAGATATATTATTTGCTATATTAAATTTAACAACGATAGTTTATCATATACATTTAGGTGGAAATCCTCAGTATATTGATGCTATTAATTTAGTGAATAAAGTAATAAATAAAGGTTCTCCGCTATTACCTTCTGTAGTGAAGATTTATATTTGAGATATATTGTTCGAGAATAAAAAAGAATATAATAATAATCAATTAAATAAAAATTTTGCCAATATTTTCGGAATATTCTTTTACATTGTAGATAATTATAATAGTTATCCTAAATTATTGTCTAGATTCCAGCCTAATTCTCTATCTCTTATAGTAGAATGTAAAACTATAGTTGAAATTAGATGGAACAAAATATGGAGCTCTCCTATTATGGAAAAGTTGTTTTTATTGAATTGAAATAATAAACGATTAGGAGGGGGATCTCGTGTATATGGAAGTGGGATTCCTCTTATATTTCCACCTGAACCTATATTTGGTCCAGAGGAATCGTTTGGAGAATTTTTAGCTCGTTGTAAGGCTGAGCAATCTATGAGCGAAAGATTCCTTAATTTATTCGATAAACCAGATAATGAGCAGATTTTGGATTTTTTGGATAAACCTATTAATTACAATAAAAAAGTTTTATTAATTCAATTTTCCTCTTTATATATAGAGGATGATTCTGTTGATACATTTTTCTTTAAAAAACCCGATGCTCCTACTATTCTTGAAGTTATATCATTTAATAAGGTAAAATTTAATTATTATCCTAATATTTCACTTTATACTAAATTGGGAGTATATTCAGATAAAGATAGCATGATGCAAGCCGTGAATTCGTTTGGAGGGAATAATTCACATTGAGTAGGTGGAAAAATAGGAGGTCGAAATTCTAATACTTGAGAGGCTTATGTATTTAAAGAAAATAGAATCATGCCTACTTATGATTCTATTTTAAATATAGGTGAATATAACTTGTTTATAGATGGAGAAAATTTAGTACAGCCAGAGTCGGAGCCATTTAAGTTATCATATCAACCAGCAAATCCATTACACGAGAATTGTCCATTTTATTTTGAATTTGGCAATGGTATTTATTGTAAACTTCCTTTCAATTCTCCGGATTTTAGTGATTTGTATAACTCAGATTTTAATACACATTTATGAGACCCCCTAAATGTAGAGGAAACTCCTCATTTTTTTAGTACATTTTCTTATAATAAAGACAATATTTATTGTTAATCAAATTTAGGGATACGATTAGGGATAGGTTTATTTGTATATTATTTATCTTTATTTTTTGTTTTATATTTTAATGTAGGGCTAGTGTTAAAAATGGTTTTTTATATTATTATAGTTTTTTAGTTCCTTATATATTAAGCAAGGGGAGTTCTCTTTATTATTTGTAGACTATGCACGGAACAAGGTAAGCAAAATAGAGCTTGATGCGGTGGTAAAACCAACCGCGCAGCAGGCAGGTTTCACCAGCAGCCCCGAATATGAAGATTTTTATTTTTTGCGCAATCGATAATTTAGGGTTTACATAAAAAGAGATTATTTATAGTTAAGGGAACGTGAATTATGGTGCAATTCCGTTAAATGGAATTGCACCATAATTCATTCCATAAGTCTGGACGGTGTGCTACAATTTATATCTTTTCCTTAAATACTTAAGGCGAATACTCTAAATTAATCAAGTATTGAATCTTATAAATTTTCAAAAATATGCCCCAATTAGTACCTTTTTATTTTATAAATGAAGTAACATTTACTTTTGCCATTATAGCTATTACAGTATATATGTTATCAAAGTATATTTTACCAAGATTTGTACGTTTATTCTTATCACGTACTTTTATTTCAAAACTTCATGCTAACGCAGAAAAATAATAAATTATTATCTATGCTATGCAGATTTTGTGTAAAAAAGTTACTTGCGGCTACTTTGTATAGCATTAGCTATGGCTTCGCATAACGAGTCACCTGCAGGCTTCTCCTTAAGGGAATTAGGAAATTTGTTTACATACGGCGTCATTTTTACGCCTAAAATAACCATCGTATAAATAAATTAAGAGGTAAGACAAAAAACCTTTTTTTACCTCCTATGTTGCTTTGTAGCAGAAAGTTTATATGAGTTATTTATGTATAAAAACATAGCAAAAAAAAGACCCTTTTTTATTATGTTGTCCTATGCAGGTGTTTTCGCTAGTTGAGGGGGGTTAAATAATGAATGTTTTTTAGACATATTATAGTTGGTGGCAGCCCAAAATTATAGTATGGGAAAAGAATATTCTTTGTGTATTCATATCTTTAAAGGTTTATATAAAATGTAAGCTATTAATGTACAATATGGGTACTTTTAGCTTTAATAATAATTTATACCGAGAAATACTTAGTCCATTAGAACAATTTGAAATAAGAGATTTATTAAGTCTTGATGCACCTATATTTGGAAACTTACATATTTCTATAACTAATATTGGATTTTATTTAACTATTGCAGGTCTATTTATATTAGTTATGAATCTATTAAGTACAAATTATAATAAATTAGTTAGTAATAACTGGTCAATAAGCCAAGAATCTTTATATGCTACTATACATAGTATAGTAACAAATCAAATAAATGGGAAAAATGGTCAATTGTACTTCCCATTTATTTATACTTTATTTATAGTTATATTAATAAATAATTTAGTAGGAATGGTTCCTTACAGTTTTGCATCTACAAGTCATTTTGTATTAACTTTTTCTCTTAGTTTTACAATTGTTTTAGGTGCTACAATATTAGGATTCCAAAAACATGGTTTGGAGTTTTTCTCTTTATTAGTTCCTGCAGGTTGTCCATTAGCATTATTACCTTTATTAGTATTAATTGAATTCATTTCTTACTTAGCAAGAAATATTTCATTAGGATTAAGATTAGCTGCTAACATATTATCAGGTCACATGCTATTAAACATTTTAGCAGGTTTTACTTATAATATTATGACTAGTGGTTTAATTTTCTTCTTCTTAGGATTAATACCTTTAGCTTTTATAATTGCTTTCTCAGGGTTAGAATTAGGAATTGCTTTCATCCAGGCACAAGTTTTTGTAGTTTTGTCATCTGGATATATAAAAGACGGTCTTGACTTACACTAATGATAAAGAACTTAAAAATTTGTATGTCAGGATTAATTGACTTTATATATGTTCGCCTGATAAATTTTAAATTTTATTTTATGTTTATTTTTAATAAAGAAAAATTTATATTCTATTTCTATATATGTTACGGAATAATTTATGTTATATTTTATATTATAAAAATGCTCTTGGGGGATTTGAATGATATTGATTTTATTGATTTTATGAAAATATCGGATCTACTTAATCAAGATAATAATGATACATCTGGCCCATCTAATCGACCTCCGGGTGAAACCCCTCCTGATCCAGGGTCGGCCCCGAAGGGAAATAACCATAATTCAGACAAAGATGGTTTATTACCCTATGATCCTTATGATCATCAGGAATATAAAAAATTAGCGGAATCTTTACAAGAAAAACGTAATGCACTAATAGAAGAGCGTGTTAGATTTGGTAGTAATAGTAAATCTACTACTTTTGGTGAGTTAGGTATCGATTTCACTAGGAGATCTCCGACAAAAGAGGAAGTAAAAATGATTAGAACTGTTTTAGGATCTAGTATAATGGGTAGCAGTATATGTAATGAAATTGCAATTAAGCGTATTGGAAATTATTATCCTTACTAATGAATTATTCTGTTTTACCTAATCAGGGAGTCACATGTTATTAAATATTTTAGTAGGTTTCACTTATAATATTATGACTAGTAGTTTAATCTTTTTTTTTTAGGATTAATACCTTTAGTTTTTATAATTGCTTTCTCAGGATTATAGTTAGAAATTGCCTTTATCCAGGTGCAAGTTTTTGTAGTTTTATTATCTGGGTATATAAAAGATAGTTTAGATCTTCATTAATTATTACTCAAAATTTACGGCATACTACGTAGCCGTAAATTTAGTAGTTGAGGGCTGAATGTTCGTAAGAAATCAGCCCTTATCTTAATATTTTTACCATATTTAATTAAATGATTAAAATCTCGATTAGATTAATATAGATATTTATTTGCCATCCTAATATTTTTATTTTATTAATAAGAATATTTAAATGAAGCATTTGATAACTTGAAAGATACTGCTTTTAAAATAGTCCAGGATGCTTTAATGGATGTAGATAGGCCTATTACAGAACGTCAAATAAAATAACTGAGTATAAAAAATTAAAAGATCAAATGGATGATTTAATTAAATGATTAAAAAGATCATAATTTTCTTTTAAGGTGAGCTTTAGTAATTTTTATGATGATCTTATTCGGGGCTGCTGGTGAAACCTGCCTGCTACGCCGTTTTAATTTCGGTTTCGCCGACATTTATATATAATTGCTTTTTATAGACGTTTCTTTGGTCGCCGTAGTTGTTTTAGTATGTCGGTTAGGCTGACCACCGAACTATATATGGTTATTTGGTATTGTGGTTAAATAATAAATCCTCTCTTGGATTTTTAAGAGTGGTGAAGTAGTAGCCCTTCCCCCTCCCCTTATAATTATAGTTTGCTACTTTGTATGCTTATGTTTGTCTAATAAAATAATGTACTTTTTTTGTTAGCCGAAAGTTATGATAAAATATTTAGTGATAAGCAATAGGATGAAAATAAAATTTTCAAGGAAAGTCTATAATTTAATAATTTATGTATAATATTTAAATGTAAGTTAAGTTTTTAATAGAGAATATAAATGAGTTAATAAATATTGTTATGGCATAAGCTATTGGTCTCCTGCTACCCTTATCCACTATTTGAGTTTTGCAATGCAGTTTATACATAATATATATAAACTGCGCTTGCGCTAGACATAACTGTGGAAAGTGGGAAATAAAATGAAATAACTTATTTTGGAAAATCAAGCTCATGTAAAATCTTTTTTTAGTAAGAAATTATTACAAGATATAGCTTAAATTATTCCTAAATACATAATTTAAGAGTCAACTGTATTAATATTAAGGTCGACTGACATAATTTTCATAAACCAATTTTTTTTAATTTTAGCAAGAATGGCTTAATTTTAAGGCAGCATGACTGCTACGCGTACGCAGGAAAATTAGCCGTCTTAATTAATTTAGGTGAGTTATTTGAAGGTATATACTTCTTATGCCTAATTTATTTAATTAGATAAGAAGGAGCTCTTTAAAATGCATAAATTAATAGGGGGTGATTTTATTAATAGTAAATTGTGAAATCACTCTAGCATAAATTTCTAAGAAGAGTGATAGATAATCAAAATTGTGAATTACTCTTAACTCGAAAAGTATAATTTCTTAAGAAGAGTGATTGATAACAATTTTGGATTTATCTAATCACAAAAAAAGTATAGAATTATTAAACTAATTAAAGGAGCATAAAATTATTAAAGAAGCATAAAATTATTAGATCAAATAAACAAATATGAAATTATTAAAATAAAATAATTTAAACAAGTCTATTATTAGATAAAAAAAGTCAAGTAAATTGATATTAAACGATGAAACGAAATTTGGATTAAACAAACAAAATTGATATTTATGAGGCAAGCTATGAATAATAAAAGTTTTAACTTTCTTTAATTAAAAATGTTAGTTACGCTGATAGGTGAGTTTGGTGATGGCTCTGATTGAACGCTGTCCAAATGCTTGACACATTGCTAATTCGGGTACGTTTTAATTTATAGCTTTTCGGAT
>LJDD02000037.1:0-24691 GCA_001513825.2 Chrysoporthe deuterocubensis | reverse complement strand
TTTCGAAATAATAGTGAATTAGTCTATTTACCTCCTAATACCTCATACGTTTTTCAACTTCTCGATCTAAGGGACTTTGCTCCTCTTAAGAGGGCCTATCACTAAAATATCAGAGATAGCCAATGGGGTGATTCGACAATTGCTGGAAAGAGGTTGTTCCTCCGAAATGATCGTCTAGCTCGTACGGAAGGTTTAACTAGCCAAAATACTACGTCTGAGTGGAAGGCTACTGGTCTTTTGTAAGGATCAGGGTTCGGGAGAAAGCTGGAGTCAACTTAAGTCATATTCTTCTTAGGTCTAGCTTCGTTGAGGATCCCCCTTTTTCTTTCGAGTCTGTCCGGGAGTCCTGCCTTCTTATGTAGACGAGGGGATCCTTGTTCCGTAGCTAAGCGCCGGGGTAAACGTTCCTCCGTCAGCCTGTGTTGGCTGGGCCAACGTGCCTTATTGCATATCCAACCGGGCCTTCCTGTCCTGTCATTTGGCTTGTTGGTTGCTGATATGCATTCCCAACTTCATGCATCGTAACATCTTTGGCCCGTATCTCGAGCCAAGCCGCTTTTGAGCCCTCTATTGCTCGAAAATATTCAACAACACTATCAAAACCAATCAGATTCGACTATAAAGCTATCAACAATAGCCAAACCAACTTCGGGAATCAATTGAAACAAATCAGATATTATCCCTTCGACTCCCAGGAAAGCCAAAGACCTGAAAGATCAGCTGGATCAATATCACGCTTCGATTGTACCCTCTCCTTCACATCGCCAGCTTTTCAGGAAGATAACTCAAGGTTTTGACGAGAAAGATTTCCTATTGGCTAATGCTCTTGAAAGAATTCGAACCCTACAGACCCAGATTGAAACAACCAGGCCCACAAAACGAAAGAAAGTTGAATTAAGTCCGGATTCTAAATATGCTGCTATTGAAGCTATATAGCGGGCCCAGGAAGCAGCCATTCAGGATGTAAACAATTTGAATGGAGAGAGCGACATCGAACTGACTGGGGTTGAAGAGGACTATCTTGTAATTGCTAGTGGAGAAGAAGAGTAAAGAAATGCAATATACATATTGTATGTGGCTGTGGTTGGCTAGGGGGCCCACAAAGAAGGGAGGCCCAGAAGGGGGTGGTTTGACTTATCTCGTTTGAAACTTAATTGACCAACTGCACTACGAAAGTACTAGGGATATAGCTATATCTAGCTGGGAAGCAGGCTGTAAGTCCTGATTCTTAGATCGTCGTGCGGGCCATCGTTCCCTCGATATCGCTAGTAGGTGAGCTGGATCGTTATCGTAAGCCTGCTCAAGAATGCATCTGGCCTCCTTCATAAAGCCTTCCAAAAGCTCGCCCACTACCTCATTCCGCGTCTTATTGTTCTTCCGATCGTTATCCTTATCCCGGAGCAACAAGTAGTGCATGCAAGCCACGCTGTTAAGAGGAAGGCTCCTGGATAGGCGCTCAATTTGGAAGGTAGCAAACGTCTTTTTCCACCCGGGCATAGTCTGTTCTAGGAGTTTGTCTGTAAATGAGTCTTGCTACCCGGGTATCAGCCGGACTGCACTGATAAGGGCAGCTTTGAGCGACTCTTCGCATCCGGGCAATTTCAAGGCCGCCTTAAGGATGGCGGTTTGGAGCGACTTTTCCAAATTGATATGCCCGTAGGCCCTAGATGACATTTGCACTTCGGGCAGGCTCTTGAGACCGCTTATAAGGACGCTGCCAAGCGCTTTCAGCCATCCGGGCTTATCCTGGACCATTTGTAAGAGCACGGCCATGCGCAAGTCTTCCCACTCGGGCGTTTCCTGAACCGCCTTCAAGAGGGCAGTTTCGAGCTTCGAGCAGCTCGGAGCGCCCATCTCCTAGCAGCTCGGAGCGCCCATCTCCTAGTCTAGGTAGCGCCTGAGGGCGGAGCCGTCCGCGAGGTCGCCTTCCCGCCCATTCGCGGACAGGCGTGCATATATGTCCTTAGTAATGCGGAGCCTATTCTCTACGATATCTGCGCACAAAAAATTGGTATGCCGCACGTTGCTGCTATTTTCTACCGCCTTGATCCTCTTGTACTCTTCCAGAAGCTGCTTGGAACCCTCGTCGTCCGACGTCTCCCCGTCCCGTATCGATACGTGGCACCATTTCTGTAGCGCCATAATACATTGCGAGACCATCTTTGGCCGCCCGTCTTGCAGCAAGTACGGCGCGACGCGCGGGTCGTCGAGCAGGGCCCCAACCAGCCTCTCGTCGTGGCCGCCGGCCGTCGAAATATTAGGAGCCTGCAATCGCCGCTTCTCGCACAGGTATAGAAACATCTGCAGCGGGACGCTGTTGCTGCCAATGATGCGCACGTGCTAGTTAACGCAGTGCATCCGGGCAAGGGTGTGGATCGCGCCCAGGCTTATCGGCTCGGAACAGACCTTAGCCCACATCTTTATCTGGTCAGCTACGCTGCGGAACTCGTTCATCTGCTCTTCCGTTATGGACAGTTGTATTAATAGCCGTAGTAAAATAGACAGGGCCTCGCTGATTTCGGCGCACGCCGCCTTGCGCGCGGCTTCCAGGTCAACCACGTTCGATATCCCATCATTATCTCTGCGCATAACTAGGCGGCAAGAGTATACGGCGACGAAGGTTACGAGACGGACCTCGGCTACCGACTTGGGGTAGCTACCTTCGGAAAATACCAAAGGGCTATGGCAGAGCATGCCGAACACGTACGGCTGATAGCCGGAAGTGAATACGCTGGCCGCACCCTCGAACGACGGCAACCTGTAGGCGAGGCATGGTCAGCATCTTATTAGCTCGGCCAGTAGCAGCACGCGTTGCGGGGGCCGAAGCAGGTCGGTATCCAGCTGGTACGGCAAGGCCACTTACACAAATGCCTTTCCGCAGTAGGGGATTTCCGGCAGGAGCGTGGTCAGCTTGCGCCACATGGTCCCTACGTCGCTCGCCTTGTCCAGCGTGTCGACCCAATCCTGCGTGAGCTGCGGCTGGGATACGGCCCTATCCCAACTCCTAGCCCAGGGCCTGGGAGATTTCGATGCCGGCTTGCCCCGCCACTCTTCCTCGTTCAGGAGGCTTGTCACACGGATCAGGTTCTCGGCTTCGTGGAGTAGGATATTGGTTACTATTGCAAAAATAAAATCAGCACGAGGTGGCCGCTGATAGAACTAGGCCAGCCATACTTACAAGTTGAGGCTATCCAGATGGGGAGCTTGCCCTGTGCTACCTCCTCTCAAAGCGCAGCGGCATCTCTGGCCAGGGCTATAAGGGAGTCTAGGAAAGCGAGGAAGCCAGCCTGGTCGAGGTTTAAGCACGCTTCGTCATAGTCCACCTCGTCAGTAGACAAGTCAGCCTCGCTATCGTCTGCAAATCCTTCTTGTTGCTCTTCTTCCGGCTGCTGCTCCTTGATATCAGGCCCCGCCGCTTTATCGACTTTATACGCGTTCAGCTGCTTTTGGATATCTATCAAAAAGTTGATATATACCTTATGGCCAGCCTGCTTGCGCTTCGGCGCCCGCGTGTAGCGCTTTCCCCACGCCTCGCGCAATTCTATAGCCTTCGCGAGTTGGCTGGAGACTTGGTCTCGCCGGTCCTCCGCTAGCTTTGTCACAAGATCAGGTATAATGCTTTTCGCTTCGGGGAGGCTGAGGCTTCTAAGTTGTCCGTTAGGGTCTAGCATCGCAAATATTTTCAAGCCTAGCTCTTTATACTGATAGTAAGGGGATTCTTGCTGACCGAGTAGCTGATTCGGGATTGGGGAAGACATATTAATAAGCAGGGCTAATATGACAAGTTGAAAGATATGGTATGCTTATGAAAGGTGTAAGTAACGAGAATAGCAATGAGATGCTAATAGCTGATTTTCGTAGTTTGTAACGACAAAGAGCAGCCTGATCGGGGTAATCAAATATTCAAGCAGGACGGATGAAGGAAGGGAGGAAAGAAGCGCTATCTCACCAACTCGGCTGGCGAAACGGATCTAGGCAAGGGCGTTCGCCCAGCCGCGTACGGGCCATATGGCTGTCCGAGCACACTTGGTCCCAAGCTACTGGTAACAAACCCCTCGTCGCTTAACGAAGCTGCAATTGGTTTAGATGGAAAGACCGTACAAGGACAATAGAATATGCGATCGGTAAGCATATTGGTAATATTGATAGTATTGGTGATGTTGGTACCATTAGTGTTGGTACCGTTAGTGCTGTTGGTGCTGTTGGTGCTGTTGGTGCTATTGGTGCTGTTGTGCTGTTGGTGCTATTGGTGCTGTTGTGCTGTTGGTGCTGTTAGTGATGTTGGTGATGTTAGTGATATCAGTGCCTGGAGCGGCCCGATAGCCATTTACGACAGCTTTTTTTGTCAGTAGCCAGCTGTAAACTACTGATTATATCTGTTCTTCTTCATATTACAATTTGGAAACTCTTTCGTCTCTAACAATCGCAACCTTTTAATCAGAAAATTTCTTGTAAAGCAAAAACCGCTCCAGTTTCCTTTCAAATATCTTCGAGTATGCATTCTTGTAAAACAAGAAACCCAAGTTCCAGCACTATTCCTCCTGCAGCTGTTTTTGCAGAACAGCAAGTACCACCTACTTTATCACTCAGCTCATTACAAAGCACCAATACGCGTCCTTTACCAGAAGAAATATACAAGAACTTGCAGATGCCATACTTTCCTTGTAAGTACTACCTTATTCGGGTATAAATAAGAGCTGCATTTTTTACGGAATTAACACAACTTGATAGCAATTCACTCATCTTCGGAATTCGATATGAGCCACGTAACATCAGCCTCTTATCATGTTATGCCTTTCCATTACCAATCTGGCAGCGACAAAAGGTATTTAATTCCGCACTCCAGATTTTCCAACGCCTTGAACCCGTCAGGGCCGAGAACCGCATGCTTTCCGCAAATAGCTTTATCTTACTTTCAGAGGTTATCGCTAATAATTGTGAATAGTAGCTTTCAAACGGATCAAATAATGGAACCGATTAGCTGTGCATCTGGTAGCGGCTTCCTATAAGCCTCTTCACTTACTACAATCTACTAATACAATTTTGTTATAGTTTTTCCGAATTCATGGCCAGCAGACCAGCATCCGTCTATTGTTACGAATCCGATATCGCATATCGATGCATTTCAAAGAAAACAGAGAGACCTGAATATAACAGTACAGAAAGATATTACATCTGACAAACAAATCCCAGAAAGCGAAGCCAGCTCATATGAAACGGTTACGTTTAGTAAAAGCACACCACGCGACAAAATGCGTCTTTGGCGTATACGTAATGATTACAAGCATCTGAAAGGCAGAGATATGTAGAGAAATATAGTGGAAAAGTATATGGGAGACAAATTTGATATTGCCAATCTGGATCAAGATAAGTCAAGATTGCAGATGACAATCCACAGAATGATTTTTCAATACGGTCAATGGCCTCGTAGAGATGTAAGTTTATCTCCTTACAAACTTTCGACCTTTGGATATTCAATAAGCTAATTCGCAAGGGATAGGAACAAGCACTTCTGAATGCATACAAACGTTGGAATCAAGACCGTTATAATAAAATATTACACCTTTTTGATCAGGAGATGCGTTATCTGCCAAAACCGCATAAGCGGACCGTACAGGAGATCGAGGCGCAGCTGGTCGAATTGGGGCTTGAGAGGCCAAAATGCGAGATCGAACAGAGAGGTGAGGAGAAGAGAAAGCAGGCAGCATCTAGAGGCAAGAAGAGAAAGCAGGCAGCATGTAGACACGACAAGAAATTGACCTGAAAACGCTTTATATGGGTTCTGTATAGAGTTGTGTCACAAGCAAATAACAGATTTTCGACAAAGACTAGAGCAAATAGTAATCACGTTTGAAATAGTGGCGATATAGTTAAGAACATTCTTTCCGTCCTTAGTACTAAAAACAAATGTTTTTGTCAAAATTGACATTCCAATCTCAGAGACATCTACCAAACCTCAGATGCGTAGTAATTACTGCTTGAAGAAAGGAAGCTTCCAGGAGAAATCAGATGGTAAGTATGGCCATATTTGCAATTTGCCGCTTGTAGAAGCTGTTCGTACATATTGTTCGTATCCGTATCCTTCTTGACGAGGTTAGCCATAGCGGTATTGTTCCGTCAAGCCTGCAACAAGATCCCGGAACTGTATCAGCGACCCCACTGCTCGGATTTGTCGGCGAATTTGGCTGGGGCGGGTGGGTATTTAAGGCAACCAGGCGTACAAGGATATGCTGCTTGCACGGTAGCCTGTTATAAATGGCCGCGAACTACCAGGATATTCTATTATAAAAGCATCGATCGTGGATCGGTGCCGTAACTACTACCGCCCTTACCGACAGCTTTCTCCTACGGTTACCTTATCAGCTACCGCTCTCAATACTCGACTTACCGTTATTTCTTGCCAAACCATTTTTGTATACAAGCAACAGCCCTTGTCATTTGGTATACCCATTTCGATCCTATCTACCGTAGCTCGTTACGCGACAATACAATCTTTCTATCTTTGAGTTTGCTATCTTCTTAACGATAGCGATATCGGCCTGCCGCATTCCCTTATAACGCCCTTGCCCACGGCACTGTAACCATCTAGCAAGCCCGGTTTGTCCTTAAGCGTAGGAAAGATGGCGCATATTGTTACGAGCTTCAACCAGGCTTTGAGAAGACAGGCTCGGGGGTACGTATATGGGTGCCCAATGCTATCTGTAAGCTAGAAAGGGCACTTCGAGCTGATATCCATCCTCAACTGTAGCGAGGTGACCCCAGCAGGCTCCTCCAGGGAGCGAGCCCAGCCCGACGCCGCCGACGAGGCGGGGAGCGCACAACCGCAGCAGCGGCCGGTGGCCCGCCGGAGCGCCGAGCACATTGGGGCCAGTGACGAGCCTTCCCCGAAGCGCCTAAAGTCGCCCTCCAATTCCGTCAACGCCGGCGACGATCCGGGCCTCTCGACGGCGGCGCAGGTAGACGACAGCACATTCGAGTTCATGAGACCCCCTCCGAGATCCAAGGGCAGGCTGTGGACCGAGGGTGACCCCGCCCTGCCATGGTCAGCTGCTGCCGCCTCACATCCCTCGACCCAGCAGCGACCACAGCAAGACTCGATAACAGGGTATCATAGGGCCACGGCAGGCGGCACTGCTAGTGAGAAGGAGGACCCGCCCGTGTCGCAGATGATCTCTCAGCTCGAGACACGGCCGATATCCCAGGAGCAGCTCGTCGCGGAGGTGAAGGGCATCTACGCGGAGCTTGTGATGGTTGAATCCGAGTGTATCGAGGTCGATAGCGCCCAGAGCGCCCAAAGCGCCCAGAGCGATGGCGCCGCAAGGCTGAACAACGAGCAATGGCAGGCCCTGATCGCCCTGCACCGGACGCTTCTCCACGAGCACCACGACTTTTTCGTGGCATCGCAGCACCCTTCCGCCTCCACTGCGCTCCAGAGGCTTGCGCACAAGTACGCCATGTTGGCGAGGATGTGGAGGCACGGCATTCACTCGTTCCTCGAATTGCTCCGGCACCGCCTGCCTGCATCGTTGGAGCATATGCTCACCTTCATCTACCTAGCCTATTCCATAATGGCCCTGCTATTCGAGACGGTTCCGGCTTTTGAGGATACCTGGATCGAGTGTCTGGGAGACCTTGGTAGATACCGCATGGCTATTGAAGATGAGGATATTCGCGATAGGGAGATCTGGACTGGTGTTAGCAAGCAATGGTACTCGATGGCGAGTGATAAAGCTCCTACGACCGGCCGCTTCTACCATCATCTTGCGATCTTGGCCAGGCCGAATGCGATCAGCCAGCTCTTCTACTATACGAAAAGTTTGTGTGTTGCGATCCCTTTCAAATCGGCTCGAGACAGCATTCTTACACTCTTCGAACCGATTCTGCATAGCAAGCAGAACAGCCTTCAGTCTGTTGACTTCGACTTCGTTAAAACGCACGGTATCCTTTTTATCGTGAGCAATACAAACGACAAGGAGAAATCTCTTCCTCAGCCCGTGGATGAGATGATGCAGGAGTATAGCGAAAGCAAGACCGACTTCATTTCCCAGCTTGACAATTACATCGCGCGCACTACTAGGGGCTGGATCGAGCCCGGAGGTCTTGTTGCAATTGCTAACAACAATGCAATCTTGGAATACGGAAAGACGGACAGCAATGCCCAAGGTAGCGAGAATGTTATCATGGCTGTTATTAGCCCCAAGACCGAAAGCGATGTTCACATGGAGGGTTCGGAAGAGGACCTCAAACCCGTCCCGTCAAAACTGTTTGGTATAATTTTGGATTTCGTTAGGGAGTGCGACTCCGTAATCTTCAAACGTTACGGCGACAACAATATCCTGACCTACTTGCACGTTCGGCTTGCCTTTATGCTCTATATGGCTCCTATGGAGCCTGCAATGAAGCATCTTGAGCATAGCTTTTCATGGACACAAATCTCTCTCTTCTTGAATTCCCTCACTATCGGCTTGGAAGACTTAAACCGCATCGAAGCAGAAGATTTCCCTCAACCTACTAAAAGGCCCCTTCCTGAAGACTGGAACCTGCGTGGCCTTCTCTGGACACAAGAGCTATACCCATCCGACTGGTTCAGCGGAGACAAGGTCGACGAAGATGAAAAGGCGTTCGAGTTGCCATCAATGATGGAGTACCGACGCGAGCGCATCCTGTGGCTCGGCCACAGGCTGGCATCCTTCAAGAAATGGATAATCTATGACGGACAGGCCAAGCGGTTTCAGGCCACCCCTGAATTCCACCAGGAAGCAGATGCCTCTGACGACGCGACTCTGGTTGAGAGGATGAGTGAGATCTCTAGGACATCCGGTCGACAGAACCGCTACCATGGTTGATAGGCCGGCTGCCTAGCAGTGCGGTTGTGATGTGCTAGAGCGTAAGGATGTCGGGTCGACGGCGGGGTGGGGATCGAGAAGCAGTTACGGGCGTGCAAAAGTAGGCAACCAGCACCCTAACCCTAGCAGATCTGTGCTTTATATATCTATAGCTGAGCACCATACAGTCATTTTCATTCTCTTTTGTAGTCAACAGATATCTATCGCAATACTCATTTGCTCATTCCCTTGCTCGATATCAGGTGCCTATTTCGCCCCACCAGAAGGATCCTTGGGTTGAAGGCTAGCATGTTGCGAGCAGGGCCCTTAGCAGGGATTTTATTGGCTGAGCAGCGACCCCCACGTCTGCTGCTCACTATATAAAGGCACGTTCTTTTTTTTTTTCCTTTGTTCGTTTCTAGATAATAGAGTAGGGTAATATATCCCATTGTTCCCCTATCGCTTGGCCTGCTCGTCATATTACTGCCATTTCTTCTTGTTTGGATGATGGATGAGACGAGGAGGATAACTGCACTAGTGAACCGCTAATCGATGCGGATACCTCTTCCAATTAACCTGTAGATATCTAAACGAAGGCGCTATTCCCCCTTGACGACAGTTCTACGCATAGATGCTACGATAAAACTAGCCGGGTTGAGAAACGCCGGGCCTCTCAATAGTCAAGCTTATAAATATACGGAAATATGCATACTAAATGGCACCCAATCGCTATTGTCATTTATCAGTATTGTGCTCTGCATTTCCGTATTCTGCATTGCAAAAAAAATCGGAGTGAGAGAAAGTATCCCAGGAATGCAGGAATGCTAGCAGTACGGCATGATTCATTCCTCCCTCCTCCCTAGTAGTGGACATCCTAGCACCTTGGTCTAGTAGCTTTCGGACGTGCTTTCGGGCACGAATATATATGTATACATACACACACATACACACACACGCACACACACACACACACACACACACATATATATATATATATATATATATATGTATATTCATGACACAAGGCACGAACAGCCTGTTTGTGTACTGTATATCCCGGCCTTCTCTGGTTCTCTTGCAACAAGTGATGGACCTCAGCTCATCTTCAGCTCGAGACATAGCACGGTCTACCTGGCCTGACGACTACTCGGTGCACCGGAGTCCTAGCGCTCGAATATCTTGTCCTGACATTCGCCCACCGACGCATCCATTAGTTCTGATATTTAGTGCCGTAGGGATATCTCTTTCTGCCGGCGGCATCTTTTCTTGACACCTAATCGCAATGAAAGTTCTAGGTTGCGAAGGCGGGGTCGGAGCTCGGAGCTCGGAGCTCGGAGCTCGGAGCTCTATTTCTCATCGGTAGTGGGCGCCGCGGGGTCAAGCGCAACCCCCCCCCCCCTTTTTTTTAGAGCCTTGGCCTTGGAAAGAGCAGGGGCTTTGAACATTATGCCTTCTGGGCAGAGGGATCTGTCTGCAGCCTACCTAACGGCGCGGCTTCCATCTAGAGACCCACAGGCGCTGAAGGCACCTGCATACCTAAGCATCGCTAGGCCGTCTCTAAAACTCCGTGCCCAAGCCCCGAGATTAAGACATGGTCTGCATACTGGGGCCATACAAGAATACGTACCCAGTAGTCTGCCGCTGCCCTTGGTTCGCTCGCTCGAGATAAATCCAGAACTTTGCCCGCCTGCCTTCGGCTGCCCGTCTGGTTTTGCGCTGTATGATCCTTCAGAGCTCCGTAGAGAAAGGGTCGAGCCTACAAGATTCAATATCGCTCTCAGGATGCGGGCGTATCAGTACAGTACAGTACAGCATGGATGGTCCAATCGAGGGGATTGGTCTTTGAGCATCTGAGAGGTGCATTTTGGCTCGAATGCTGTATGTATTATGGACTATCTGGTTGACGAGTAGAAACGAAAGACTTTGTATGCTTGATATTGTTGTCCCTGGGAGAAAACGCAATTGCCGAGCCTCCACCTGGAACTTCTCGGTTCCCGACATTTACCTCAACTTCTCTCCCAGCCTGACCGGCTCAATATTATTAACTGCGAATAATTCCGGGCCACCTTTGCAAAAGATTGTAAAATCCATTCCAAGAAACCCTTTGGATCGCATTATATAGCGCCGCAATATAGGTTAAGACTTGAAAAGCCTATTTTACATCTTCTAGAATATAGAGCTGGGGAGCGTTATCTTAGTTTCGACTCGTAAAGTACCGCTCTGTCACCCTTAATAGGCCGCCCAGCCATACAAACTCCTCGGGATCTTCTCCTGCCCCCAGATTGCGCTGCACTACCGACAGGCCCTTGTTGGCATCATACTTGATGCTATTGCTACTGACTCTTTTGATAAATGTATCTTCCTATTTCTTCAAAGTCGTATTTCGAAAACGCGTAAAAGCCGTCCTTCCGGCCAATCCCCATTTCTTGCAATCCTGGCCTGCCGGAACATACCCGGAAAATATTCTGTTTATACATTCATTCGGTTGATAGTCTGCAATAATATAATTATATAATTAATTTGCAAGCGAAATGGCCCTGCTTTTCTTTCCCCCTTTAGCAATTTAAGCATAGTCGATAAGTTAACCACTCGAACTTGATTTATTTGTTTTTATATAAAAGGATTAGCTTTCTTAGCTATTCTGACTCTCAATCGTTCTCTAATGCCAGTAGTTTACGGCTCCAATGGTTACTAGAGCCTAAACTATATGCTTGGATTAACTGCAGCCCTTTTATTGAAGCCTGCTGCCGGGAACCAGATATTCCAAGCATTGCGAGTTACGCGCCGTTGGGCAGTCTCAGACCCTCTCAACCGCAGGAAGAAAGGAGCCCAACTTCATACAAAAGGGGACTGTGCAATAGGTGCCTAAAGCACCAATTTAGGGGCCTGTCGGTGTATAAGTAAGACGGGAAAGAATCGACGGACCAAGGAAGGACCTGGTTCCTTAAGCACTCCTTGAGACCCCCCTTAGTAATTACCGTTAGACCCTCCAGGCTCTCACTTAAGCCCTTATAACAATGGCGCATACGGAGCTCAGTCTGTACTACGAGAAGATCGAGCCTGACCAACCAGTCAACTTACCGTCTACTTACTGGAATATGTATCATCCTTCTCCCCTCGCCGCTGACTTTAACCAGCGTACTAATCGTAAGTTCATTAATTCGTCTCTCTTCCTTCAGTAAACACCCAGACTAGGCTAGTAGGACCGTTCTGGTCTTGCATACTGGTTTGCCCTTTATTCTTTATATTTTTCTAACGTTTCTTTCTTCTCCTTCATGCCGTAGACCCTTACTCTAGCACTCCTGCTGATACCGATGCTAATGACAAAGAGACCGCGGGCGCCTTTCATATTGAGCTGGACGCCGACCACTACCGCGTCGACATACGCTCTACAGTCCCGAATCTGAACAACAATTTGCTCATGATGGCCATCCAACTCGGTAGTACTCTTAGATTCCTGTAATGAGCACTGCAGTAATCCGAAGATTCCTTAAGTACCGATTGGTTTATATTAGGCAAGAGCGATATCGAAAGTGCTAAGTCGTTGAATACGGAACCGTATAAGTCCTAATGATGTAAGTATTCACTGCCTTTGGGGCTACTTAGTGTATGAGACTGAATACTTAGATTGACGACTGAAGAGCTATGTACAAGATCTATCTACGGATGGTAATGACTGTGATTATATATCCTGCTTTTCAGTATGTGCTCAGTGCTGCTCATTGATGCTCATTGCTGCTCACTGATCCTCGGTGAGCATACCCTAACCCTTATGCTTATGTAATCTTGATTCCTTAGTCAGGCTGTTGGAGCTTCTGACAGTTGTCTTTTGTTGACCTGCATGTTGGATGGGTCATAACACTTACGCTAACATATGTATTAATAAAGATGCATCCCTATCTTTCTGTAAGGAAAATTGGGAATAGTAATAAATGAAAATTGGAACTTTAGAATAAGGATGAAAAATGGAACGGTAAGAAATAGAAATACGGAAAATGGAAAGGATGGAAGATACTTCACGCCCTACTGATCAATAGGATATTTACAAAATAAGACTTAAAATAAAGCTTTTCCAAGCTAAAGAAAACGCTTCTGCTACTTTTAGAACGTAATAATTATATCGATATCAGCGTATATAAAGTAATGCAAAAATATAACCAACAAGACCAACAACACTAACAAGACGAAAAATACGAACAATACTAACAGTACCAACAAGAAGAACAAGAATAACAAGACCAACAAGACCAAACTAAATTTGAACTGAATTTGAAAGTGATTGTATTGATAATATTAGTTTGCTTTCAATACCAAATACGAAATGTACTTATCCTATTATCTTATTTTTGGCGCGTATATATTATATAAATATATCAGTTATCTCGTATGCATAAAGAAGCGAAAGACCAAACTTAAAACGATCGACAATATCGTTCCAGATCATGTCTTTACCTTTCATATGTCAAGTCCTGGATTCGCAAGAACTGCCTGTTACGAATGTCTGCGTAACGGTATATCCCAGCTTTGATACGAATTCGTATTTACAAGCGTGGACGAATTTGAATGGCCTTGCCGGTATATGGACAAATACAAATGGCGACAAACAGCTGCTTTGCCCGGAAAACTGTCCTGAATTCACCCTAGCTTTCGATACGGCGCATATGAGGATTTCGATGCCGTGGCCTCAAATTCGCGTAGGAATTTGGCTTAGCGGACCAGACCAATGCTGTATAGTTCTTCGATTGCAAAGCATACACAGCTATTCAGTTGAATACGTTTCCACTCCAGCATCTCCCCTTGCGACGCCTAAAGTAGGACGAGCATTTAGATCCAACGACGGCAACGACGCTCAATCAATTGCAACTGGGGCAGATTCAAGTTCGATACCAGCAAGCCAAGCTCCAGACTCCCAGCTATAAATGATATGAGGGACGGGCTTTTTCTGTACTTGGCACAAGATGTATTGGCGAGCATAGTCTTCTGGCCGGACAAAAGTCGAAATATAATGGCCGGGGGTGAAGAGAAGAAGTCATTACAAATATTACGTATCGTTTATTCCTGACAAATAGCGCATGCCGTAGTAGTGAAATTATTGGCCTATCATAGTGCGTTACGGTGCAGGCCTGGCAATTGAGGGGGCTTAAAGCGTAATACGCCGTATAATGGAAAGAAAATTATAGATAGAGTGAAAGGGTTCTCGAATAATATCGAGTGCTATAAATTGCGTATAGTCTTGATAATAATTAAATAAATACCGCTCGATCGACAATTATATAGATACCAGGGCCGTAATTTCCTGCAGTATGGGTAGTTGACGTACTCTGTTTTGTATCGGTAGTCTATTGCATGTCCAAGTCTTTTCAGTAAATGGAATACCTGTTAGAATCTGAAAAAGCTTAAATGCTAGCGGCTACGGCAATTTGGCTGCTCGAAGTGTACTTATGAATGGAATTATGAAAGGTAATAGAGATAGTATCTATTTCTATTCGACTACCCGAACCCTCTATACTACCAATACAGTCCTCTTTAGCCGTATATGGCTGAACTATAGTCGATCAAAACTAAACACAATTTGATTTGCTTGATCTTAAGTCGTTTGTATATCTCCTATAATTAAATGGCAAATAGATAACTAAACGATTCGCACTAAGCCTGCTAACAATACTAACAAATAAACCCTACTAAAATACCAATACATTCAGTATAGAGTCAAATTCACTCTTTGCTCCCACAAGCGACAGTATTGCAAATCAAACTGAATTTGTCCTCTTTATGAAATTTCTTTTCTTTTACAAGTCTTCGATCTCTGATTCGGAATGCAAGTCTGAGTTTTCCCTATATCGGCCCTGTTGCTTGAATCTTATCGGGGTTTTGATACGAGTCTTCTTTATCTTAGTCTGAGTGTCCTTCATTTGCGTCTGCGTCTGGGTCCGAGTCTGTGTCTGAATCCGAGTCGCGTTTGAATCCGAGTCTGCGTCTGAATCCGAGTCTGCGTCTGAATCCGAGTCTATATCTAAATCTGAGCCTACGTTTGAATCCGAGTCTGTATCTGAATCCGGGTCTGCGTCTGAATCCAAGCCTATATTTGAATCCGAGTCTGCGCCTGAATCTAAGTCTGTATCTGAATCCGAGCCTACATTTGAATCCGATTTTGCGTCTGAATCCGAGTCTGTATTTGAATCTGAATTTGCGTTTGAATCCGAGCCTGCGTCTGAATGCGAGTCTGTATCTGAACCCGAGTCTGCATCTGAATTTGAGTCGGTACCTGAATTTGAGTCTAGGTCTGGGTCCGGGTCTGAATCTGAATCTTCTTCCGTAACAGTCCCGACAGTTCTGTCGCTTGCATCTCCGTTATCTGGGCCTTGGTCCTGGTCTTCGCCAGCTTGGTTCAAGTCGTCCTTATTTGAGTTGGAGTCTTCCTCTGCCGCGGTCCTGTCGCTTGCGTCTCCGTCATTCAAGTTTAGGTCTTCTGTCTCGTCTGTTTTGTGGACAAGACCTCCTTCATCCGTACCTTCGTTCCCGGCCCTGTCGACTTCGTAGGTAGGATGGATAATAATATCTGTTGTTTCTTCTATAGTTTTAACTAGCTGGCCGTAGTCTTGTATTGGTCCAAGTAATATGCTTGCAAATAACCATGCGCCCATCAGCCTGTGCTGATAAAGAGGGTTGGCTACATTTTCTTTTTGAAATTTCGGTACGTTCGTTAATACTGTAATGCAAATTTCCAAATACCGGATAAGTCGGGGTATTTCTTGCAGAATGGAAAAGTCCCTTTCTATTTTGCTATGGAGCGTTTTCTGTAGGATATGGGCAGGGTTTTTGATAAGTTCGAAATACTCCTTTCGTACACCTTCGGGGAGGGAATCGTCCATAGGATGCGATCCACCTCGCTTCTTCGTATATTGCATGGCTTTGATGCATTCCTGCAACATATGGAAGATTCCATCCAAGTTGTATTCCAAGGAAGTATCGGATTGTTTCCCTTTTGCAAGTGACATTTTGGATCTGTTTGTGGATCTTTACGTATATATAAAGCTGAGAAATCGAAGTAAGGACAAGAGATGTGGAATATTCTCCCATGCATACCATCGCTATATATATACTTACATATATATATACTACGATCTTTTCCCTGCTTAGTCGTTCGGAAAAAAAGATTGTGCTCGCGTTCTAAAATGAGATTCCAGAATCGAGTTTCAGCATTGAAACCGGGCTTGGTTCTCAGAAACGTATATTTTCGAAACCCAATTTGGTTTGCATACTTATTATTAATACTTGATAAGGTATCGAAAAGCTTTTCGCCTATCCCATCTGCTGTCTGGGGCGTAGGGCGTCTATAATTATTAGTATGTTTTCGAAAATATAGCAGTCAGAACTTGGAGCCGTACCTGAATATTTTGGATTCTTCACTTCAATCCAAGTCGAATAGTAAGCCTTTATTGAATGCTGACTAAAAACTAAGAATTATGCCTACTTAAAGCTAATGCAAGGATAACGATAGTATAGAATAAGCATTGTAAGGATTGTATAAAACTTATTTTTACATTATATGAATATTTTAAATTTTCCATCGTATACGGATTTTCATTTAGCGTTCAATGGGGGGTTCCAACCCTATCGGGTGGATTGTATATGAAAGAAGGGGTGGCGAAAAAGGGGTGTGGCTAGAAGTGGGTCGTCTGACGAGATGTCTGTTTCGGAATTACAATTTGAAAGCACTGGCAAAAGATTTCGAGATTTCGAAACCGACAAATAAATTCCTTTGCAAATACTTAAATCTGAGCATAAAAGAAGGAAGATATGAGAAGAAAATAAGATTTTAAATTTCCGACTTGTATTTTGTATCGAGAGATATAAAACCCAAAGGATATGAGCGAGAAACTTACGATATTTGCTTTCTATCTTAAAAGCTTCGTATCCTAGTTTCTAATTTCAGAATCTACTCGTACGCGCTAAACGTTCGGGAGTATTAGCAGAGTACCTTCTTGCTATATCAAAGCAATACGCGTTCTGAAATACAGATTTCTATACTGTAGTTGCGGATCGAATTATAAAATGGGAATACCGGAATAAGGAATATACAAGATGATTAGCTAAATAAAGATAAGCAATGAAAGGAACTATAGCAGAAGAAGCTATATAGAAAGTAGACCCGCGCTTTTGCTAAGGTCTGTTTCCTCATTACTTTCAGTAGAAACAAGCCGCACTCATGAAACCATATATTTCTGACGAGACGCTATATATCCTATTCAGTGACGCCTTCCAAGGCCAGAATGCTGCGATCCGAAAACTGCCCGCAATCAAAAAGCTCGTACGCCAGCATTGTAAACAACGAAATGATATTAACGACTTCTTGAAGGAATACGACCTGGCAGCAGTATACAAAGGATTACAAGAGATGCTCGCCAATCAAGTCTTTGCATCCAGCTTGCAAGCCAAGCGCCAGTTTCCGTATCCACTCGCCACCTCGGAAGCTTCAAGTATTCAGGGGGCGGACGTAGCTGAGACGGTCGCTGGCGATCTCGACAGCAAGGTCTACGAAAATAGTAAGCGTAAAGCCCCTTTCTAGCTGGGAAAGCATAAGGATATTCACCTGCCTTGTTTCTAAAAGAATTACCGGGAGTTGTAGTAGATACCAAAGGAAAGGCGCTGCAACAAGCCCAGCCAGAGCAAGCAACATCCTCTGCCCACCAGGTCGTCCCGTCCCTGTCTCCACTTGCCCTTCCTTTCGCTACAGGACACCGGATTCTGGTCAAGATCCAAGACGTCCTGGAACAGGCCTGCTACCGCTTTGCCAAGAAATGCATTCCTGCTACCCTGGCGGCCAAAGGTTGGCACTGCCCCGAAGCTGTCGAGCTTAACATGTGGGCCAAAGAATTTTCCAAGCAGCCCATGGCACTCCAAGCCGCCTTGCCATCTGGAATAGCGGTACAGCCTATACCGCCCAGCCAGCTCCTCCCGACCATCGCGCAGCTCCGCCACCACGCTGTCCACCGTATCGCTGTGACTGGCATACAGCTCGGCCACTTCCTCGCCGCGGGCGAAGAATTGGTCCTGCGGCTCGGTGATGTGCCCACAGCCACAGCAATGGCGTCGGCACGCGCGGAAACCCAGAGACTCCTCGGGGCGGTGGAGAAGAAGAGGGAGGTACTGAAGGCGGAGTTGACGGGGAAGCTAGCCGAGATTGCGGACCGGCGCGCAGAGCTGGAGCGGCAGCTGGTTATGGTGAAAAGGTTGGCCGAAGAAACGATTGCACAGACCAAGAGGCAAGACGAGTTGTATCGGTTGTTTGCGGGAAGGCAGCTAGAGGAAGTTATCTGTTGTACGAATTCCAGTGCTAGTGCTGGTCAGGATAAGTTGCCGCTATTGGTGGATGAGCAAATGGATAAGCTTTCCATTGCAGGTAGTAAGGACGAGTCTGGGTATGATACGTTTTCAAATTCCGAAAGAAGGTAGACTTCTTATATCGACGAGGATCAAGACCCACTTTTATTGGCTATCTTGAGGCCAACTGCCCTGATTATTATCATAATATCTTGATCCTTAAATTTTTGTACGAGATTCTAATATTTTCTTATATCTAGCTATTAATTCGCTATTGACTAAGATTTTGTAATTGCTAATGCGCTAATGCTTTCCATTGGTAGAATCAGGAAATGGTAATCTTTAGTCAATATAGAGATAGAAAGGCCTTTAGCGTATTTGTGAAGAGCCTGCTTGACTTCCTTTCCAATATCCTCTTCAGTCATATCGAGATCAGAACTGAAGGATCTAATGGTCTCCCAACTTGTTGGACGAGAAGCTGAAAGCCAGCGTGCAGTTTTTAAAGACGGCCCATTCTTACATAAAAAGGTTTTGTTCCAGATATGGATATTTTTAACGGAATAGATATGAGCTAAAAGCATTAGGGAAGTTTTTAAGAATTGAAAGCCTCGCAAAGCACCATCTAATATAGATATATATATATATATATACAGACGTATATCTATACAAGGGAAGAAAGCAGCATCAATAGCTAGCAGAGATTAGCTTTAGGAGTCGCGAGCCTGCAAAACACTACGTATGGAAATGGCAGTGGCAGAGACGAACGCTACAGAACAAAAGAAAAGAGGCAGAAAGCGCACTAGCCGAGACTATCTAGGGCAGTTGGCTGACAGGGCCAGCAATTGGCCCGCGCATACTACCAATACCATAAACTGTGGGAAAGCCGGATATAAGGCCGGCGGCCGGATAAGATACCGGTTACAAGGGTATAAAAAGGAACATTCTGTGCTTGCGTGCATGCTGGATCTTTTGCCCTAGACAACCACAATTCACCCTCTAGACCAGAGGATAAAGCCTCCTCGCTACAGATGAACATCGGAAATGGCTGCTGCCAAGTGATAGCAACATATGTACGTACAACGGCATGCTGCATTATCATATCGCAAAGAGGAGTTTCTAGCCACCCCAGCAGATCATACTGCGTCAGGGCAAAAGTGGATTGATTTGCACTAAAGGAAGGAAGGAGGAAAGAAACACTATTTGACCACAACTTCTGTAGCGCGCTATACCGCAATAGGAAGAGCCCAGCTCCTGGCCGCCCTACAGTGAATGCGCTTTGGGGTTCAGGATAGGGCTGGCTTTCGCGGATGGTAGAGAGTGTTGTTGGTTTTCCCGCGTCGATATTCATTCATTTCCTCCGGGAATCAAGTTCTGGATATATACCCAACCATATAAAGTTCTTGCCAATACGGCTTTTGTTATACGGACGCTATTGGGTGCAACCGGACTAGGATGTCGTGCTATGCGGCGGTATAGGGCACCCCCCCCACCCTCGACGCGGCAGAAAGGAACCAAATGCAGATTGGAAGAGGCTAAGCAAGGGAAGCCTGAGGCATTAACGCCGGAAGCGCTCGTCTATAAAAAGCCAGGACGGCATAACAGGATTCGGCAAAAGATAATATTCCTTACGCATTCCTCAGACGCCTTCAGCAATGATCGCACACAAGCCCTTGTAACAGCTTTTGCCATTTCAACCTTCACAATACGAACAACGGTCTGCTACCTTTATAATGTCTTCCCAAAACAAACTGCGAGATTGCCTTCTCGTTCTGGCCTTCGCCCTCTTTTCGCTATCCGTTGCCATTCTCAATTCAGCTAACGCGTACTTCGCCGTCATTTTGCGGGACCAAGCGAGATCCGACTATAGCAATATTACTCTAAGCAAACAATTTCAATCTTTACAAAACGGCATTCTTGGGATTATGGTAATTATAGCGGTTCATAACGCCTTGTCTGCGATATTCGGCGCTGCAGCTGTAGTTAGATTCTATACGAAACGGTTGCATAACCATACGGATATAGTTTTCCTCTACCTACTGTCGCAGCTGGGCGCAGCTACTTCTATCACTCTTATAGGGGCGTACGTTGCCGTCCGTATCAATGGATTTCAAACCTCGTTCGAAAAGTTCAGCACCAATAACAACATCCCGTATTATAACATAATGTATTACGGAAATGTTGCGCAAGCTGCTTCTGGGTGTTTTATAATTTTGTTATTGGTTCTTTGCTTGGTCTTTACAGAAAGATATGCTCGAACAAGCGGTTTACGTCAGCCGGATGCGGGGATCCAAAATCCACGGCATATATAAGCACGGGTTAGGGTCTATCGACAAGACCAATATCGATCATATCGATTAATTGCAGTGAATATTCGATGGACTCGATATCGACCGCATCGATCTAGGACTGAAGAGCGGGATATATAAGATTGGAACATTTCCTACTGTCAGATAGATTTCATAGTTGCTTTGCAGTCGTCAATCCAAGTATCAGTTTCCTTCTAACTAGTATCCGATACAGATATCGAACGCTTGCACCTTCGTTCTAACCGTTCCGCTGCTGTATTTCCGAATACGGTACATTGTACTGGACACTGCTCTTATCTAGCATAAATCTTGTATATACTAGGTATTTGTGCTATTGTGGTATTCATTGCAAAATGGAGAATAAAGCTAACAGGACTTGAGGTATTTTGAAACTGGTCGACAGCAGCTTCAATCAAAAACGTCTTGAAGAGGTCGTGATGAAATCGGGCGGCGAAGATAGCTTCTATAAATATAAGCAAGGGGTTAGTTTGTTTATCATTTTCCAGCCCTTACGAACGTACAGTATTTACAAATCAGATTGTATTACTAATATTCGTTATGATAAACTTGTTTATTATTCATTTGCGTTCGACAGTCGTATAACAGAACTTCTCTTTCTATAGTCTAGACCATATTGGGCTTTTGAGTGCAACGGCGTAGCGGGCGCAAGCAGCAGCAAGGCTTAAATCTTGATAAATATAATAGGCATCAACTTATAATTCACGCTGCTATAACCTATATATAGCTACATATAGGTATTCTGTAATTGTTCCGAGTATAACGTCTTGGGATAGGATTACATAGAGGAGAGGAAATACGGCAGAGCAAGTGATGCCGAAAGCTAAGCAAGATTTAGAATACAAATTACTGTCGGCGTCGTGGGGGACGCAAACATTCGGTATAACCATACTTCGGTCGAGACAAGCGGAAAATTGGGAGAAGGCTATATTGGGGCGAATCGAAGAGCTGGCTTGTATGCACAAACTAGTAATTCTTTATTTGGAGACGCCACGAAAAGTTTCCTCTTTCCTACGACGCTTGCCTAGCGGTGGAGATACGTTACCGCTATCATCCTGCTTTCTGTCCTGCTTTCTGTATCGAAAGCCGGATATATATAATCGGCTTCTGGTTCGATAGTATTATGCTGCGGCCGATAGCTGAATCTAGTGTAGACGGTCTTTTAGCACTTATAATAAAAGTACATTTCATAATCATTATCGTTAATATATATTAGAAACATTACCTGAATCATTACGCTTTTAAATAATGCATTTCGTTTATATTTTGTATATCGAATTATATACTAGCAACCTCGCTTTTCGATATTCAATATTTTATTGCATTGACGGATCCTATATATATTGTAACGAGGAAACAAGATTTGTCCGTTACGGTACTTGGTCCATGCTAACCTCATCCGAGCGTCCAGTTTGCGTTTCATCAAGGATTTCTCCTGACAATTTCCTCTTTTTTTGCGGCGGTTCATCTCCATACTTCTCGTCTTTCGTCATCTCGCTATACTTTCTTTTCCTACCTACCAACGAATTGTTCAATGGAAGCCGATCAGTAGTCGGGTTTGGAAGATGTACACTATCGGCCACTTTATCCGGCAGAGATATATGGTCAATACCGCTGGAACCTTGCTGGTAATATTCAGGCAGATCTTTTGGCTCGGTCGAAACAAATGCGTTATTAATAGCAATATTGGGCGTAGTATCGATCGTAGATTTGGGAAGTACAGAGCTGCACTCGATATCCGAAATCTTTAGCCCTTCCTCGGGGACTATGCGTGCTCTGAGTGCGATAATCTTCCCGCAAAGAAATATAGCTTCTATCGTTTCACGATTCTCGCATTGGACTATGCCATGTATATCATATCGTCGCTTGTATTCCAGTATAATGTCCCATGCGTGCAAAAGCGACTGCAGCTGCTGATGGATAGCGCTAAAAAACGTACTCTCGGATGTAAAGAACCCTTGTAGAGCCAGTGCTATATTGTCGGGTTTGTCCTGAGAGAAGATTGGGTTACTGAGAATGCCAATCTCTTGGATATTCAAAATACGATCTGGAGGTATACATGTGTCGCCCTTTATAGCCGCTTGCTCGCGCCAGAAACGGGCAAAACGTACAAGATGGTTATTCGCACGATCGAGATTGAAATGCTGCTCGGAATGAGACATAATGAGGTACAATTTTGTAATACGATTTTTTCTGGGGGAAAAAAGAAGGAGAAAAAGTTGGTTTTGGTAAAAATGCAAGATATTTATACTATGGGTCGACTTCTTTCTTAGATCAATAATATATATAGTTTATTTAGAAAATATTCATTTTTATTACTATTTGAGAATTCAAAGCGTGTTTTCAAATTTCCATTTTTATAATTGGAACCGAGAGCGAAGAACGGAATGTTCTAATTAAGAAACAAGATTATCAATCGCTAAAGCTAATAATGCTTTACAGTAGCTCAAATGTCGGCGGAACGTATTCAAGGTTCTTGGAAATGTTAAAAGGTAACGAGAAATCAAGATAACGAGAAATCAAAGTAACGAGAAATCAAGGTAACGAGAAATCAAGGTAACGAGAAATCGTGCTTCTTATAACATTAAATATATCAGGGAACGTTATGCTGTACAGACAAGCATGAATAATTTTCATTCTATCTAGTAAATAACGAATAGTCTAAACTCGCTATTACAACTACGGACGCTGTGAGGAATGCTGAAACGAGGCCAATTCGCTGCTACATAGTGCCCGTTCAAAGGCTTTCGCCGCCTGCAATGCCTCCAAACAAGCAATATTAGTTCGTAGAATTCGAAGGTTGAAAACGATATATACAAATCTTACTCGTAAACAAACTCGATTTGGAATTTCAGTAAGCCCATGCCGGCTTGAACAGGGCTCTGCTTAAATAACAGTAGAAACGCTTCGTTAGGTTGCTCATGCAGTGCTCGGTTTGGCAGGCTGTGGTCGCTAGGGCGCGGGTTGAAAAATAGGCCTCTTGCCTTATTTTAGAATTGTGATTCTGTAAATAAGGAAATATACAAATCGAAGAGACCTTATATATTGAAACTCTTCCAACTTAATATATATATACCTGAAAGCACGATCTATCATTGATTAAACAAAGCCCACCCATTGGAATTGGATTCGGCCTTGAATTTTATTTACAAAACTATATAAATCAAAGGACAGGATACCGCAAGATATTTTTTTGCATATACATTCGAACAAACAAAATCCTTCAAAATGATCTTTATTATACTTTTTCCATTTTTATTCCAACTATGCGCTGCAACGCTATGCATTACCAGCCCACCTTTATTCGTTCGACCTGGTGATCCAATTACAGTAGAGTATGAAGAGTCTTTTTTTTGTTTTTAGCTTTCCTTACAAAGCTAACTTCTGCTTACTAGTACATCGAACCCGTGTCAGCTGAAATGTAATGCCACTCTTACCTTCTCGGACTCTGCTTATAGCCCTGTTCAATACATATTTAATGAAGATACCTGCACAGACGATAGCGTTTTAATTCCTACAAACGCCCCAAATGGCAATGCTAATATTATATGGTTAGTATATTTGCGATTTCTTTTATCAATATATTCTGAAAATAATATAGGTCGTGTACCGGAAACGAAACTTGTATCTCTGTAGTAATTTATGGAGGGATGTCAGCAAGCTCGGCAGCCGTTTCATCCACGAGTAGAACAAGCTTGTACTCTACGATTATATCACCCAGCCAAGAGCAGAACCCCTCGCAGTCTTTTTATCGAACAGCCTCGGGTCATGGCAGCCGAACGGGCTCCGCGCTCAATTCAATTTCGGCTTCAGCAAGTCAGCTAACCATTCAACCCAACACGTCTTCCGGCTCTCTTGGAAGCTCTGTTGCAACCTCCCAGGCCCAGCCTGGAAGCCAGTCCAATGGATCCTTCATATTGTCGCAGCCTCCCACCTCAAGCTCTGCGCTTCAATATACGGCCGCGTCCGGAGGAACATCCGCTTTGTCTCTATCATCTTCATCTATGCCATCTTCGGCAGGCTTTCTATCTCAGACATCGGCTGCCGAAACGGTAAATACAAAAAGCAGCCTGGCCTGTACTTACCAAGCTGCTGCTCCTGATCTGGGGATTTCCCAAAACGGATGTGTCTGCGGTAGGACAATTACATACCCGCTGCCAGTACATACGACAGGATCGAGTGCCTTTGCCGTACCATCCTGTGACTATATTACAGCCG
>LJDD02000036.1:0-13571 GCA_001513825.2 Chrysoporthe deuterocubensis | reverse complement strand
CAGTAATCCGAAGATTCCTTAAGTACCGATTGGTTTATATTAGGCAAGAGCGATATCGAAAGTGCTAAGTCGTTGAATACGGAACCGTATAAGTCCTAATGATGTAAGTATTCACTGCCTTTGGGGCTACTTAGTGTATGAGACTGAATACTTAGATTGACGACTGAAGAGCTATGTACAAGATCTATCTACGGATGGTAATGACTGTGATTATATATCCTGCTTTTCAGTATGTGCTCAGTGCTGCTCATTGATGCTCATTGCTGCTCACTGATCCTCGGTGAGCATACCCTAACCCTTATGCTTATGTAATCTTGATTCCTTAGTCAGGCTGTTGGAGCTTCTGACAGTTGTCTTTTGTTGACCTGCATGTTGGATGGGTCATAACACTTACGCTAACATATGTATTAATAAAGATGCATCCCTATCTTTCTGTAAGGAAAATTGGGAATAGTAATAAATGAAAATTGGAACTTTAGAATAAGGATGAAAAATGGAACGGTAAGAAATAGAAATACGGAAAATGGAAAGGATGGAAGATACTTCACGCCCTACTGATCAATAGGATATTTACAAAATAAGACTTAAAATAAAGCTTTTCCAAGCTAAAGAAAACGCTTCTGCTACTTTTAGAACGTAATAATTATATCGATATCAGCGTATATAAAGTAATGCAAAAATATAACCAACAAGACCAACAACACTAACAAGACGAAAAATACGAACAATACTAACAGTACCAACAAGAAGAACAAGAATAACAAGACCAACAAGACCAAACTAAATTTGAACTGAATTTGAAAGTGATTGTATTGATAATATTAGTTTGCTTTCAATACCAAATACGAAATGTACTTATCCTATTATCTTATTTTTGGCGCGTATATATTATATAAATATATCAGTTATCTCGTATGCATAAAGAAGCGAAAGACCAAACTTAAAACGATCGACAATATCGTTCCAGATCATGTCTTTACCTTTCATATGTCAAGTCCTGGATTCGCAAGAACTGCCTGTTACGAATGTCTGCGTAACGGTATATCCCAGCTTTGATACGAATTCGTATTTACAAGCGTGGACGAATTTGAATGGCCTTGCCGGTATATGGACAAATACAAATGGCGACAAACAGCTGCTTTGCCCGGAAAACTGTCCTGAATTCACCCTAGCTTTCGATACGGCGCATATGAGGATTTCGATGCCGTGGCCTCAAATTCGCGTAGGAATTTGGCTTAGCGGACCAGACCAATGCTGTATAGTTCTTCGATTGCAAAGCATACACAGCTATTCAGTTGAATACGTTTCCACTCCAGCATCTCCCCTTGCGACGCCTAAAGTAGGACGAGCATTTAGATCCAACGACGGCAACGACGCTCAATCAATTGCAACTGGGGCAGATTCAAGTTCGATACCAGCAAGCCAAGCTCCAGACTCCCAGCTATAAATGATATGAGGGACGGGCTTTTTCTGTACTTGGCACAAGATGTATTGGCGAGCATAGTCTTCTGGCCGGACAAAAGTCGAAATATAATGGCCGGGGGTGAAGAGAAGAAGTCATTACAAATATTACGTATCGTTTATTCCTGACAAATAGCGCATGCCGTAGTAGTGAAATTATTGGCCTATCATAGTGCGTTACGGTGCAGGCCTGGCAATTGAGGGGGCTTAAAGCGTAATACGCCGTATAATGGAAAGAAAATTATAGATAGAGTGAAAGGGTTCTCGAATAATATCGAGTGCTATAAATTGCGTATAGTCTTGATAATAATTAAATAAATACCGCTCGATCGACAATTATATAGATACCAGGGCCGTAATTTCCTGCAGTATGGGTAGTTGACGTACTCTGTTTTGTATCGGTAGTCTATTGCATGTCCAAGTCTTTTCAGTAAATGGAATACCTGTTAGAATCTGAAAAAGCTTAAATGCTAGCGGCTACGGCAATTTGGCTGCTCGAAGTGTACTTATGAATGGAATTATGAAAGGTAATAGAGATAGTATCTATTTCTATTCGACTACCCGAACCCTCTATACTACCAATACAGTCCTCTTTAGCCGTATATGGCTGAACTATAGTCGATCAAAACTAAACACAATTTGATTTGCTTGATCTTAAGTCGTTTGTATATCTCCTATAATTAAATGGCAAATAGATAACTAAACGATTCGCACTAAGCCTGCTAACAATACTAACAAATAAACCCTACTAAAATACCAATACATTCAGTATAGAGTCAAATTCACTCTTTGCTCCCACAAGCGACAGTATTGCAAATCAAACTGAATTTGTCCTCTTTATGAAATTTCTTTTCTTTTACAAGTCTTCGATCTCTGATTCGGAATGCAAGTCTGAGTTTTCCCTATATCGGCCCTGTTGCTTGAATCTTATCGGGGTTTTGATACGAGTCTTCTTTATCTTAGTCTGAGTGTCCTTCATTTGCGTCTGCGTCTGGGTCCGAGTCTGTGTCTGAATCCGAGTCGCGTTTGAATCCGAGTCTGCGTCTGAATCCGAGTCTGCGTCTGAATCCGAGTCTATATCTAAATCTGAGCCTACGTTTGAATCCGAGTCTGTATCTGAATCCGGGTCTGCGTCTGAATCCAAGCCTATATTTGAATCCGAGTCTGCGCCTGAATCTAAGTCTGTATCTGAATCCGAGCCTACATTTGAATCCGATTTTGCGTCTGAATCCGAGTCTGTATTTGAATCTGAATTTGCGTTTGAATCCGAGCCTGCGTCTGAATGCGAGTCTGTATCTGAACCCGAGTCTGCATCTGAATTTGAGTCGGTACCTGAATTTGAGTCTAGGTCTGGGTCCGGGTCTGAATCTGAATCTTCTTCCGTAACAGTCCCGACAGTTCTGTCGCTTGCATCTCCGTTATCTGGGCCTTGGTCCTGGTCTTCGCCAGCTTGGTTCAAGTCGTCCTTATTTGAGTTGGAGTCTTCCTCTGCCGCGGTCCTGTCGCTTGCGTCTCCGTCATTCAAGTTTAGGTCTTCTGTCTCGTCTGTTTTGTGGACAAGACCTCCTTCATCCGTACCTTCGTTCCCGGCCCTGTCGACTTCGTAGGTAGGATGGATAATAATATCTGTTGTTTCTTCTATAGTTTTAACTAGCTGGCCGTAGTCTTGTATTGGTCCAAGTAATATGCTTGCAAATAACCATGCGCCCATCAGCCTGTGCTGATAAAGAGGGTTGGCTACATTTTCTTTTTGAAATTTCGGTACGTTCGTTAATACTGTAATGCAAATTTCCAAATACCGGATAAGTCGGGGTATTTCTTGCAGAATGGAAAAGTCCCTTTCTATTTTGCTATGGAGCGTTTTCTGTAGGATATGGGCAGGGTTTTTGATAAGTTCGAAATACTCCTTTCGTACACCTTCGGGGAGGGAATCGTCCATAGGATGCGATCCACCTCGCTTCTTCGTATATTGCATGGCTTTGATGCATTCCTGCAACATATGGAAGATTCCATCCAAGTTGTATTCCAAGGAAGTATCGGATTGTTTCCCTTTTGCAAGTGACATTTTGGATCTGTTTGTGGATCTTTACGTATATATAAAGCTGAGAAATCGAAGTAAGGACAAGAGATGTGGAATATTCTCCCATGCATACCATCGCTATATATATACTTACATATATATATACTACGATCTTTTCCCTGCTTAGTCGTTCGGAAAAAAAGATTGTGCTCGCGTTCTAAAATGAGATTCCAGAATCGAGTTTCAGCATTGAAACCGGGCTTGGTTCTCAGAAACGTATATTTTCGAAACCCAATTTGGTTTGCATACTTATTATTAATACTTGATAAGGTATCGAAAAGCTTTTCGCCTATCCCATCTGCTGTCTGGGGCGTAGGGCGTCTATAATTATTAGTATGTTTTCGAAAATATAGCAGTCAGAACTTGGAGCCGTACCTGAATATTTTGGATTCTTCACTTCAATCCAAGTCGAATAGTAAGCCTTTATTGAATGCTGACTAAAAACTAAGAATTATGCCTACTTAAAGCTAATGCAAGGATAACGATAGTATAGAATAAGCATTGTAAGGATTGTATAAAACTTATTTTTACATTATATGAATATTTTAAATTTTCCATCGTATACGGATTTTCATTTAGCGTTCAATGGGGGGTTCCAACCCTATCGGGTGGATTGTATATGAAAGAAGGGGTGGCGAAAAAGGGGTGTGGCTAGAAGTGGGTCGTCTGACGAGATGTCTGTTTCGGAATTACAATTTGAAAGCACTGGCAAAAGATTTCGAGATTTCGAAACCGACAAATAAATTCCTTTGCAAATACTTAAATCTGAGCATAAAAGAAGGAAGATATGAGAAGAAAATAAGATTTTAAATTTCCGACTTGTATTTTGTATCGAGAGATATAAAACCCAAAGGATATGAGCGAGAAACTTACGATATTTGCTTTCTATCTTAAAAGCTTCGTATCCTAGTTTCTAATTTCAGAATCTACTCGTACGCGCTAAACGTTCGGGAGTATTAGCAGAGTACCTTCTTGCTATATCAAAGCAATACGCGTTCTGAAATACAGATTTCTATACTGTAGTTGCGGATCGAATTATAAAATGGGAATACCGGAATAAGGAATATACAAGATGATTAGCTAAATAAAGATAAGCAATGAAAGGAACTATAGCAGAAGAAGCTATATAGAAAGTAGACCCGCGCTTTTGCTAAGGTCTGTTTCCTCATTACTTTCAGTAGAAACAAGCCGCACTCATGAAACCATATATTTCTGACGAGACGCTATATATCCTATTCAGTGACGCCTTCCAAGGCCAGAATGCTGCGATCCGAAAACTGCCCGCAATCAAAAAGCTCGTACGCCAGCATTGTAAACAACGAAATGATATTAACGACTTCTTGAAGGAATACGACCTGGCAGCAGTATACAAAGGATTACAAGAGATGCTCGCCAATCAAGTCTTTGCATCCAGCTTGCAAGCCAAGCGCCAGTTTCCGTATCCACTCGCCACCTCGGAAGCTTCAAGTATTCAGGGGGCGGACGTAGCTGAGACGGTCGCTGGCGATCTCGACAGCAAGGTCTACGAAAATAGTAAGCGTAAAGCCCCTTTCTAGCTGGGAAAGCATAAGGATATTCACCTGCCTTGTTTCTAAAAGAATTACCGGGAGTTGTAGTAGATACCAAAGGAAAGGCGCTGCAACAAGCCCAGCCAGAGCAAGCAACATCCTCTGCCCACCAGGTCGTCCCGTCCCTGTCTCCACTTGCCCTTCCTTTCGCTACAGGACACCGGATTCTGGTCAAGATCCAAGACGTCCTGGAACAGGCCTGCTACCGCTTTGCCAAGAAATGCATTCCTGCTACCCTGGCGGCCAAAGGTTGGCACTGCCCCGAAGCTGTCGAGCTTAACATGTGGGCCAAAGAATTTTCCAAGCAGCCCATGGCACTCCAAGCCGCCTTGCCATCTGGAATAGCGGTACAGCCTATACCGCCCAGCCAGCTCCTCCCGACCATCGCGCAGCTCCGCCACCACGCTGTCCACCGTATCGCTGTGACTGGCATACAGCTCGGCCACTTCCTCGCCGCGGGCGAAGAATTGGTCCTGCGGCTCGGTGATGTGCCCACAGCCACAGCAATGGCGTCGGCACGCGCGGAAACCCAGAGACTCCTCGGGGCGGTGGAGAAGAAGAGGGAGGTACTGAAGGCGGAGTTGACGGGGAAGCTAGCCGAGATTGCGGACCGGCGCGCAGAGCTGGAGCGGCAGCTGGTTATGGTGAAAAGGTTGGCCGAAGAAACGATTGCACAGACCAAGAGGCAAGACGAGTTGTATCGGTTGTTTGCGGGAAGGCAGCTAGAGGAAGTTATCTGTTGTACGAATTCCAGTGCTAGTGCTGGTCAGGATAAGTTGCCGCTACTGGTGGACGAGCAAATGGATAAGCTTTCCATTGCAGGTAGTAAGGACGAGTCTGGGTATGATACGTTTTCAAATTCCGAAAGAAGGTAGACTTCTTATATCGACGAGGATCAAGACCCACTTTTATTGGCTATCTTGAGGCCAACTGCCCTGATTATTATCATAATATCTTGATCCTTAAATTTTTGTACGAGATTCTGCTATTTTCCTATATCTAGCTATTAATTCGCTATTGACTAAGATTTTGTAATTGCTAATGCGCTAATGCTTTCCATTGGTAGAATCAGGAAATGGTAATCTTTAGTCAATATAGAGATAGAAAGGCCTTTAGCGTATTTGTGAAGAGCCTGCTTGACTTCCTTTCCAATATCCTCTTCAGTCATATCGAGATCAGAACTGAAGGCTCTAATGGTCTCCCAACTTGTTGGACGAGAAGCTGAAAGCCAGCGTGCAGTTTTTAAAGACGGCCCATTCTTACATAAAAAGGTTTTGTTCCAGATATGGATATTTTTAACGGAATAGATATGAGCTAAAAGCATTAGGGAAGTCTTTAAGAATTGAAAGCCTCGCAAAGCACCATCTAATATAGATATATATATATATATATACAGACGTATATCTATACAAGGGAAGAAAGCAGCATCAATAGCTAGCAGAGATTAGCTTTAGGAGTCGCGAGCCTGCAAAACACTACGTATGGAAATGGCACTGGCAGAGACGAACGCTACAGAACAAAAGAAAAGAGGCAGAAAGCGCACTAGCCGAGACTATCTAGGGCAGTTGGCTGACAGAGCCAGCAATTGGCCCGCGCATACTACCAATACCATGAACTGTAGGAAAGCCGGATATAAGGCCGGCGGCCGGATAAGATACCGGTTACAAGGGTATAAAAAGGAACATTCTGTGCTTGCGTGCATGCTAGATCTTTTGCCCTAGACAACCACAATTCACCCTCTAGACCAGAGGATAAAGCCTCCTCGCTACAGATGAACATCGGAAATGGCTGCTGCCAAGTGATAGCAACATATGTACGTACAACGGCATGCTGCATTATCATATCGCAAAGAGGAGTTTCTGGCCACCCCAGCAGATCATACTGCGTCAGGGCAAAAGTGGATTGATTTGCACTAAAGGAAGGAAGGAGGAAAGAAACACTATTTGACCACAACTTCTGTAGCCCGCTATACCGCAATAGGAAGAGCCCAGCTCCTGGCCGCCCTACAGTGAATGCGCTTTGGGGTTCAGGATAGGGCTGGCTTTCGCGGATGGTAGAGAGTGTTGTTGGTTTTCCCGCGTCGATATTCATTCATTTCCTCCGGGAATCAAGTTCTGGATATATACCCAACCATATAAAGTTCTTGCCAATACGGCTTTTGTTATACGGACGCTATTGGGTGCAACCGGACTAGGATGTCGTGCTATGCGGCGGTATAGGGCACCCCCCCACCCTCGACGCGGCAGAAAGGAACCAAATGCAGATTGAAAGAGGCTAAGCAAGGGAAGCCTGAGGTATTAACGCCGGAAGCGCTCGTCTATAAAAAGCCAGGACGGCATAACAGGATTCGGCAAAAGATAATATTCCTTACGCATTCCTCAGACGCCTTCAGCAATGATTGCACACAAGCCCTTGTGACAGCTTTTGCCATTTCAACCTTCACAATACGAACAACGGTCTGCTACCTTTATAATGTCTTCCCAAAACAAACTGCGAGATTGCCTTCTCGTTCTGGCCTTCGCCCTCTTTTCGCTATCCGTTGCCATTCTCAATTCAGCTAACGCGTACTTCGCCGTCATTTTGCGGGACCAAGCGAGATCCGACTATAGCAATATTACTCTAAGCAAACAATTTCAATCTTTACAAAACGGCATTCTTGGGATTATGGTAATTATAGCGGTTCATAACGCCTTGTCTGCGATATTCGGCGCTGCAGCTGTAGTTAGATTCTATACGAAACGGTTGCATAACCATACGGATATAGTTTTCCTCTACCTACTGTCGCAGCTGGGCGCAGCTACTTCTATCACTCTTATAGGGGCGTACGTTGCCGTCCGTATCAATGGATTTCAAACCTCGTTCGAAAAGTTCAGCACCAATAACAACATCCCG
The DNA here is from genome assembly GCA_001513825.2 of Chrysoporthe deuterocubensis. NCBI lineage: Eukaryota > Fungi > Ascomycota > Sordariomycetes > Diaporthales > Cryphonectriaceae > Chrysoporthe > Chrysoporthe deuterocubensis. The sequence goes on along the minus strand of LJDD02000036.1, from coordinate 5,570 downwards.
TATTATAACATAATGTATTACGGAAATGTTGCGCAAGCTGCTTCTGGGTGTTTTATAATTTTGTTATTGGTTCTTTGCTTGGTCTTTACAGAAAGATATGCTCGAACAAGCGGTTTACGTCAGCCGGATGCGGGGATCCAAAATCCACGGCATATATAAGCACGGGTTAGGGTCTATCGACAAGACCAATATCGATCATATCGATTAATTGCAGTGAATATTCGATGGACTCGATATCGACCGCATCGATCCAGGACTGAAGAGCGGGATATATAAGATTGGAACATTTCCTACTGTCAGATAGATTTCATAGTTGCTTTGCAGTCGTCAATCCAAGTATCAGTTTCCTTCCAACTAGTATCCGATACAGATATCGAACGCTTGCACCTTCGTTCCAACCGTTCCGCTGCTGTATTTCCGAATACGGTACATTGTACTGGACACTGCCCTTATCTAGCATAAATCTTGTATATACTAGGTATTTGTGCTATTGTGGTATTCATTGCAAAATGGAGAATAAAGCTAACAGGACTTGAGGTATTTTGAAACTGGTCGACAGCAGCTTCAATCAAAAACGTCTTGAAGAGGTCGTGATGAAATCGGGCGGCGAAGATAGCTTCTATAAATATAAGCAAGGGGTTAGTTTGTTTATCATTTTCCAGCCCTTACGAACGTACAGTATTTACAAATCAGATTGTATTACTAATATTCGTTATGATAAACTTGTTTATTATTCATTTGCGTTCGACAGTCGTATAACAGAACTTCTCTTTCTATAGTCTAGACCATATTGGGCTTTTGAGTGCAACGGCGTAGCGGGCGCAAGCAGCAGCAAGGCTTAAATCTTGATAAATATAATAGGCATCAACTTATAATTCACGCTGCTATAACCTATATATAGCTACATATAGGTATTCTGTAATTGTTCCGAGTATAACGTCTTGGGATAGGATTACATAGAGGAGAGGAAATACGGCAGAGCAAGTGATGCCGAAAGCTAAGCAAGATTTAGAATACAAATTACTGTCGGCGTCGTGGGGGACGCAAACATTCGGTATAACCATACTTCGGTCGAGACAAGCGGAAAATTGGGAGAAGGCTATATTGGGGCGAATCGAAGAGCTGGCTTGTATGCACAAACTAGTAATTCTTTATTTGGAGACGCCACGAAAAGTTTCCTCTTTCCTACGACGCTTGCCTAGCGGTGGAGATACGTTACCGCTATCATCCTGCTTTCTGTCCTGCTTTCTGTATCGAAAGCCGGATATATATAATCGGCTTCTGGTTCGATAGTATTATGCTGCGGCCGATAGCTGAATCTAGTGTAGACGGTCTTTTAGCACTTATAATAAAAGTACATTTCATAATCATTATCGTTAATATATATTAGAAACATTACCTGAATCATTACGCTTTTAAATAATGCATTTCGTTTATATTTTGTATATCGAATTATATACTAGCAACCTCGCTTTTCGATATTCAATATTTTATTGCATTGACGGATCCTATATATATTGTAACGAGGAAACAAGATTTGTCCGTTACGGTACTTGGTCCATGCTAACCTCATCCGAGCGTCCAGTTTGCGTTTCATCAAGGATTTCTCCTGACAATTTCCTCTTTTTTTGCGGCGGTTCATCTCCATACTTCTCGTCTTTCGTCATCTCGCTATACTTTCTTTTCCTACCTACCAACGAATTGTTCAATGGAAGCCGATCAGTAGTCGGGTTTGGAAGATGTACACTATCGGCCACTTTATCCGGCAGAGATATATGGTCAATACCGCTGGAACCTTGCTGGTAATATTCAGGCAGATCTTTTGGCTCGGTCGAAACAAATGCGTTATTAATAGCAATATTGGGCGTAGTATCGATCGTAGATTTGGGAAGTACAGAGCTGCACTCGATATCCGAAATCTTTAGCCCTTCCTCGGGGACTATGCGTGCTCTGAGTGCGATAATCTTCCCGCAAAGAAATATAGCTTCTATCGTTTCACGATTCTCGCATTGGACTATGCCATGTATATCATATCGTCGCTTGTATTCCAGTATAATGTCCCATGCGTGCAAAAGCGACTGCAGCTGCTGATGGATAGCGCTAAAAAACGTACTCTCGGATGTAAAGAACCCTTGTAGAGCCAGTGCTATATTGTCGGGTTTGTCCTGAGAGAAGATTGGGTTACTGAGAATGCCAATCTCTTGGATATTCAAAATACGATCTGGAGGTATACATGTGTCGCCCTTTATAGCCGCTTGCTCGCGCCAGAAACGGGCAAAACGTACAAGATGGTTATTCGCACGATCGAGATTGAAATGCTGCTCGGAATGAGACATAATGAGGTACAATTTTGTAATACGATTTTTTCTGGGGGAAAAAAGAAGGAGAAAAAGTTGGTTTTGGTAAAAATGCAAGATATTTATACTATGGGTCGACTTCTTTCTTAGATCAATAATATATATAGTTTATTTAGAAAATATTCATTTTTATTACTATTTGAGAATTCAAAGCGTGTTTTCAAATTTCCATTTTTATAATTGGAACCGAGAGCGAAGAACGGAATGTTCTAATTAAGAAACAAGATTATCAATCGCTAAAGCTAATAATGCTTTACAGTAGCTCAAATGTCGGCGGAACGTATTCAAGGTTCTTGGAAATGTTAAAAGGTAACGAGAAATCAAGATAACGAGAAATCAAAGTAACGAGAAATCAAGGTAACGAGAAATCAAGGTAACGAGAAATCGTGCTTCTTATAACATTAAATATATCAGGGAACGTTATGCTGTACAGACAAGCATGAATAATTTTCATTCTATCTAGTAAATAACGAATAGTCTAAACTCGCTATTACAACTACGGACGCTGTGAGGAATGCTGAAACGAGGCCAATTCGCTGCTACATAGTGCCCGTTCAAAGGCTTTCGCCGCCTGCAATGCCTCCAAACAAGCAATATTAGTTCGTAGAATTCGAAGGTTGAAAACGATATATACAAATCTTACTCGTAAACAAACTCGATTTGGAATTTCAGTAAGCTCATGCCGGCTTGAACAGGGCTCTGCTTAAATAACAGGTAGAAACGCTTCGTTAGGTTGCTCATGCAGTGCTCGGTTTGGCAGGCTGTGGTCGCTAGGGCGCGGGTTGAAAAATAGGCCTCTTGCCTTATTTTAGAATTGTGATTCTGTAAATAAGGAAATATACAAATCGAAGAGACCTTATATATTGAAACTCTTCCAACTTAATATATATATACCTGAAAGCACGATCTATCATTGATTAAACAAAGCCCACCCATTGGAATTGGATTCGGCCTTGAATTTTATTTACAAAACTATATAAATCAAAGGACAGGATACCGCAAGATATTTTTTTTGCATATACATTCGAACAAACAAAATCCTTCAAAATGATCTTTATTATACTTTTTCCATTTTTATTCCAACTATGCGCTGCAACGCTATGCATTACCAGCCCACCTTTATTCGTTCGACCTGGTGATCCAATTACAGTAGAGTATGAAGAGTCTTTTTTTTGTTTTTAGCTTTCCTTACAAAGCTAACTTCTGCTTACTAGTACATCGAACCCGTGTCAGCTGAAATGTAATGCCACTCTTACCTTCTCGGACTCTGCTTATAGCCCTGTTCAATACATATTTAATGAAGATACCTGCACAGACGATAGCGTTTTAATTCCTACAAACGCCCCAAATGGCAATGCTAATATTATATGGTTAGTATATTTGCGATTTCTTTTATCAATATATTCTGAAAATAATATAGGTCGTGTACCGGAAACGAAACTTGTATCTCTGTAGTAATTTATGGAGGGATGTCAGCAAGCTCGGCAGCCGTTTCATCCACGAGTAGAACAAGCTTGTACTCTACGATTAAATCACCCAGCCAAGAGCAGAACCCCTCGCAGTCTTTTTATCGAACAGCCTCGGGTCATGGCAGCCGAACGGGCTCCGCGCTCAATTCAATTTCGGCTTCAGCAAGTCAGCTAACCATTCAACCCAACACGTCTTCCGGCTCTCTTGGAAGCTCTGTTGCAACCTCCCAGGCCCAGCCTGGAAGCCAGTCCAATGGATCCTTCATATTGTCGCAGCCTCCCACCTCAAGCTCTGCGCTTCAATATACGGCCGCGTCCGGAGGAACATCCGCTTTGTCTCTACCATCTTCATCTATGCCATCTTCGGCAGGCTTTCTATCTCAGACATCGGCTGCCGAAACGGTAAATACAAAAAGCAGCCTGGCCTGTACTTACCAAGCTGCTGCTCCTGATCTGGGGATTTCCCAAAACGGATGTGTCTGCGGTAGGACAATTACATACCCGCTGCCAGTACATACGACAGGATCGAGTGCCTTTGCCGTACCATCCTGTGACTATATTACAGCCGCTCCCAGTCAAACGAGTCTGATTGCTACAGGAGAAATATGGACGAAAGATTGCGTAGTCTGTTCGCAGACAGGGGTTGCTAATCCAATAAAATGCACTACCGTTACGCCCTGCGATATAGTTACAAGCATTACAACAGTGTACAGTTATGCGAACCGGGCCGCTTCTGCTTATAGATAGAACGAGGGATTTATAGGGCTGCTAATATAGTTAATGTGGAATTGGTTTATAAATAAGGTTATGAGTGGAGGACTAGAGGTTTAAGTAGATCGTGTGATAGAAACCGGTGATTTTAGATAGAATAGGAAGCAAGACGACTTGAATAGGTTTGAATTGCATGACGATATGATATAGCCAGAGCATTCGTTATAGAACTTCTCGAAATCGAGCGCTATTTGCAAAAAGAGTTAAAAGATTGTAAACGTTATATTATTGGATAGTTTGCATCGGTTAGAGGTTAGTAATAATGGTTGAAGGTTGCGAAATTGCCTTTTTTTATAAAAAAAAAAAAGAAAGAAATACAGACAACAAAGATATGTTAGTTATGACGAAATGTCAATGCGGAGGCCTCTCTCTGCCATCTAAAAAGGCTATTCGAATTCATCCAGTCCGTAGCAATATTTAAAATTCTAAATTAGGCTGTATGGGTTCGGCGGGATAGGCTTGGGGCACCTGAATATATATTCCATAATACCAAGCTGTTTCAAGAGCTTTGAATATTTGCCAATCCTAAGCAGTAATCCGTGCTTGCAGAGCTAGACTAAGTGTACAATTTGAACTCTCCCTGGTTCCCTTAGAATTATCCATTTCTCCGTAATGCCCTATCACTGATAAGCATAGTAAAAATAAGCTTAGAATAAATAAACAAATAAAGATTATAATAACAAGCGATACGTCTTTATTATTTCGGTTCCCGTACCCGTTATAAGCCACCTTCTGAATTTTATATACTAGCATGAAGAATATGTATGATTAATCCTTTCGTTATTTGTTAATGAAATTCTAGAATCTCGACTTTGTACTCTTGATTTCATAATAAGAAATTGTAACTAGCCTTATAAATATATAAAGCTATAAAAGTCAAAGATATAGTTTATTAAAGTAGTTACCCCAAATAAATATTCAAATTTGTATAATACTTAATCCCGATTCTCATATTACGATTTCGTACAAATTT
>LJDD02000035.1:0-77868 GCA_001513825.2 Chrysoporthe deuterocubensis | reverse complement strand
GGGCAGATTCAAGTTCGATACCAGCAAGCCAAGCTCCAGACTCCCAGCTATAAATGATATGAGGGACGGGCTTTTTCTGTACTTGGCACAAGATGTATTGGCGAGCATAGTCTTCTGGCCGGACAAAAGTCGAAATATAATGGCCGGGGGTGAAGAGAAGAAGTCATTACAAATATTACGTATCGTTTATTCCTGACAAATAGCGCATGCCGTAGTAGTGAAATTATTGGCCTATCATAGTGCGTTACGGTGCAGGTCTGGCAATTGAGGGGGCTTAAAGCGTAATACGCCGTATAATGAAAAGAAAATCACAGATAGAGTGAAAGGGTTCTCGAATAATATCGAGTGCTATAAATTGCGTATAGTCTTGATAATAATTAAATAAATACCGCTCGATCGACAATTATGTAGATACCGGGGCCGTAATTTCCTACAGTATGGGTAGTTGACGTACTCTGTTTTGCATCGGTAGTCTATTGCATGTTCAAGTATTTTCGGTAGATGGAATACCTGTTAGAATCTGAAAAAGCTTAAATGCTAGCGGCTACGGCAATTTGGCTGCTCGAAGTGTACTTATGAATGGAATTACGAAAGGTAATAGAGATGGTATTTATTTGTATTCGACTACCCGAACCTCTATACTACCAATACAGTCCTCTTTAGCCGTACGCGGCTGAACTATAGTCTATCATAACTAAACACAATTTGATTTGCTTGATCTTAAGTCGTTTGTATATCTCCTATAATTAAATGGCAAATAGATAACTAAACGATTCGCACTAAGCCTGCTAACAATACTAACAAATAAACCCTACTAAAATACCAATACATTCAGTATAGAGTCAAATTCACTCTTTGCTCCCACAAGCGACAGTATTGCAAATCAAACTGAATTTGTCCTCTTTATGAAATTTCTTTTCTTTTACAAGTCTTCGATCTCTGATTCGGAATGCAAGTCTGAGTTTTCCCTATATCGGCCCTGTTGCTTGAATCTTATCGGGGTTTTGATACGAGTCTTCTTTATCTTAGTCTGAGTGTCCTTCATTTGCGTCTGCGTCTGGGTCCGAGTCTGTGTCTGAATCCGAGTCGCGTTTGAATCCGAGTCTGCGTCTGAATCCGAGTCTGCGTCTGAATCCGAGTCTACGTTTGAATCCGAGTCTGTATCTGAATCCGGGTCTGCGTCTGAATCCAAGCCTATATTTGAATCCGAGTCTGCGCCTGAATCTAAGTCTGTATCTGAATCCGAGCCTACATTTGAATCCGATTTTGCGTCTGAATCCGAGTCTGTATTTGAATCTGAATTTGCGTTTGAATCCGAGCCTGCGTCTGAATGCGAGTTCTGAATCCGAGTCTGAACCGAGTCTGCATCTGAATTTGAGTCGGTACCTGAATTTGAGTCTAGGTCTGGGTCCGGGTCTGAATCTGAATCTTCTTCCGTAACAGTCCCGACAGTTCTGTCGCTTGCATCTCCGTTATCTGGGCCTTGGTCCTGGTCTTCGCCAGCTTGGTTCAAGTCGTCCTTATTTGAGTTGGAGTCTTCCTCTGCCGCGGTCCTGTCGCTTGCGTCTCCGTCATTCAAGTTTAGGTCTTCTGTCTCGTCTGTTTTGTGGACAAGACCTCCTTCATCCGTACCTTCGTTCCGGCCCTGTCGACTTCGTAGGTAGGATGGATAATAATATCTGTTGTTTCTTCTATAGTTTTAACTAGCTGGCCGTAGTCTTGTATTGGTCCAAGTAATATGCTTGCAAATAACCATGCGCCCATCAGCCTGTGCTGATAAAGAGGGTTGGCTACATTTTCTTTTTGAAATTTCGGTACGTTCGTTAATACTGTAATGCAAATTTCCAAATACCGGATAAGTCGGGGTATTTCTTGCAGAATGGAAAAGTCCCTTTCTATTTTGCTATGGAGCGTTTTCTGTAGGATATGGGCAGGGTTTTTGATAAGTTCGAAATACTCCTTTCGTACACCTTCGGGGAGGGAATCGTCCATAGGATGCGATCCACCTCGCTTCTTCGTATATTGCATGGCTTTGATGCATTCCTGCAACATATGGAAGATTCCATCCAAGTTGTATTCCAAGGAAGTATCGGATTGTTTCCCTTTTGCAAGTGACATTTTGGATCTGTTTGTGGATCTTTACGTATATATAAAGCTGAGAAATCGAAGTAAGGACAAGAGATGTGGAATATTCTCCCATGCATACCATCGCTATATATATACTTACATATATATATACTACGATCTTTTCCCTGCTTAGTCGTTCGGAAAAAAAGATTGTGCTCGCGTTCTAAAATGAGATTCCAGAATCGAGTTTCAGCATTGAAACCGGGCTTGGTTCTCAGAAACGTATATTTTCGAAACCCAATTTGGTTTGCATACTTATTATTAATACTTGATAAGGTATCGAAAAGCTTTTCGCCTATCCCATCTGCTGTCTGGGGCGTAGGGCGTCTATAATTATTAGTATGTTTTCGAAAATATAGCAGTCAGAACTTGGAGCCGTACCTGAATATTTTGGATTCTTCACTTCAATCCAAGTCGAATAGTAAGCCTTTATTGAATGCTGACTAAAAACTAAGAATTATGCCTACTTAAAGCTAATGCAAGGATAACGATAGTATAGAATAAGCATTGTAAGGATTGTATAAAACTTATTTTTACATTATATGAATATTTTAAATTTTCCATCGTATACGGATTTTCATTTAGCGTTCAATGGGGGTTCCAACCCTATCGGGTGGATTGTATATGAAAGAAGGGGTGGCGAAAAAGGGGTGTGGCTAGAAGTGGGTCGTCTGACGAGATGTCTGTTTCGGAATTACAATTTGAAAGCACTGGCAAAAGATTTCGAGATTTCGAAACCGACAAATAAATTCCTTTGCAAATACTTAAATCTGAGCATAAAAGAAGGAAGATATGAGAAGAAAATAAGATTTTAAATTTCCGACTTGTATTTTGTATCGAGAGATATAAAACCCAAAGGATATGAGCGAGAAACTTACGATATTTGCTTTCTATCTTAAAAGCTTCGTATCCTAGTTTCTAATTTCAGAATCTACTCGTACGCGCTAAACGTTCGGGAGTATTAGCAGAGTACCTTCTTGCTATATCAAAGCAATACGCGTTCTGAAATACAGATTTCTATACTGTAGTTGCGGATCGAATTATAAAATGGGAATACCGGAATAAGGAATATACAAGATGATTAGCTAAATAAAGATAAGCAATGAAAGGAACTATAGCAGAAGAAGCTATATAGAAAGTAGACCCGCGCTTTTGCTAAGGTCTGTTTCCTCATTACTTTCAGTAGAAACAAGCCGCACTCATGAAACCATATATTTCTGACGAGACGCTATATATCCTATTCAGTGACGCCTTCCAAGGCCAGAATGCTGCGATCCGAAAACTGCCCGCAATCAAAAAGCTCGTACGCCAGCATTGTAAACAACGAAATGATATTAACGACTTCTTGAAGGAATACGACCTGGCAGCAGTATACAAAGGATTACAAGAGATGCTCGCCAATCAAGTCTTTGCATCCAGCTTGCAAGCCAAGCGCCAGTTTCCGTATCCACTCGCCACCTCGGAAGCTTCAAGTATTCAGGGGGCGGACGTAGCTGAGACGGTCGCTGGCGATCTCGACAGCAAGGTCTACGAAAATAGTAAGCGTAAAGCCCCTTTCTAGCTGGGAAAGCATAAGGATATTCACCTGCCTTGTTTCTAAAAGAATTACCGGGAGTTGTAGTAGATACCAAAGGAAAGGCGCTGCAACAAGCCCAGCCAGAGCAAGCAACATCCTCTGCCCACCAGGTCGTCCCGTCCCTGTCTCCACTTGCCCTTCCTTTCGCTACAGGACACCGGATTCTGGTCAAGATCCAAGACGTCCTGGAACAGGCCTGCTACCGCTTTGCCAAGAAATGCATTCCTGCTACCCTGGCGGCCAAAGGTTGGCACTGCCCCGAAGCTGTCGAGCTTAACATGTGGGCCAAAGAATTTTCCAAGCAGCCCATGGCACTCCAAGCCGCCTTGCCATCTGGAATAGCGGTACAGCCTATACCGCCCAGCCAGCTCCTCCCGACCATCGCGCAGCTCCGCCACCACGCTGTCCACCGTATCGCTGTGACTGGCATACAGCTCGGCCACTTCCTCGCCGCGGGCGAAGAATTGGTCCTGCGGCTCGGTGATGTGCCCACAGCCACAGCAATGGCGTCGGCACGCGCGGAAACCCAGAGACTCCTCGGGGCGGTGGAGAAGAAGAGGGAGGTACTGAAGGCGGAGTTGACGGGGAAGCTAGCCGAGATTGCGGACCGGCGCGCAGAGCTGGAGCGGCAGCTGGTTATGGTGAAAAGGTTGGCCGAAGAAACGATTGCACAGACCAAGAGGCAAGACGAGTTGTATCGGTTGTTTGCGGGAAGGCAGCTAGAGGAAGTTATCTGTTGTACGAATTCCAGTGCTAGTGCTGGTCAGGATAAGTTGCCGCTACTGGTGGACGAGCAAATGGATAAGCTTTCCATTGCAGGTAGTAAGGACGAGTCTGGGTATGATACGTTTTCAAATTCCGAAAGAAGGTAGACTTCTTATATCGACGAGGATCAAGACCCACTTTTATTGGCTATCTTGAGGCCAACTGCCCTGATTATTATCATAATATCTTGATCCTTAAATTTTTGTACGAGATTCTGCTATTTTCCTATATCTAGCTATTAATTCGCTATTGACTAAGATTTTGTAATTGCTAATGCGCTAATGCTTTCCATTGGTAGAATCAGGAAATGGTAATCTTTAGTCAATATAGAGATAGAAAGGCCTTTAGCGTATTTGTGAAGAGCCTGCTTGACTTCCTTTCCAATATCCTCTTCAGTCATATCGAGATCAGAACTGAAGGCTCTAATGGTCTCCCAACTTGTTGGACGAGAAGCTGAAAGCCAGCGTGCAGTTTTTAAAGACGGCCCATTCTTACATAAAAAGGTTTTGTTCCAGATATGGATATTTTTAACGGAATAGATATGAGCTAAAAGCATTAGGGAAGTCTTTAAGAATTGAAAGCCTCGCAAAGCACCATCTAATATAGATATATATATATATATATACAGACGTCTATCTATACAAGGGAAGAAAGCAGCATCAATAGCTAGCAGAGATTAGCTTTAGGAGTCGCGAGCCTGCAAAACACTACGTATGGAAATGGCACTGGCAGAGACGAACGCTACAGAACAAAAGAAAAGAGGCAGAAAGCGCACTAGCCGAGACTATCTAGGGCAGTTGGCTGACAGAGCCAGCAATTGGCCCGCGCATACTACCAATACCATGAACTGTAGGAAAGCCGGATATAAGGCCGGCGGCCGGATAAGATACCGGTTACAAGGGTATAAAAAGGACCATTCTGTGCTTGCGTGCATGCTAGATCTTTTGCCCTAGACAACCACAATTCACCCTCTAGACTAGAGGACAAAGCCTCCTCGCTACAGATGAACATCGGAAATGGCTGTTGCCAAGTGATAGCAACATATGTACGTACAACGGCATGCTGCATTACCATATCGCAGAGAGGAGTTTCTGGCCACCCCAGCAGATCATACTGCGTCAGGGCAAAAGTGGATTGATTTGCACTAAAGGAAGGAAGGAGGAAAGAAACGCTATTTGACCACAACTTCTGTAGCCCGCTATACCGCAATAGGAAGAGCCCAGCTCCTGGCCGCCCTACAGTAAATGCGCTTTGGGGTTCAGGATAGGGCTGGCTTTCGCGGATGGTAGAGAGCGTTATTGGTTTTCCCGCGTCGATATTCATTCATTTCCTCCGGGAATCAAGTTCTGGATATATACCCAACCATATAAAGTTCTTGCCAATACGGCTTTTGTTATACGGACGCTATTGGGTGCAACCGGACTAGGATGTCGTGCTATGCGGCGGTATAGGGCACCCCCCACCCTCGACGCGGCAGAAAGGAACCAAATGCAGATTGAAAGAGGCTAAGCAAGGGAAGCCTGAGGTATTAACGCCGGAAGCGCTCGTCTATAAAAAGCCAGGACGGCATAACAGGATTCGGCAAAAGATAATATTCCTTACGCATTCCTCAGACGCCTTCAGCAATGATTGCACACAAGCCCTTGTGACAGCTTTTGCCATTTCAACCTTCACAATACGAACAACGGTCTGCTACCTTTATAATGTCTTCCCAAAACAAACTGCGAGATTGCCTTCTCGTTCTGGCCTTCGCCCTCTTTTCGCTATCCGTTGCCATTCTCAATTCAGCTAACGCGTACTTCGCCGTCATTTTGCGGGACCAAGCGAGATCCGACTATAGCAATATTACTCTAAGCAAACAATTTCAATCTTTACAAAACGGCATTCTTGGGATTATGGTAATTATAGCGGTTCATAACGCCTTGTCTGCGATATTCGGCGCTGCAGCTGTAGTTAGATTCTATACGAAACGGTTGCATAACCATACGGATATAGTTTTCCTCTACCTACTATCGCAGCTGGGCGCAGCTACTTCTATCATTCTTATAGGGGCGTACGTTGCCGTCCGTATCAATGGATTTCAAACCTCGTTCGAAAAGTTCAGCACCAATAACAACATCCCGTATTATAACATAATGTATTACGGAAATGTTGCGCAAGCTGCTTCTGGGTGTTTTATAATTTTGTTATTGGTTCTTTGCTTGGTCTTTACAGAAAGATATGCTCGAACAAGCGGTTTACGTCAGCCGGATGCGGGGATCCAAAATCCACGGCATATATAAGCACGGGTTAGGGTCTATCGACAAGACCAATATCGATCATATCGATTAATTGCAGTGAATATTCGATGGACTCGATATCGACCGCATCGATCCAGGACTGAAGAGCGGGATATATAAGATTGGAACATTTCCTACTGTCAGATAGATTTCATAGTTGCTTTGCAGTCGTCAATCCAAGTATCAGTTTCCTTCCAACTAGTATCCGATACAGATATCGAACGCTTGCACCTTCGTTCCAACCGTTCCGCTGCTGTATTTCCGAATACGGTACATTGTACTGGACACTGCCCTTATCTAGCATAAATCTTGTATATACTAGGTATTTGTGCTATTGTGGTATTCATTGCAAAATGGAGAATAAAGCTAACAGGACTTGAGGTATTTTGAAACTGGTCGACAGCAGCTTCAATCAAAAACGTCTTGAAGAGGTCGTGATGAAATCGGGCGGCGAAGATAGCTTCTATAAATATAAGCAAGGGGTTAGTTTGTTTATCATTTTCCAGCCCTTACGAACGTACAGTATTTACAAATCAGATTGTATTACTAATATTCGTTATGATAAACTTGTTTATTATTCATTTGCGTTCGACAGTCGTATAACAGAACTTCTCTTTCTATAGTCTAGACCATATTGGGCTTTTGAGTGCAACGGCGTAGCGGGCGCAAGCAGCAGCAAGGCTTAAATCTTGATAAATATAATAGGCATCAACTTATAATTCACGCTGCTATAACCTATATATAGCTACATATAGGTATTCTGTAATTGTTCCGAGTATAACGTCTTGGGATAGGATTACATAGAGGAGAGGAAATACGGCAGAGCAAGTGATGCCGAAAGCTAAGCAAGATTTAGAATACAAATTACTGTCGGCGTCGTGGGGGACGCAAACATTCGGTATAACCATACTTCGGTCGAGACAAGCGGAAAATTGGGAGAAGGCTATATTGGGGCGAATCGAAGAGCTGGCTTGTATGCACAAACTAGTAATTCTTTATTTGGAGACGCCACGAAAAGTTTCCTCTTTCCTACGACGCTTGCCTAGCGGTGGAGATACGTTACCGCTATCATCCTGCTTTCTGTCCTGCTTTCTGTATCGAAAGCCGGATATATATAATCGGCTTCTGGTTCGATAGTATTATGCTGCGGCCGATAGCTGAATCTAGTGTAGACGGTCTTTTAGCACTTATAATAAAAGTACATTTCATAATCATTATCGTTAATATATATTAGAAACATTACCTGAATCATTACGCTTTTAAATAATGCATTTCGTTTATATTTTGTATATCGAATTATATACTAGCAACCTCGCTTTTCGATATTCAATATTTTATTGCATTGACGGATCCTATATATATTGTAACGAGGAAACAAGATTTGTCCGTTACGGTACTTGGTCCATGCTAACCTCATCCGAGCGTCCAGTTTGCGTTTCATCAAGGATTTCTCCTGACAATTTCCTCTTTTTTTGCGGCGGTTCATCTCCATACTTCTCGTCTTTCGTCATCTCGCTATACTTTCTTTTCCTACCTACCAACGAATTGTTCAATGGAAGCCGATCAGTAGTCGGGTTTGGAAGATGTACACTATCGGCCACTTTATCCGGCAGAGATATATGGTCAATACCGCTGGAACCTTGCTGGTAATATTCAGGCAGATCTTTTGGCTCGGTCGAAACAAATGCGTTATTAATAGCAATATTGGGCGTAGTATCGATCGTAGATTTGGGAAGTACAGAGCTGCACTCGATATCCGAAATCTTTAGCCCTTCCTCGGGGACTATGCGTGCTCTGAGTGCGATAATCTTCCCGCAAAGAAATATAGCTTCTATCGTTTCACGATTCTCGCATTGGACTATGCCATGTATATCATATCGTCGCTTGTATTCCAGTATAATGTCCCATGCGTGCAAAAGCGACTGCAGCTGCTGATGGATAGCGCTAAAAAACGTACTCTCGGATGTAAAGAACCCTTGTAGAGCCAGTGCTATATTGTCGGGTTTGTCCTGAGAGAAGATTGGGTTACTGAGAATGCCAATCTCTTGGATATTCAAAATACGATCTGGAGGTATACATGTGTCGCCCTTTATAGCCGCTTGCTCGCGCCAGAAACGGGCAAAACGTACAAGATGGTTATTCGCACGATCGAGATTGAAATGCTGCTCGGAATGAGACATAATGAGGTACAATTTTGTAATACGATTTTTTCTGGGGGAAAAAAGAAGGAGAAAAAGTTGGTTTTGGTAAAAATGCAAGATATTTATACTATGGGTCGACTTCTTTCTTAGATCAATAATATATATAGTTTATTTAGAAAATATTCATTTTTATTACTATTTGAGAATTCAAAGCGTGTTTTCAAATTTCCATTTTTATAATTGGAACCGAGAGCGAAGAACGGAATGTTCTAATTAAGAAACAAGATTATCAATCGCTAAAGCTAATAATGCTTTACAGTAGCTCAAATGTCGGCGGAACGTATTCAAGGTTCTTGGAAATGTTAAAAGGTAACGAGAAATCAAGATAACGAGAAATCAAAGTAACGAGAAATCAAGGTAACGAGAAATCAAGGTAACGAGAAATCGTGCTTCTTATAACATTAAATATATCAGGGAACGTTATGCTGTACAGACAAGCATGAATAATTTTCATTCTATCTAGTAAATAACGAATAGTCTAAACTCGCTATTACAACTACGGACGCTGTGAGGAATGCTGAAACGAGGCCAATTCGCTGCTACATAGTGCCCGTTCAAAGGCTTTCGCCGCCTGCAATGCCTCCAAACAAGCAATATTAGTTCGTAGAATTCGAAGGTTGAAAACGATATATACAAATCTTACTCGTAAACAAACTCGATTTGGAATTTCAGTAAGCTCATGCCGGCTTGAACAGGGCTCTGCTTAAATAACAGGTAGAAACGCTTCGTTAGGTTGCTCATGCAGTGCTCGGTTTGGCAGGCTGTGGTCGCTAGGGCGCGGGTTGAAAAATAGGCCTCTTGCCTTATTTTAGAATTGTGATTCTGTAAATAAGGAAATATACAAATCGAAGAGACCTTATATATTGAAACTCTTCCAACTTAATATATATATACCTGAAAGCACGATCTATCATTGATTAAACAAAGCCCACCCATTGGAATTGGATTCGGCCTTGAATTTTATTTACAAAACTATATAAATCAAAGGACAGGATACCGCAAGATATTTTTTTTGCATATACATTCGAACAAACAAAATCCTTCAAAATGATCTTTATTATACTTTTTCCATTTTTATTCCAACTGTGCGCTGCAACGCTATGCATTACCAGCCCACCTTTATTCGTTCGACCTGGTGATCCAATTACAGTAGAGTATGAAGAGTCTTTTTTTTGTTTTTAGCTTTCCTTACAAAGCTAACTTCTGCTTACTAGTACATCGAACCCGTGTCAGCTGAAATGTAATGCCACTCTTACCTTCTCGGACTCTGCTTATAGCCCTGTTCAATACATATTTAATGAAGATACCTGCACAGACGATAGCGTTTTAATTCCTACAAACGCCCCAAATGGCAATGCTAATATTATATGGTTAGTATATTTGCGATTTCTTTTATCAATATATTCTGAAAATAATATAGGTCGTGTACCGGAAACGAAACTTGTATCTCTGTAGTAATTTATGGAGGGATGTCAGCAAGCTCGGCAGCCGTTTCATCCACGAGTAGAACAAGCTTGTACTCTACGATTAAATCACCCAGCCAAGAGCAGAACCCCTCGCAGTCTTTTTATCGAACAGCCTCGGGTCATGGCAGCCGAACGGGCTCCGCGCTCAATTCAATTTCGGCTTCAGCAAGTCAGCTAACCATTCAACCCAACACGTCTTCCGGCTCTCTTGGAAGCTCTGTTGCAACCTCCCAGGCCCAGCCTGGAAGCCAGTCCAATGGATCCTTCATATTGTCGCAGCCTCCCACCTCAAGCTCTGCGCTTCAATATACGGCCGCGTCCGGAGGAACATCCGCTTTGTCTCTACCATCTTCATCTATGCCATCTTCGGCAGGCTTTCTATCTCAGACATCGGCTGCCGAAACGGTAAATACAAAAAGCAGCCTGGCCTGTACTTACCAAGCTGCTGCTCCTGATCTGGGGATTTCCCAAAACGGATGTGTCTGCGGTAGGACAATTACATACCCGCTGCCAGTACATACGACAGGATCGAGTGCCTTTGCCGTACCATCCTGTGACTATATTACAGCCGCTCCCAGTCAAACGAGTCTGATTGCTACAGGAGAAATATGGACGAAAGATTGCGTAGTCTGTTCGCAGACAGGGGTTGCTAATCCAATAAAATGCACTACCGTTACGCCCTGCGATATAGTTACAAGCATTACAACAGTGTACAGTTATGCGAACCGGGCCGCTTCTGCTTATAGATAGAACGAGGGATTTATAGGGCTGCTAATATAGTTAATGTGGAATTGGTTTATAAATAAGGTTATGAGTGGAGGACTAGAGGTTTAAGTAGATCGTGTGATAGAAACCGGTGATTTTAGATAGAATAGGAAGCAAGACGACTTGAATAGGTTTGAATTGCATGACGATATGATATAGCCAGAGCATTCGTTATAGAACTTCTCGAAATCGAGCGCTATTTGCAAAAAGAGTTAAAAGATTGTAAACGTTATATTATTGGATAGTTTGCATCGGTTAGAGGTTAGTAATAATGGTTGAAGGTTGCGAAATTGCCTTTTTTTATAAAAAAAAAAAAGAAAGAAATACAGACAACAAAGATATGTTAGTTATGACGAAATGTCAATGCGGAGGCCTCTCTCTGCCATCTAAAAAGGCTATTCGAATTCATCCAGTCCGTAGCAATATTTAAAATTCTAAATTAGGCTGTATGGGTTCGGCGGGATAGGCTTGGGGCACCTGAATATATATTCCATAATACCAAGCTGTTTCAAGAGCTTTGAATATTTGCCAATCCTAAGCAGTAATCCGTGCTTGCAGAGCTAGACTAAGTGTACAATTTGAACTCTCCCTGGTTCCCTTAGAATTATCCATTTCTCCGTAATGCCCTATCACTGATAAGCATAGTAAAAATAAGCTTAGAATAAATAAACAAATAAAGATTATAATAACAAGCGATACGTCTTTATTATTTCGGTTCCCGTACCCGTTATAAGCCACCTTCTGAATTTTATATACTAGCATGAAGAATATGTATGATTAATCCTTTCGTTATTTGTTAATGAAATTCTAGAATCTCGACTTTGTACTCTTGATTTCATAATAAGAAATTGTAACTAGCCTTATAAATATATAAAGCTATAAAGTCAAAGATATAGTTTATTAAAGTAGTTACCCCAAATAAATATTCAAATTTGTATAATACTTAATCCCGATTCTCATATTACGATTTCGTACAAATTCTAGGAACTGACGAAAACGATATTGTAAAAAGTTGAAGCTGTATTAGTAAGTTTGATTATTTTACAGATATCAGTTACGTTGGTTATAGTAATATATTGGTTGTATTGGTATATTGGTTGTATTGGTATATTGGTTGTATTGGTATATTGGTTGTATTGGTATATTGGTTGTATTGGTATATTGGTTGTATTGGTATATTGGTTGTATTGGTATATTGGTTATATTGGTATATTGGTTGTATTAGTATGTTGGTTGTATTGGTATGTTGGCATTACGAGAAGTTTTAACGTATACCGATAGTATAAACTCCTCTAAAATAACGGTAAAGCACTCTCTATCGCATGCCGTTACCAGAGCAGCTGCTCGCATACATAAGCCTTGAATAGCCCTTATAGCCTTTTTTGAAGTGACTTTTACGTTATCTTTCGTAGCCTCAAAAGAAATGGCTACTTACAGTCAAATGATTCTTGATTCGAATGGAATCTCTGCTTCGTATAATGATACAGCTTTGGGGTTATTGTGGATTCTGCTAGCAGGAGTTGTACTGCTATCCGGTACATTTACCTGCAAGTACGGTTCAAACGACTTCCTAACAAGATCCAAATCCAAATATTTTCATCCGAAGTGCTTATTTACTAAAAATTGCGAATCTTGCTTTCCGGTCCCTATAAAGAACCTAAGGTAGCTAAGGGGCCCGTTGGCCTATAAGTAAGACGGGTTAGGAACCGATAGATCAGGGCGGGATCCAGCTCTTCAAGCATTCCTTAAATTCCTTTAACAATTATTGTTAAATGAGACTAAACCCTACAAGCGTTCTCAAGAGCCCTTTCGAAATACTAGAAATACAAACTATAGAGCCAAGTAGGAAGATATATTACCTTGGACTACAGTGCGAGCAGGAGCTATAACAGCTAGAAGCACTGTTTGCTTCCAAGGATAATGAATATTCCAAAATCATCCAAGGTTATCAAGATGCGTTTGAACGCTAGGCCCGATATGTCGGCGTTTTCGCTGTCCCCCAAGCATCCTTAGACAATCGGCTAAAGACAAGCCCTGACATTCATAACCTTGTTACCTGGCTTCTAGGTACACTACAAAAGAATATACAGCATGGTCAGTTAATCTGTATACTTACTTTGCTTCTATCCCGACAGTATTTGAGTGAGAATAACTAGGTCTGAGCCTTGAAAAGGACTCAGCTAGCAATAACTCTGCAAACAGATCCGCAGAAAGCCAACCTGAGATCAAGAACAGAACGCCAGGCATACTGCAACCTACTGAACAAGCTGCTTTAGATGGTATCGAAGGTGCGATAAAATGGCTCCGTTATCTTGGACTGGCTATCCGAGACATATCAAAGTCTACTATACAAGCTCGGGTAAAGAGGTTTACAGCAAAGCATCCTGAAAGGTCTGCCCTCTTGGAGCATCTGACCTTATTGATTGTGCAGGGGCTCTATCCACATATTACGGACTCTTTTGTCAACCAGTTAGCAGGGTCTGTATCATTCCGGAGATAACGACTGAGCTGCCAAGTCCGATACGAGGAAATTCTCAGCACAAAACGAGATCGAGAGCAAGAGCCGCAAGAAAGCATAGTGGAACCAGGGCAATATCATATGAAACAGCCTCAGCTACAGATAACCTCTGCGAAAATCCTGGGTTTCATCCAAAGCCGCGAAGAACGAAATGACCCTATTCAGGCCGGGCCAGCGAGCATAACTGAGCCTTCTGAATACAAGTTTCCGACAATTCCTCTATCCTACCCACGATCACTACAAAATCGAATGGGTTTACGGACATTAACATCCATAAACCGTATTAGTCTTTATCCTCCAACCCCCAAGGTACCCGAAACTCAGGCGAGCTACAAATGTCCTTAGTGCTCTAAATAATTCCTGTGCTAGGGGACCGTATTATATGGAGACGTAACTGGGTGTATGTTTCGAATATCTTTACTCAAAGTAAATTTGTCCTCTAACTATTAGCAGTGCCCACTTTCAGGAAGATCTTGAGCCTTATGTCTGCATCTCGGAAGAATGCAGTGCACAACCTGTCTATTTTTCCTCGCTAAGGAGCTAGCATTCGCATATGAACGAATTTCATATAGTTTACCAGGTAGAAGAAATATATAAAAAGGCTGTATGGTATTGCAATATCGAACTTTACAACTATAAGGAGTTCTAAGATATGTAAGAACTATTACGACATATCCATACTGAATATAAAGGGATAATCACCTCGAAAGAGATAGAGATCCTAGCATCGCGGAATATGATATTTGTATCCTGAAAGCTGACCGAGTGCCCCCTTTGCTGCGAAGATATCTTAGACCTGGTCGAAGGTCAACAGCCGATCCTCCTAAAGGTAGCGGTGAAAGAGGAGAGGACGGAGCTCTCCGGGATTCCAACTGAGGTAAAGCTCGGAATATACGGAGACCGCGATTCTCTCAATCTCGACGAGGTAGATAAAGTTAAGTCTGATACGAAATCCTCTTCGAGCGTAGCAGAGCATAGCAATAAGCTCTCGGACCAGAACCAGATGAAAATGATAAGACATGTCGCAGGATACCTCATATCTCTTGCATTCTTATCATTACGATACTTTAATGATATCAATAATGGCGAAGAGGACTCGGCAAAAAGCGATAGCGTGGCTTTCGGTACTGAAGTCAAAGGATCAAGTCAGGATCGGAATTGCGATCATTATTTCGATCTCGATAACTCATTGAGTTTCGAAGATAGTGGACCTAACGAGTTGACGGACGTCGAGTAAGTGCAAATCCTTCCTGCCCCCTTCTGTTCTCCTTAAAATATTATGTAATCTAACGCCCTAAGCACAGTAAAGCCTGGCCGATAGGAAGGGTCGAGCTACCATACCTCGAGAACGCCTTACAGACCCTCGCTCTTGACAACCAGATAAGCAGTATCGATAAGCCTCCCCAGATGACTATACAACCGCTCGACCAAGGAAGAAGTGATTCAGACTGAAGAGCTGGATATATAAGATTGGATCTTTCCTACTATCAGATAGATTTCATAGTTACTCTTCAGTCGTGAATCCAAGTATTAATTCCCTTATAACTGGCATCCAATACGGATAGTGATCATTACACTTTCTTCCAACCTTTCTACTGCTGTATTTCCGTATACGGTAGATTGTATTTGATACTGCCCTTGCCTAGCCGATTGGGCTGAATTAGTTACAGGCGAGTAGTATCAAGGGTTTAGTAAGTAATATTTTAAACCCAGAATGAGAGGAGAGGTTTGCTTTTCCTCCACGCTTCGTTGCAGCCGGGCTATCAGTGGCTTGAACTACCTAGGTAAACAAAAGAAAGGAGAGCAATTTTAACAGCTAGAATGAGAAAGACAATATCATTTCTCTTCCGTAACCCGTTCTGGCTAGGCTATCAGCGGGAAGCCGCTTGCGACCCATCCTCTAGTCCGATCAAGAATAAGTTTGAATAGTAAAGGATGGTAATCCGCTATAGGTGAATCTCGCAATATGCCTCCATAGGATAGACTAGAATTTCATTAGCTTACTCCGAAAATTTCGGTCTTTTCGATAATTTATACCATGAGCAGCTGGCTGTGATGAGATTAGGACATATCAGCAGCATCCTTTCGAGCTCTTGCCGTCCCCGATAATAGTTCACTAGCAGCACGGAGACGAACAGGGTGGCCACTTGGAAAATGTCGAAACTGAGGTTCATATCGTTCAAGCCCATGCCCTAACCGATAATAACAAAGAGCGGAATGACGAAAAGGGCGACCTGCATGCTGGAGCCGACAGCGATACCGATGGTGAGATCCATCTTGTCCTTGATAGCGACAGTAACGGCGGTGGCGTGCTCAGCGGCATTGTCGACAATGGGAAGCAGGATCAGATCGAGGAACTCCTTGCTAATACCGCCCGAGGTAGTAACGTAGTTAATGCTGTCGACGAGAAATTCGGCGCAGAAGGCGATCAGGACGGTAGAGCCAACCAGGGTGCCCATAGCGACGGGGAAGGAGAGCTGGGGGTCATCTCCCTCGTCTTCGTCGTCGGAGGGGTCCTTATTAACCACCTTGCGCAGCTGGTCGCTGTTGGTAATGCTACTATCGTTGCGGCCGGGAAGGCTTATCATGGCAACGGGTCCGACCATGCCTTTCTTGATGGCGTGAGGGCTGATAGAATGCTTGATAGGCCGCATAGGCACCTTCTGACTCTCCTAGGAGAAGACCTCGTGGTGAGTCTTGAGCTGGAAGTAGAGGTAGGCGGTGTAAATAACGAGCAGGATGACGGCGGTGCCGCGAGAGAGCTGTGCGGTATACGAGTCGCTCAGGTTTATCTGCTGGTCGAAGATAGTAGGGATAATAATAGCGGCGATAGCGAGGGCTAGCCGGGAGGTGGCGGTCTGGGCGACAGTGGTGTTGAAGAACTGGTCCTGCCTCCGCAGGCCGCCGAAGAAGAAACATATGCCCAGAACGAGCAGGAAGTTCGACAGGATGCTGCCGACCAGGGAGGTCTGCACGATGACGATCTCCCCCTTGATCAGGGCGATGATAGCGATAATAAGCTCGATAGCATTTCCGAAAGAAGCGTTCAGGAGCCCCCCCAAAGCCTTGCCGGTGCGCAGCGCAATCTCCTCGGTCGCGAAGCTTAACATAGCGGCCAGGGGGATAATGGCCATGAAGTTGATGACGAAGATGGCGTACTGGTTTATATTCGGCACGGCGCCCAGTGCAATGCCGACAGGGGCAGCTAGCAGCATGGCGTTAATCCACAAGTTCAGCAGGGTACGCTGCAGTTGGTTGGCGACGGTGAAGGGCACCTTGGACAAGACGTTCCGGAATAGGCGGTGCTCTTTCCTGGGCTTTCCGATATCCTGCTCTTTCTTCCTGCTTTTGGCCACGGACAGGTCCCTATCGGTCGTCGTCCTGTTGCATACAGCACTACTGTCCACTCCCGTCGAGTTGCCTGTAGCCTGCGACGGCATTACGGTCTCAACGTTGCTGTCGATGCCCTCGGCTTGGACGCCATCCTCGTAATCCTTGCCCGGACTCCCATTGGACCCCTCGGAGCCTAGATCCCTGTATAAGCCGGCGGGTGCGGTCTGGGTCTGTTCTATTGGCGAGCCGCTGCCGTTCTCGTCTTGTTCGGGATTCATCCTTTCCTGGGCCTCGATATTCCAAGTCCGGCTGCGCTCATGGCCCTTGAGCCAGATGTGGCTGAAAGGGTTCCATGGCGAGGACCTGTTCCAGCTTCCCTGACGTGCGTGTCGGCGTATTTCGAGAAGATTACGATCACGACAACGACGAGAAAGAGGTGGGATAAGCGGCCCTGGCCTGTTGATATACTGGCAAGCCTAGATGTACGACGTGGCCGACAGTGGGGAGGAATCTTCGGGCCATGGAACACCTGTATTGCAGTTAATAGCTTGGTGATATTGGAAGTTTCAGTGATATCGGTAATGGAGGTAATGTTGATGATGTTGGTGATATTGATGTTGGTTCTGTTATGTTATACGGATACCCAAAGGTGTACGTAAACCTAGGCATTTCAGGCATTGCGAGCTACGCGCCGTTAGGCCCCTCAGATCCACCCAATGGCAGGAAGAAAAGAACCCAACCGGATACAAAAGGGAGCTGTGCCTTAAGCACTCCTCAGACTCCCTTAGCAATTATCGTTAAATACAAGCAGACCCTCTAGGCTCTCACTTAAGCCCTTATAACAATGGCGCATACAGAGCTCAGTCTGTATTACGAGAAGATCAAACCTGACCAACCTATCAACTCACCGTCTAACTACTGGAAGTTGCATTATCCCTCTCCCGTCGCCGCTGGATCTGACCAGCATACTGATCATACCCCGGGCGCCCTTCATATTGAACTAGACGCCGACCACCACCGCGTTGGCATACGCACTACAGTCCTGAGTCTCAATAACAATTTGCTCATGATGGGCATTCAAGTCGGCAGTACTCTTCTTGGATTCCGCATGTGCTGCTCCTACGCTATCGGTACCAGCTCCCATGTCAACTCTACCTTATTATCGCGCTTTGTCGTCATGATTCCCATGGCCTATGGCTTGATGAATATGACAGACCGCTTCATTCGAGAGCGTTTCCAAGATCGCACCCTTAATGAACGTCACGGCCGCTGCGAGCGTCGTGGCCATGACTCTTAGGCTAGAGGATGATGATCGCAGCCTGATATTCTTGGTATCTCGAACGATTTTAGGCATACTTTCAGCATGCCGACGCAGCATCTTCTCTCCGTCCTTACCTATTATCCCCTCGGTGGAACAAGGTATGACGACAAACTCTCGACGCTTATCAGAGCAACCCCAGAAGGGGCACTCGTCCTGTACAACCCGTATTATGAACTAACGAACGGTTCAGGTCACGGGAACAGGCCGGATCAGTGGATACAGGACCACCGCGGCCCGGATTGTGGGGAATTCTGACCCTAACCCTAATATTTTGTCTATATATTTCTGTAGATACGAGCAGAGTTTACTCTTTTTCTTGCTTGTGAGATACACTGAATTTAATTCATACAAGTTTGTTCCTTTTGTTACGTGTTCGAGGGTGGCCTGGGTTCTCCCATACGGATCCAACATCTGGAGCAAGGAAACTTTGTTATGTAAGAACGCCAGGCGTTCGGGATTCCATAATAAAGGGTTAGGGTCGCCTATGTTAAATCACAACATAGGCAGCATAGGCAGACCCGCCTATGTGGCCTAGCAACATAGGCAGGATAGGCAGGACTGAAGAGCTGGATATATAAGGTTGGACATTTCCCTACCGTCAGATAGATTTCATAGTTTCTCTTTAGCCGTCAATCTAAGTATCACTTTTTATAACTAGTTATAACTAGTATCCAATACGGATAGTGAACATTACACCCGTTTCCAACCATTCCACTGCTGTATTTCCGTATACAGTAGATTTAACTCTTATAGCCACGTTCTATACAGGGCCGATAACTGTTTGCATCTCTAGTAATATGGGTCCTCCCCTAGCTAACATCGCTATTCAGAGGACTCACGTTAGGCTAGTCCAGCTGTTAGTCCCGTCGTCTATAGCTAGGATGCTAACATAACCCCCAGACAACAATGGATACATTAATAATTAGTATCCTAACCCAGCATTCAGAATGCCAACATGGCCAATATGGTCAACATGGCCAACATAGCCAATATGGCCAATACATCTAACACGGCCAACACAACCCACGTTATATTAACATCCAAAACCTATATTGTGCTAGAAATAACTTTCCTACCGCGGAACCATCTTCCATTTTGAACGATTGGCATGCGCAATTGAAATTGACATTTTACTAGGACCTTCTCTGTCTTCGTCACTGCTATATAGCCTGTACTCAAGGTCCTAGCGTATATTGACAATAGGGGGCGATAAAAAGTACAGTTACTTGGCTATATAATTAAAGCGCTACGACTTTTGCGACAAGGACTACGCTTAGCGATATTTTGGTAGATGCTCCCGAGAGACCTCAGCGTATTCGAACTACTTAAGCTGACCGCTTAGCAATTTCTTCCGATCCAGCTGGAAGAAGATTGCATCCTCGCTCTCTGAATATACGCATCATCCCTTGCCATGGCACTACAAACATTCTGCGCCGCTCTCAACCCTGCTGAGGTCGAGGCGAAGGCCCTTGATAAGTTCATCCACCAGAGGATAAGTGATGAAATGGTCCGTTACCTCGCTTAGGTCTTACGGACGGTTATCCGCTGCGACGAAATCATAACGCCTCGCTTTCCGACTGCAGCAATATACTCCTCATACCAGCCCAACAATAGCAATAAAAGGTTACCGATCACACCACCTACAAGCCTACCGCCGGCTACTTGTCAAAACCAGTTCCTCCCCTTACTCGAGGAGTTCATCTGCAACTTAGTCTGATCCTTGAATATCGAAGTACTCAATCTTATGTCGACCCTGGTCTACCTGAACCGTCTGAAATCTCGCCTCTCGCTAGAGGGAAAGGGCCTGCCGTATACTGCTTATGAAATTTTCCTAGCCGCGCTTATCCTTACTACCAAGTACCTCTACGATCGCTCTCCTAAGAATAAGCATTGGGCGACGTATACGGAGGTTTGGGATCACGCGGACGGGCCCCGGTAGGACTGCGAGCGCGCCGCGGACTTCCAGTTCTCCTTAGCCGAAGTCAATCTGATGGAGAAGCAGCTCCTGATGCTGTTGCAGCCCGAGCTCCGCAGTACCGAGGACGACCTATACCGTAAGATGTATGGCTTTCGAGCGGCGGTCCGCTAGAAGATAGTGGCCCAGCACGTGGAGGCACGGCGCAGGGACGAAGCCCCGCCGAACAAGCGCCCGCTAGCACGTTTCTAAACGTCAAGGGTCTCGAGGCTGGCGCCAAAAGCCCTCACACTCGCCCGCCGCCCGCTATACTGCGGATTCGATAGCTAGGCTCAACAGCTGCAGCCGCAGCAGCAGCTCTGGGGCGCGCAACCTCAGCAGCTCGACCTCGTACGACCACGTCCCCTCCCCGAGTGGCAGCCTCAGCACTACGACGCCATCTCCCATCTCGGAAGCCGATACCCAGGACCTCTGCTTTTACGGCTCGGTCGCTTACACCCACAACTCGTGCGACCCGCCAGTAAAGATTAAGGTAACCTAGCAAGAATAGGCGCCGTATTATATACCAGGAATTGCGCGAGCTTGAGACGGGTATTAGCAGGGCCAAGAGCGCCGCATTGCTACAAGAAGCGGACGGACAACGGCATATATACAATCGATGATACAAGTCGCAACGGTAACAGTAGATAATGAGGAAAAGTAATATGCTTTATAACTAAATTTTGTCCAAATGTCTTATATTTTATAATATAAAAACTAAAAAAAAGTATACATATTTTTTTTTTTTCAAATTATATAACTATAATATTTTCTATAATAATAAGTTTATAAAAATAAAGTATTATATAAAATGACTATTATAGAAATTAAGTGTGATTTTTTATATATTTATATTTAATAAAGTTAAATTTAAGCTATATACATCTTCTATCCTTTAAATATATGAATATTTGATAAAGTCATTACAGCTAAGCTAAAGCACCCCTTTCGGCGCACCCCAGTCAGCCACATCGCATATAGATAGATATATATATATATTCTCAACTTTTCTACCTTATAGCTACCACAATGCAATCCTCTTCAGAACTAGATTATTCGACGTCGCTCTCTCTATCGGAAGTATCCGCTTTTCGATTGACTGCATTTTGAGCCTTCTGTATAGCCTCAATACTGGCAAACTTGGAATTCGGGCTAATTGTTACAAGGGCTCTAGTAGAGGCTTAGAAGGGTCTTCATTTACCGATAACTATTAAGGTGGTCTAAGGAGTGCTTGAGGAACCAGGTCCTTCCTTGGCCCGCCGGGCTTGCTCCCGCCGTACGTATAGACCTTTGTCCCCGACGTCTGCCTCAGGCATCTATTGCACAGCCTCCTTCTTTATACAGTTGGGTACCTTCTTTCCTACCGTTGGGCGGTTCTGGATGCCTAGCGGCGCGTAGCTCGCAATACCTGGAATATCCTAAGCTTCTAGCACCCCCAGGATGTCCGTGTAACACTAATATCGGCATTCCTTCTCTTTGTTGGCCGAGAAGCTTCAACTTGAGCTTTTAAAAGCTCGGGCCTCCTCTAGGGCTTTAGCTAGCTCGTAATCCCTTTCCTCCCAGGCTTTTTGAATTTTTCTGAATAGTATACGCTGTGCTGATACAGTTGAAAGTTGATGCTGGTTTTTGTGGAGCCGATGGTATAGATCTCTAGCCTTTCAAGGAGTCGAATATATATCCGGCCGGCTTGAAGAGAGGTTTCGGCATAGAATTAGATGCTGTAAATTGTCGTACTGGACTTAAGTGTGACTGGATTTGTTCACGTTGCTAGCTGTTTTCGAGAAGAAGAGGGCTGAAGAGTGGCTTGGCTAGCCGGATAGGCCAAAGACCCGCTGCTTTCCATCCAGATCTGATATTCTGGCTAGATAGACCTTCTATCCATGCTAGGCGATAGTTTTCGAGAAACAAACGCTTTCCTTGGATACTTGGTTCTCCCCATTGGCCTAGAAGGCTGACCTTCTTTCGGTAAGCTCTCTTGAGTGAGGAAAAGATTCCTAGATCAAGAGGCTGGAGGACATGAGATGTATGAAGAGGCAAATAGAGCAATAGAATATTGTTCTAGAAGCATTCCCACCTGAACTCGTCTGTTCTATAGCTGCCGTACGCATCCAAGATTCAAAGCCCAGCTTCCGAGGGGTCTGCTGGCTGGCTGCCCGGAATAAAGATTTTTTCAGCCATTCGAGTGCTTCTGCATTGCTAGTCCAGCCATTATCCGTCGCAAAGAATTGCCAGCCTTTGAATGGCTTCAAGAGAGTAGGGAACCATTGCTGTTATACGGTTTTACCCTTAAAAATAACCAGAGGAAGGAGGTGGGTGCACGTAGCGGAAATACATTCGAGGAACGACGTCCAAGACCTCGACCCAGGCTCGTTTTTCTGAATTACACGTGAAAAAGAGCTTCCAAGAACTAATTCGTTCTCTCCTTGGCCTTCTATTATCCTAGCCTCGTCCATATTCCATCGGTTAGCCGGCTTGATAGCCTGGATGAAGGAAGATCGAATAGACGGAACCAAGACCGTATTACCTCTAATATCGCTCCGTTGATTCGATCCGAAGCTAACTTTCGAACCTTCCGTACCTGAATTTCCAGATTTCTTTTAAAAAAAAAGCTTTAGTCCATCTCTTTCCTAGCAGTCGAGAGTCTCCTTGAATAAGGAGGATCTTCTGAGCGAAAAGCTTGAGCGTCGAATGGCTTGGAGGGAACCCTAGGCTTTCTTGAATTCGAATCCATTCAACTAGTTTTTTTTCCTGGCTAATAGCGAGCCTTTGCTGAGCTTCAGCCCCTCGTCGATGGTCTTGAACGGCGTCGGATAGTAGTACTCGGGAGACCGGATTCGATCGAGGCTTTACGAATAGATAGGCCTGTCAAATGTCGAATTCAGTATATGGCTTTATTGTATCTAGTTCGATATATCTACAGATTTTGAAGCGATTCGGAAAAGAATTGATAGGATAAAATAAAAATATATAAAGGGGGTTGAATTGGCGGTGTGGCTGACCAGGGTGCGCCGAAAGGGGGGGTGCGCCGAAAGGGGGGTGCGCCGAAAGGGGGGTGCGGCCAAAGGGAGTGCTCTGACTTATAAGGCTTATTAGACATTAAGCTACCTCTACTGCAAGGCCGGCACTATAAAGCACTACGATTGGCCGATACTACTACTGCTGCTTTTTTTGCTACAGGGGCTGTTTGTAAGGAATCAATGGTGTAATATTTGTAGTGGTATCTTCTGTTTACTTTCTGCTTTTATATTTCGACGTTGTATCGCCTAAAGACTATGCTTTTCAATCTAATTCTTGCCAACTCCAAGAGGAAACCCGTCGTTATTGTTAGTAATATTACCCCGGGATAGTGAGATTGACTCGCGAATAGTCGAACTTGAATTTTCCCCGTTCAGCATTATTGCCGTTATTAGACTTGAGCTCTAGTCCTATATCAGGAACTAGAAAGGGAATGTATAAGCTTTGCTGATGAAGAACTATGCAACCTTTCTTAAATCTACCAAGCCAGAGACGCAGTTCTGCAGACGCCAACTTTCATGGTACAAATATATAATTCACGTAGCGGCTAGCGTTGCTTGCAAACTAGCGGACCCCATGCGTAGTCCCGAGGTTGGTAAAGTTACGACGATACCTTGCGCATCAGTAACGCCATGCTATTGCGAGGATAATCTGTTCTCTACGAGCGGGGTATTCCCAATAATCGATTGCACAGCTAGCCTTCCCTCTATATTGCATGGAAATAGAGAATCTTAATTTTGTGTCTAGCGATAGTACAATGAAGTATTCTCGCTTTATTATAATCAGTTATTAAAAATTCTCGTTAATTCTTCTGAATAAGGAATGATGGCAACCTTAAGGCTACGGGTTGTGCACCTGAAGATATAATGTTAAATATGGTTGTATGGCTAGCCCTGCAATACCTTACCTTTTCGTCCAGTAATCCATTGCCAGTAATTCATTGCCATCAAGGAGTAATGGTTTGATACAGAGAGCTTCTATCACTTCCCAATCCGCGCATCCAGCTACGCCATATATTATATATCGCCGCTTCTACTCGAGCACAATCTTCCCCGGTCGTAAAGGTAATTACCGCTGTTGGCAAATAGCATAATAATAAACAATTTAATCGTCTAGAAATTCGTGCAAAGCGAGGGCTATATTGGTAGAAAAGTTCGAGAATAAGGGATTTTCTAAATATGGCGAACTCTTGTAGGCTCAAAATATAAACGAAATGTGATAGTAATCTCGTATATTATGGAAGAATATCCTCCTTTTCAAGGGGGAGAATCGTTAAACAAGTAGCACATACACACACACACACACACATATATATATATATATATATACAAGAGCAAATCACGCGGCATCCTCGCTACATATCCCCTTAGTGAACATACCGGACATTCCTAAGTGAATTTACCGAGCATTCATAGGTGAATCCACCTGGCCTTCTTCGATGCCACGCTATACCCATCAAAAGGTATGAATGTATCTATTATGAACGCTATAGCAATCCTAAGATTCCTAAAGTGCTAAAGGAGTTTATGCTAGCAAGAGCGGTGCCAAGTATAGTCCTTGAATACCGGAAGCAATAGAGTTCACGAATGCAAGTATTCATAAGCTGTAAGGCTATCATCTATGGTTGAGATGATACTTAGAACGACTGAAGAGCTATGGAGAGCTATCTGGTAGATCTCTCGTCCTTATATATCAAGCTCTTCCGTCCTGGCTCGATGGATCGATGTCGAGCCATCGATCTTATATTGCATTGGTAACCCTAACCCTTCGGTTACGTAATCTCCTGTTCCCTGATAAGTGTTCATGTGGCATGTTCTGCAGCCTGTCCATTGGGTGGATCATAATAGTATCACTCTTATTAATTAATCGCTTGTATTAAAGGCGAGCAAACTGCGTCAAATCCAGACCTGAAATAGGATTCGGAATCAAATACCGGCCTTTATTACGATAATTCTATAATTGAAAGGGAAGAAGAGTGAAGCGATGGAAGAAAGGAGATAAGAAAATAAAGAGTGCTGCAAATAATTAATAAAGTTGTTTTTCCTTTCAATTCTAACATGCAAGCGCGTTATATTACCGTAGCCGTTTAGAATCTTAAAGTAATGTTGTCGGCTAACAATCTAAATTTTAAAATAAGTTCTATTATATTCAAAACGCGATTCTACTATTAGATACCTTAAAACGTAAAGTTCTGTATTTCCTAAATAAGACTGAAAAATAGAACGACCGTAAACTCTATATAAAGGCAGTATGCTGCCATTTATTCATAGGAACATAGCTATACATTTTTCTATCTGGACAAAGTCAATTACAAAGAGAAGCGTCATAGCCATAGCCCTGAATATGGCGCCGATTACTCGCAAGAGCCGATCCGACGCCGCAAAAGAAAAAATCAAGCCCGGACCTTTAATGACACAGCTTTCCCAGAATACAAAGATAACCGTTCCAAAAGAGCGACATAATAATCTCACGTACTTTTTGGAAGGTGTATCCGAACGAATCCAGAACCGCATTCAAGAGATTAATGCGGACAGGCGTTTTCCCTTATGTCAAACCCAGATTCCACAGGAAACCCAACGGTCTTACCTTGAATTGATGTCGAATAAAGAAACCAAGGAAGTACGCAGCAAGCTAGAACCAATTCCAGCTATACAACAAATAGATGCAGTTATAGAGTCTTTTACTAAAAGCATAACAGCTATACAGGGATGGAAAAAGAGAATTCGGCAGCTTTCCGATACATCTAGGCGGCTTAGCTTCCAAGATCTACTGGGCATATGGTTATTTGCAGAGACTCTGTTTCCACCCATGCAGAAGTATAGCAAGCTTTTTGAAGAAATCGAAGGAGCAAAGGAAGCCAGTCCAAGTCAAAATAAACCAGAAAGCGCCCTGTCGGAAGATACAATCTCTTCTCTCGAAGCTGCCGGTCTTGAGAAAGAACGTCTACCCCCGGAGCAAGTGAATAGTTTTAGGGAATACAAGACACCCGACGCTTTACTGCGGGCAATGGACGGGAACCGTGGTCATCTTCCGAAAGGATCTACGAAGCATATAGACGCTTGGAAAAGAATCTTCAAAAGCTTCACTTGGCTTGAAATTCTCTGGAGCTATGACGCAAATCCAGTACTCGTTGGAAACGGCGTAGAAGCACTCTACAGGAATCGCAATGATGATTCTATCTATATTGTCATCCTTCCCGCCGATGAGGATGCTACCTTTGAAAAGTATACTAACGAATTCTGGAAATCTCTCCAGGACTATAGTCATTATAACAAAGAAACCGGGGAACTTTGCTTGAAACAATCGAAGATTATACTCAATATTGCTGCTATCATCCAGCCTACGGCTGAAAAGTATCAAGGCCTCGATCATATAATCGTATCGGATATTGAGAAAGTATTTGGAAGGAAAATGCGTACAACACTCTTATTCTACGGACGTGAGAATAAGCTCATAGTAGTTACGGCCAAAGAAAAGAGGGATACTGATTACAATGGGGCCCGTCGTTTGAAAAGGGAAATCCTACTTAAATATGCCTATTATGATGGTAAGCCGGTTGAAGTAACTTTTACACAATATCTATAAAGGCAAGCGCTAGGGGGTTATATTGGCTGTCGTTCTTATATTTCATTGCGAAAACTTATAAAGGCATAATATAGTAAGAGAAGGAAAGAGAGTGCTGAATTAGATAGTCGTATTGTAATTGAATAAGTACTTCCGCAGCATTGAAATAGCCTATAAGGGTTATACAAATGATTATTGCGTCAACCAAAACACCCTCTTCTTTTGTTTATGTGTTTCTCTTGCCGGTTCGAGCGGCGCTTGGATTCTCGGCGTTTCGTAGCTTGCCGCAGGCATTGGGCCTCCGCCAAGTCAGTTACAGATGGATCGGGACAAGCCGTAAAAGAGTTCAAGGTCAGAAAGACTGCTCTTATAGCGTACGTCTCCCTAACTTATTTTCTTATAGATCGAACTTCATGCGAAATTGAGCTTAAGAAAACTCCTTCCAGGTTTGAGCGTGCATAGCCTGTAGCTATTTTCTTAACTCCTGCTCCATAGTCTTTTCAAATCCGTTACCGCGATAGGAACTACTTGCTGCTTGCGTTAAGCAGGATCCACATGCTCGAAATATAGGAGGCGGACAAGTAGGATGCCTGATACGAGGCCTGATTTGCTTGCAGCCTGGAGGTAGTCGACCTGGGCCCTTGGCCCATTGGACGCCGGTTTAGGGCGAGCTTGCTGCAGAGCGACGGTTAGTTTCTTCATCGCTTGTATGGCCATAATAACTAGTTTTTCGATTCGCATAACGGCATGGAATTGAAAGAGCTTGCTTATCAGATAGATGCATGCATTGTGCGTTAGTATTATCGCAAAATATATTGTATTTCCTTAAAGCGGGCAATACTGCTGTCCTAAAAACTTGTGAAGAAGCATGAGAGGTTTATTGGACTGTTATATTCCCGAGATGCTCCCTGATAAAGAAGAGGGTAGTCAGTTCGGAGATCAGACGTAAACGCGTCAATACAGGTCTACAGGCCGGGCAGTGGAAAGAATACTCATACGGAGTAATGTAACGACAATCGTAATATCAAGAAATACAGTATACGAAAAGACTCAAAGCAAGCGTAATAAGGATTTAATAGGTATCGGGCTATTATTCTAGAGGATATTCACCTACCAGCTAGATTTGAAACTCGGGTGGCTTGCATCTTTAAACTCTTGAGAAGCTGGAGAGAAAATCAAAATATAACAGACGGCTAGTAATCAAGGCTGATACTACATTTCGTTCAAGGGGATATGTGAAGTATGCAAATAATGTAGTAGGATAATAGTGAAAGAAGGTTGCGAGAAATAAGCTTTACTCGATATCCATTTAGAATTCAATGTAATTTATAGAGACGGGAATATAAATATGCAACTTAGTATATGGGATTTGTACGACCTAACAATATATTGTGGCCATATAGGGATATGGAATATTCTGTCGGGGAGTTGCACTGTTATTCGGAATCATATTGCTATCAACCCTACAACAGAAGCCTTTCATTATTTAAGGCTACCGCCTTTGGAAAAGTATTTGATGGATACGTCTGCCTTTATAAGACGGGAATAGGCCACCGTAGCTTTGGAACAGAGTGACTGGCATTCTAGAGGAACCTATTCAAGGTCGTGCTTGCTGATTTCGCTCCCGTATCTCCTACTCGTCCGCCTCCCTCTTCTCTTCTCTCGAGCTCCTTACGCTGCGTTAATGTTCCTTGCGCTAGTCCGCGACCCACATCTCGGTAGCGGCCACCGCATTCTGAGGACTTCCCTTATGCACAATCAGAAACTCCTGCAGCTCGGCCGGGCTCAGCTCGGATGCTGGGATTTTGTTTGCAAAATGGTCCGCCAGCCCATGAATTTCGGCAATCTTTCTTTCGACCTCTGCAGAGTCCGCGGTATCAGCCTCGCTATCGAGGGGTGCGAATATGGCGCGGAACATAGCGGCGGCCCTTTCTCTATCTACGCAGCTGAATTCTATCTTTCTGTCGATGCGACCGGGTCGGACGAGAGCCTTGTCTAGTTTTTCACGATGGTTGGTTGTCATGATCATTCTTCGGCCTTCCGGGCAAGCGATGCCGTCGATAGCGTTTAGTAGACTAGAAAGAGAGAGGCCGACAGCTTTATTAGTATTTGTATCCTGATCTTTCTTTTCCCCCAGGTTTAGCTCGGACCTGTTCTCCGCTCGAGTATGTGCCGGGCTTGCTGGATCGATATCCTCTATCAGAAGTATCCCCCAGCTTGGCAGGCTGTCGATTAATTTCTGAAAACTGCAATCCGTCCAGAAAGTATCAAGGTTGATCGTATAGATATTCATCTTGAAGAACCCCGCGAGCGCAAGCGAGAAACTCGACTTTCCCGTACTAGGTGGGCCGTATAAAAGGCAGCCTCGGCGATAAGGGATTCCACGGTCTGTATACCATTTCTGTGCTTCCGGTATCAAGTATTCTTTGATCTCTTCGATCAGGCTTTTCTTGACGTTATTATCTATAATTACTGTCGATACTGGCCTGCTCCGGCAAATCGTTTCGTTCTAAACCGCCTCCGTCGGGCTACTTTCCCGTACAGTGCCCCGGTAGACCATGATCTTGCCCTCGTCTTGTGGTTTGCAGTCCGTACGAGCCTTTTCTAACAATCTCTTGATTGGGGCTGTATTTCGATAAAAGTAGGAAAAGCAGGAGATCTTGAAAGCCTCATTCGCGGTTCGTCCCTACGGACCCGAGCTAGGACCCGCATAACGCTCGAGGAGGAAGGCCCTACCCTCAAACCAAAACCGGAAAAGCCCGCAGGCAGGTGTATAAGCCAGAGGCTTCGCCTTTCTATCATCGTCTTCGTCGTCTTTGTTTTCCTGCATCCTCCTGAGATCCCATGACCGTGATTTCAGATCGGTATTCACGATTAAGTTGCGGGCGTTTTGGACAAAAGCCTAGCGGGCCAGGAAATCCACCCAATCATTCCAGATCTTATTGTCGGGGCGGATCTCGATCGTTGACGTAAAGTAACTGTCCAGTAGGGACCAGAAGTACCGTGAAACATACCGCCAGGCGGCATGAATGCTGGCCAAATAGAGAACGAGAGGTATATATACATTCAGGTCGATCTTAAGGTGGCGCTGTATAGTGCTCGAGAGTGTGCTGAAACCGGGGAAGATGAAGTCTAGCAGAGCGAATTGCGATGGTAAGGATGTATCGAATGCTCCTTCGCCTATTCTTCTCGGACCTATATTTGGGTATCTATTCAGGGAAGCCATGATGCTAGCAGTAGCCGAAAAGGATCTTATAAATATATAAGCGTGAATTCAAAAGATGATGCGGGAAAGCGGTCGTGCGTTTTTCAGGGAGGCGAGCACTGGAATATATAAGTACGTGCTGAAAGCAGGGTTGCGGCTAGGGCCGGGACGCAAAGCAAGCTTCTCGGTATGGCTGCGTACCCCAAAGCATTTCCGGCCCAAGCTGAGGAAGAAAATGAGCGGCTTCCATTCACCTTCTACCCTTGCTCCGCTGACGTATTCGGGATTACCCTCGCCTGTCCGCTGCCTGCTTCAGTAATCCCCCTTCTTAAAAAAAAAAATTAAAAAAAAAAAAAAAAAAAAAACCGCACCAAAGCCCATCCCTTAGAACTGGAAACGTGCATGTAATGTCGTGTGTGCAAGTGTTCACTGCCTTTGGAGCTATTCAGGTGGGTGTCAACTGAATACTTAGATTGACGGCTGAAGAGCTATGTACAAGATCTATCTACTGGTAGTAATGACTGTGGTTATATATCTGGCTCTTCAGTGAGAGTCGATGGAGTCGATGGTCGACTGTATCGACTATGCAACCTTTATAACCCTAACCCTGGGTTACGTAATCCAATTCTGCCAATGTATGTATTGGTTTTCTGCTATATCAAATCCCCGCTTCGTTGGCGTGGCTCGTGACCTGCATATTGGATGGGTTATAACAAATATACTTTCTAGCTGGCTCTGGTAATAGAGAAGCATATAATTTGTTACAGTATTTATTCAAAGAAGGTGATTACGATAATGGAATTCATTCTTTTTGTAAGCACAATATGAATCGCGCAAACAACCTTGGCAATACTCTACTGATTGTAGCTGTATTCTATAATTTGATAAAGCTAGTGGAGCGTTTACTGAAATATGGCGCCGATATCTCTGTCCAAAATGAATTTGATAAAACAGCGGCCGAGTTTGCGGAATGGAAATAGGAAGTGGACGTTGCAGACTTGATAAATTAGTATAGGGTATTCTAAAAGTTAAAGCGAAATACAGTGCTTTAGAGGAGAGAACGGGTTAAATAGCGTTGATACAAAACCTATTTACTGCGAATAGGAAATATCTAGTATTAACTAGAGAAAGGTATTGGTTGTATAGGGCTGTAGCTCGGTCTGTATGGTTCAGCCTTGACCCTCAATTACCGCAAGCAGAGTATCTTGGTTTGTTCCTGTATTCCGAATTGCGATTCGTCATTCCCAAGATATCTCAGTATACGGATACTCTACCAATATCATCATATTCCAATATTGCTATCCCTTTGGTAGTCCATAAGCATCCTTGGATTAATTGTCCCTCCCATAATTTGGAGACTCGCGTGGTCGTTCGATATATCCATATTCTCCCCCGACAGTCCTATAGAATTCGATGCAGAGGCTGACGTTAATAGTTGCACCCATGGCCCATAGCCCGCTGGATCTGCATCTTGGAATGAGGCGGAATTTGAATATTCGTACGGTGGTGAGAGTTGCAGATCTGGACGATTTTGACCCGGCAGAAATGAGCGTGGTAAGGCGTTGCTATTCGTGTCGTTCCTGAATCCGGCATTCTGGCAACCCGGCGTACTGTGTCTTGGCTGGAAGAAATCTTTTGCGTCGGATTTTACTTTTGTAATGCTGGTATGCAGTATTTCGGCATCTGGTTGACTAGATTGGGCCCTTGGTTGTAGACCAATATTCTGGAAATGCTTCGTAGAGATGGATTCCATACTACTATCCGGTCGTATGCAGCCGAGCTTCTGCGCAATGTCGTATGCTCGAGGCTCTCCATACTCGTTAGTAGTTGGTTCCCCGAAATCCCATAACTGATTACTGCGGACTATCGAATATAGCTTTTGGATCGTAGCGATCAAAATCACATGCGTATCTTCTAGGATTTCCGCGTATCTAAAACAAGGTAAGACGGTATACGGTAGGATTGAGGAAGTAATAATACTAATACATACTCGGACTGGGAACTCCTCTTCTTAGCGCTTGCCACACAAGCCAAGTCGTAATTCTTGCACCTTTGACAAGGAAATTGTCCGTCACACTGATGGGTAAGTAAAGCCATATAGTATAAGGACAAGATATAAGGGCCGTACTCTGAGTTTTTTGACCTGGCAACTTTTGCAAGCCTTCCTTGTTCGCTTAGTTTTCATGTCGGATGCCGATCGCGTCGAGTTGGGGAAAGCAGTGCTTCTTTCGGTCTGTGCCATACTGCAATCCACAAACGTAATTCAGTAAGTTTAGGTTTTGCGAAAACGCGCCAATATGACCAGCGAAATGATACCTAAATATACAGTATCGTAAGAAACCAGCTGAAAAAAGGAAATAGAAACAAGAGATAGGATTTTCAATATTCTAGATTCGAAGTCGATAAGAGGCCGATATAGAGGTTAGCCTTATTGCTCGCAAATATAAGGAATTGCATAATTGATAATTCTAGTATTCATATATTACGAAATATTAATACTACCAATACTATTATCACGATCAATACTATTATCACTACCAACACCACCAACATACCAACATCACCAACATACCAACACCACCAACATACTAACACTACCAACATACCAACACCACCAACATACCAACACCACCAACATACTAACACTACCAACATACCAACACTACTAACATACCAACACTACCAACATACCAACACCACTAACATACCAATACCACTAACATACCAACACCACGAACACCACCAACACTACCAATAGTATTACGGTACTTGACTGGATTTCGTTTTACGGAACTATCTTTCATTTTGAGCGAATTGGCATATATCTTCAAAGTTGCTATTTGGCGAATATCTATTGCCTGCTTGTAGCTCTTGTTAATGCTAGCGCAATTAAGGTCTAGAATGCGCTAGTAACGGGTGATTAAGATTGAGAGGGTATGAGAAATAAAGTTAGTCCATTATATAATGAAAGCGCTGCAAGTCTTGCGAAATAGGAAGGGGATATACCGCCGAGAATTTCGGCATATTAGGACTCTAATAATATCTTTGTTCTATGTAAAAGTTTTACCGTTTACTGTCGATAATATATTGTTGCGGTAAGCAGTGCAGGGTACTGGCGTCGGAGGATGCACACCCCTCCTCCACTTTCGAACCTATAAGTAGACGGACTTTTAGCTTTGGCCCTCCCATGCACGAGAGAAGCAATGGATATATCGCGTTCTTTCTTCCATCTTACCTGTCTAGATGCTAGGCATCGTTGAAATACTATAATTCTGTCTATTGGCTGAAAATTTGCCATAGCTATCCCGTCGACAGCTCCGTCAGCCAATCTAGCCTATATTTTATCCTGACGCCGGTCCCAGCACTGTTATGAACCAACGAAAGGCTCAGGTCACAAGAACCGGCCGAATCTATAGGTCCAGGACCAACACAGCCCGGATCCAACATCCGCGGCAAGGAACCCTTCTTATGTAAGGATGACAGACATCCAAGAGTAGATAAGCAACGGTTAGGGTGCTCGAAAGTGCTTATAAATATATTGATGAGCACTATCGAGGAATATTGAGCCCGGACTGGAGAGCTAGATATATAAGATCGGAACATTTCCTACTGTCAGGTCGATTCCATAGCTGCTCTTCAGTCGTCAATCCAAGTATCAGTTTCCCTATAGCTGGTATCCAATACGGATAGTGAACATTGTACCCCTTTCCCAGCCATTCCGCTGCTATATTTCCGTATACGATAGATTGTACTTGACATTGCCCTTGCCTAACATAAACCTACTGTAAACCAGGTACTTGTACTACTGCGGTGCTCATTACAATATCAGAGATTTGTTAAAGATTGCGAGCATTTTGGTTATAATTCTTAAAATTACTTTATAAATGAAAATAAAATAAGTATAAAACGTATTGTGGGCGGGTTTACTATCCCCAAAAAGACCATACATGCTCCTTATATAGTCCGTAAGGCTAAACGGGGAGGCGAGCGAGGATGGGGCTCTCCTAATAGAGAGGTTATAAACGAACGGTAACGGGATAAGATAGATACAACGAAAGGAGCCAAGGACTATCCCTATTCTCTAATTAGAGTAGAACGGATAGAACTGGGCCCTTTCGAGGGATGGCAAGGTAGAAAATAAATAGGTTGCGAATTAGGATTTTGGAAGGGAAGACATATTGATTCGTGTCTGGCCATGCCTCTCCCTTCTCCAGAAGGGACGAGGGAACGGCACGGCCTACATATATATATCAGCGCCCTGGTTAGGGTTTGAAAAATGGCACGGATGTTAAACCAGGCTGGGATCAGAGCAAGAATCCCTGTTCCCCACGACAGTATTTATTAATATTATAATAAAATACTTCCAAAAACAAGTTTGTAAAAACAATTCTTACGTAATATATTACAAGTTTTAAATTTTTCCATATAAATATTTTATAGGGAAAAATGAAAACCTTTAATACTTTAAAGATTATACAATACTGCAAGGGTTAGTTCTTGCCTACTTTATGATCCACCTCTTCCAAATGCCTTGTCTTCTATTATTTCCTTTCTTGCTCCTAGCATGCGCTGCAGCGTTGTGCATTGCACACCCGCCTTTACTTCTTCAACCGGGCGACCTTATTACAGTCGAGTACTAAAAGCCCTTCCCATCATCTACTCTATACAGAAAGCTCATATTCTTTCAGTAGTACGGCAAGCCCTTATCAGCTGAGATGTAATGCGACGCTTACTTTCCTTGCCTCGGATATCTGCCCGGTTCAATATATGTTTGATGAAGAGACATATACAGAAGACAATTTCGCTATCCCTACTAATGCTCCGAACGGGAATGCAAATATTGCATGGTGCGTATAGCCATAACCTTTCCCCTTCCCGACCC
Source organism: Chrysoporthe deuterocubensis (assembly GCA_001513825.2). Lineage (NCBI taxonomy): Eukaryota > Fungi > Ascomycota > Sordariomycetes > Diaporthales > Cryphonectriaceae > Chrysoporthe > Chrysoporthe deuterocubensis. Next base: position 42,897 of record LJDD02000035.1, on the reverse strand, counting down.
ATGACGACTAACCGATCAGGTAGTGTCCTGGCAATGAGACCTGTATCTCGGTGCTGATCTATCGAGGGGCGTCGACAGCCTCTGCTATGCTGTCTTCTAGCACGGGGACAGAGACCGGGTTGTATTCTGTATCCACAAACTATAGCCAACAGCAGTCCCCATTGCAGCCCCCGTTGCGGTCCCCGTTGCGGTCCCCGTTGCGGTCCCCGTCGCAGTCCCTATCGCAGCTATCGCACTCTACCTGCTATTTTCTCTCGAGTTCCGGTAGTCGGGCAGGCCCCGCGCCGCATCCACCAGCTTCGGCAGCCCAGTCAATAATTACATCCAATACATCCTCTACTCCACTCTCTTTTCCAGTCCCCGCAACGCGGGGCACAGCCCAATCCCATGAGTTCCCACATTTCTCTCAGCCACATCGTCCCAGCTCCATAGTCCAGTATCCATCCTTATCCGGAATATTGTCAGCAGTCCAGCCAACGTCTGCGTCATCTGCATCGTCTGCGTCATCTGCGTCATCTGCGTTATCTATGTCGTCTGCATTGCTTGTATTATCTATATCTATAGCATCTTCGGTAGATCTAACATCTCGGATCTCGACCCCAGATTCACTATCTACACAAGGCGTCCTTCTCTGCACATACCAAGCGGCGGATCCGGATACGGGGATCAGCCAAGACGGATGTATCTGCAGCGGAACCATAACATATCCACTGCCTGTATTTACAATAGGATCGAGCACCTTCGCCATGCTATCCTGTAATTATACAAATGGGCCCAGCCAGGCAAGCCTGCTTGCTACTGTAGAGATATGGACGAAGGGCTGTGCAGTGTATTCGCAGGCCGGAGTAGCCAACCCAATAGTGTATACTATACTTTCTTCGTGTGATGTAGTCATTCGTACGATAACCGTATATAGCTGTGCATTAAGCTAAGGAAGCATTTGTTAAAGAATATATGGAAAAGCTTGCGAGTGAGGATACGAGAGCGTTTCACGTAGTTATCGGCATACCGGCTTAATTGATTCAATTATAATAATGTATTATATAGCTAGCTAGTTACATTTATAAGTAGGTTAGTTGTATTGAAATGGATATTGTCGGTAGTTTGATAATTATAAGAGGTCATTAACTTAAGATAGTGGATTTCGTGTAAGGATCAGGGTTCGAGAGAAAGCTGGAGTCAACTTAAGTCATATTCTTCTTAGGTCTAGCTTCGTTGAGGATCCCCCTTTTTCTTTCGAGTCTGCCCGGGAGTCCTGCCTCCTTATGTAGACGAGGGGATCCTTGTTCCGTAGCTAAGCGCCGGGGTAAACGTTCCTCCGTCAGCCCGTGTTGGTTGGGCCAACGTGCCTTATTGCATATCCAACCGGGCCTTCCTGTCCTGTCGTCTGGCTGTTGGTTGCTGACATGCATTCCCAGCTTTATGCATCGTAACAATCATAGCCGCCTCCTTAAGCGTATATACGTTTAGGTATCTACCTTGTATTATCTCCGGAATCTAAATGTTTCCAAAGCGTATGTTGCTATATCTAAAGACGCCATCAGGGGCTTGAAATGTATATCGTTTGTAATCGATGCTTCCGACCTAAGCATTAGGCTATTGAGGAAATTGGCGTGGCAAGCAACGAACCTCAAATCCGGATTACGCTTAGCAGCATGATAAGAAAGCTTAGCCCTTGCCACTTGGGCAATATCGTCGGTAGTTTGTTGCTGTTTCATGATGCAATCAAGCCGAAGATTACGGTTGTTCAGAAGAATCTGGTTTCGTTTCAGCTAGAATTATCGCGAAAAAACTGTAAGCGATCATATAAAGTATTCTAACGAGTATATAAACGTTAATAATTTAATTCGCGATGAGTGATTTATATATTACTCAAGATAGCGCTATGGATACTTCCCAAAAAGCGTTATATTTTTAAATGCCAATTATTTAATACAGTTTTAAAAATTGTTGAATTCCAAAAATGCTAACCAGTTTTACATTTTAGGATTCTTAAAATAGACTTTTAAAATATGAATCTATATTGCAGATTTATACGATTCGATCCATAAAGTTTCCCGAATTGAAATTTACAATTTTTTGAAAGTAATTCGAAAGCATGTAGTCCAATTAATAAAGTTTCCGTATGAACAATTATAGCATACGTTTTGAAAGCAAGAAAGAAAATACGGTTAATGCTATAATCTAATAAATCTGCAATTCGCGGTATCAAGGAACCTATATTCGACATATTGCTTACGTACCCCGGGGCTATAAGTAGGTTAGAAAGACTCGGTCGGTATAGAGCAGAACCTATTGAGGGAAGGATATACTACCCAGACTAATATGCTATGGCCGACTAGGCTCGTTATAAGGAGATAGATTGCATAGAGTAGTAACGCAATGCTCTCATAGGATAGCGGCCGTGTGAAGTAGAAGAAAGTAGGCGTCGTATCTAGACATAATAACTCCTGAAGAATAATTAAAAGTTATAAGAAGGAAAGATTGAAAATATCAAGACAAGAAGGCTTGTTAGTAGTGTTTGTTTGTTAGTAGTGTTGGTTTCTTAGTAGTGCTGGTTTGTTAGTAGTATTGGTTTGTTAGTAGTATTGGTTTGTTAGTAGTATTGGTTTGTTAGTAGTATTGGTTTGTTAGTAGTATTGGTTTGTTAGTAGTATTGGTTTGTTAGTAGTATTGGTTTGTTAGTAGTATTGGTTATTATAATATTAGTTGTTGGTTATTGTGAATATTAGTCTGTTAGTAATATTTTATTGAATTTTGAAAATATAACAATTAATAATACTTGGAAAATAAAATTACGGCTTAATAGTATACCGAAAGATCTCGTTACGTAAGAACTTTATTATATACCTTTTCATTACTATACTTGTAGAAAAACCCACATTTTCATATCTTTTATATGCTATAGTGCTCAGGCGCTCTCAATTCATTCCTGGTAATACGTCTATCCAAGCCCAGCAATTTTATCCCGAGCTGCATTTCACTTTCTACTCGCTTCCACCCGGAATCTTTATTTCCGCTGCAAATCATCTTTCTTTCCTATTCACAATAAAGCATTGCAGCAACCAGGATTTCAGACTTTTTATTTTCCCCCTTCTCTGGAAAGCCACCATCATGAAGTATTTCGCCGCCGGATGCCAGCTGTACCATTCAGCCCTACAAGGGAATGCAGTCATTATAGCTGGGTTTCCTGCAATCGGCAAAACAACCCTCGCCTCCCAGAAAGCATCTTCGCTTTATAAGCCTGTTACAGTCCAAGGGAAAACAGCAATCCCTGCTATCTGGGTTTCGAACAACCAAACCGCATATCCTGTCTTCGACCTCGATAGTAGCGACCATAAGAACACAGACAATACCGACGACTTCCAGTCTTATATGCAGATGATCACCGGAATCCTCGAGTCGCATCCCGATGCTATCCTTCTGGTTTGTACCAAGCCGGGACTGGGCCAAGCGATGCGGCAAGAGGGCCTAGATTATGTCTTAGTTTATCCAAGGCCGGACCAGAAGAAGGAATGGCTGGCCCGACAGGACAGCCGAATCTGCAGCGTTCGAGATGAGCATGGTGAAGGCTCACCCTCTCTGGAGGCGCAGAGAGGGCTGCGTAAGGCTATCGAACAGAATTGGGACAAATGGATGGAAGGATTCAAGCAGGAAAAGGCGGCAAAATTTGAGTTGGAATCCAACGAATTCCTAGGTTCTTGCATGGATGCAATCCGAAAACGTACGGCTCGGGACAATAGGTTTATCCTCCGGCTCTTTCTGAAATTTTTTCGCCTGCCATTCTGGCGGTATTGGCGATATCGGTAGGTAGCCTGCGCATATGGTTATTAGAGTTGATGATTGGTCATAGTGGGTATAGATTGCATAGCTGGGAAGAATTTTAATTAATAAACTTCTGGCCGAGCCGCCCCGTCTCTAGATTGTATTGGTATAAGTGAGATCGTGACGAGCATATGAAGAATGGATTGGATTAAAATCCAATGTAGATAAAAGAAAAAAGGCGCTTAGCAACATTGATTCAAGTAGGCATATCTCAGGGCTAGGGTCCGTTTTTCCCTACAGATCGTTCGTTTCACGCGTCGATGCTAAAGTTTCCGATACAGACTATCGTGAACTCGGACCACTTAACAAGAAGACCATGACTGTCGAGCTGTCTGACTATCGACTATTCTAAGTTCATATTATCTGGACAAGTCCTAAGCAGGCTTTTCATCCTTTCTTTGTGCCCGAGCAGCTGCAGCTTTTTTAATTATATTCTTGTGACGGTATAATGCGCTTGGGTTACGTGGCGCCTTGCGTACTGCTTGGATATCGCCCGTAATGGATCGATATCGCTTTCGTATACGTATGAAGTGTATATACGCTCGAAAATACGTATATAAAGAGACAAATACAGAAGGTTCGGGCTACTTTTGCCTACATCTCTGTTTGTACCCGACAGCCTACTACGGGGGTATAGCCTGAGCACTATTGCATCGCGAGGAACCATACAAAGATGGCTGCTTACGAGTTTGCTGCAGGCCGTCCGCGTTATTCGGGCTCTCTTCAAGGGCAATGGCATCAATAGCATCTTTGCATAACCCGATACCATTAATTATATGCGTATCAGAGATCTGGACAATCTTGAATTTGGCATCCTCCCTAACTCTTAGAGCCGCCCGGGCATCTGGTCTCAGCTTGTCCCTGCCGTGGAGTACGCTAAATCTTGCAACCGGTACGTTTGGCTAACCATTAAGTTGGAACGATAATCGCATAAGAGCCCATTGTAGTCGTGAGTTAACGGCATCTATACCAGAAAGAACGTCCAGCTCTGTCACGGCCTAGTTAATCATGCCAGAGAACTTGCTTCTTAGCAACCAGAGTCCGCCAGGTCGACTTTCCCATGAATGACCTGAGCTAGGGTTGGGAGGTGGCTCGCCGACTCTAGTATCCATAACCAGCAGGTCCTCAGCTGCAAGCTCTTCCTCATTCGCTGGCGCTACATACAGCCGTGCGCTGAAATGCATATAAGTAGAGCTCTTTCTGTATGCGGTACTATATCCGCGGGTCTAGTTTGCAAGTGGAAGGAGGAACTGTCGGCGAGAAGATGCATACGGTCAGATCCGGAATAACTGGGTAAGGATTACGACCATAGTATGGGGAGTGGACGATGTCGCCGTTTGGAGACACCTCTCCTGAGAAGGACAGAACTCGAATTGACAGGATCGACTCATCATATGGGTTGACGAGAAGCTGGCTCCAGTTGTCTTCCAACCGAAGTGTACCAGTTTCCCAGGAGAGAGCGGGGTCGAGCCGCTGGCTCAAAAAGGGCGAACCCTGTCTATTCAGCAAGATGGAAGGCTTTCGGTACGAGGCACTCGCTTTTCGTTTTCCTAGATAACCTTCGTCATCTAGCTTTTGTATTCACGTAAGAGATCTAGCAGTTCTGGGTTTGTAGAAGCGAACCGGTGCCAGCTAGTTTGGGAGCTGATCGTATATTTGTAGCAGGAGTTTTGCTTAGCGTTCCCTGCTGATTGGATACAGTCTACGTTTGAATGCTGCCTGCCAGCGATAACAAAGCCCCCTAGTATAAGGTCTTTTTTATATAGTCTATCTGGATTGTTAAGCTCGCAAAAACATCTTGCCGCTTATGCCTGGCAGACTAGTAGGTGGGTCTCGGGCATCGTCTTGCATGAGAAGACCACAACACTCGTCCTTTCTTCGGATACAAAGGAGTAACACACATCTTCCCTTCTTCCTTTTATTTTGAACTACTTGGGCAGGTATACGGTAGGCTTTGCATCCTGCTCCTGTGCCTCGTTGGTCTTTGTTTGCTGTCCTTCTTCTGACTTAGGCACGCCTGGGCCGAAAGAACCCTTGCCCATTGCTTTGACGGCCGTTCTTTTTGTACGATAGCACCTGAATTCCGGGATACTAAAGTATTGATCCTGAATAACTACAGTACAGTAATCAGAAACTACCGCTGCCTTCAACCATTATTCCCTGGCGAGAGTTACGAAGTAAGTAACCGTGCAATAAAAGTGAAAGATCCTTATTTTACATGCTGCTATGCTGCTTAAATCTAATGCGGCCGGAACCGCACATTCAACGCAGGCTTCTACCACAAGAAGTGCGTCTTACAGGTATTAATCCAATCTAGATTCTGGTCAATGAGAACCATATCATACGTATATACCATCTTCGCAAGCTCAAGTGCTATTTGCCCATTCGCAAAGCTCATAAAAGTCAACATCTCTCTGGGTTTTCTTTCTCATTGAAGCAGGGCTGACCACTTACAGTTTCCTAGGACAAATACGATGGCCAAGTGAAAATGGCTGGCTGGCTGTTTTTATATCTTTGCAGCTAGGATCGATCCAGCGTTCAGGCTTGAATACATACGGCTCATTCCAGAAACGCTTATCGTGAGCAATAGCCCACGGGGAGACGTAGAGTTCGGCCTGCAATGGTAGTGGTTCATGGCAAGCTTGTCATCGCTTTCGTACTGAACTAGTCGACTCACTCCCTTTGGAACGTAATATCCATCTACCATCGCGCCTGGAGACATTCGCGGTGTGCCCTGCGCCGCCACCGGGAAGATGCGTAGCCCCTCTTTCAGCACAGCCATAAGATATTCTAGTTGCGTAGCAGAGGCCATATCAATATCATCATAACTTCTATAAGCCGAGCATACTTCCTGAGTCAACTTTTGGTATACTTCTGGGCTTTTCAGGAGGAAATAAAGGGTCGAGGCCATAGAACTTCCCGTAGTTTCCGCGCCGGCCAAGCTATCTCAAGTTTCAGTAATGCATTGTTTACCGAGTATGAGAAGCGGCAGTATACTTACGCCATGTTCCATGTATGTGCTTCCATTTCTGCCCGGGAGATTTCTCCTTTACGAGTTTTGTCGGCGATCACTTCCAGGAAGTCATTTTGTCCGTCCTCTTTCTGGAGTCGGCTGCTACGGATTAGGGCCTTGAACGCATTAGGTTTGCCCGGGTATATACTTACGTATTAACCTTGTCTTTGGCAAGCCAGATCATTCGATACTTGAACCGATTTGTCCATTTTATGGGAATATAATGTGCGAGCATAACGATTAGAGGAATACGCCGGAGGTTGTCCAGAACGGTAACAGCATGCAAGAGTCCAAGCATTACGTTAAGCTAGGGATGCGAAGCCTCTTCAGTATCAGTCAGTTTACTGTTTTTTCCGAAGCTATGTAGTAACTTACCTCTTTCGACACATCTAAAAGAATCCCCAAACGATATCTGTCCGATAATATCGAATCCTGCATAGATAAACCACTTGGACATATCAATGCCCTTCTCGTTAGTCCCCAGCCTCCCCAGCTTCTCGAGAAATACTCTAATATGCTCTTGCATGATTGGCTCTTGTTGAGCTAGCCCTCTGACCGAGAGCGCACCAGAGAATAGGGCACGTTTTTGCTGAGCCAGGACAGGATCGCGTTCAGTCCCTAGAGATTGGACCTCGAATCCAGAGCCGAATACTTCGTAAAACTCATTTTTGAGAAACTTCCCCGCGCCCTTAGAGCTAGTTCCATATATGTCTATCCAGGCTCCTAGGGTACAGAAGGAAAGCTCGTTGGGGCTAATACGGAAAACATCGCCTGATAGCCCGTCAGCATTCTCGACCAATATGATTTTTCGGCATAGCAGCCAAGGACATACCATATCGCTTATGACAGTTTTCAATATGGCGATGAAAGCGACCATCCATGGAGCGAAAAAGCCGCCATAACAGAGACGACCTCGCAAGAAATGGACTGGGGTACTTGCTTAGGGGATGGAAGTACAAATTGTAAAGAGCATAACCAATAATATATACAATAAACTATTTCAGCATTAACAGATCGTTTCCTATAGTTCGCCTAGTCTCTACTCACAAGAGTCGTAGCAGCTTTCAGTAGCAATCCGGCGAGAATATACTAGTTGCCCATACCTTGAAGCAGTAGTTGATGCCATATGCCTCGGCCATAGGGGTACAGGATGAATGCGGTTGAAGAGTTCATATTGATCTGGCAGTCGTAATAGAGAAATTGTAATTGCTTGTTTATAAAGATGCAGAAGTAAGAATAAATTTCCAAAGGTATTGTGCAGAGGTTAGAATGAGTTTCCAAAGGTATTAGACAGATGAGGTATTCGGTCAGTATTACTCAAAATGGGTTTTCTGAGTATAGGCAACGCCAGAAGATATTGCTGATTGGATCATCCATATATCACATATAGCGCCTCTCCCGTCCAGTCATACTTTTCGGATAGCTTTCTTAATTACTAGTAGGCCGTTGGCTTGAGCGCATCCTCCCCCCCTTACGTATCGCTATCTTTAAAGAGCTCCCAAGTATCATATGGATCGATCTGAGGTAGCTGTAAAGGTAGAGCTATTGCTGCTAGCTGCTGATCATTCTCTTCAAGACAAGGAGAACGCCTAGCAGTACCAACAGCACTAATAGCACCAACAATACTTAACAGCAACAACAGTACGAACAGCACCAACAGTACGAACAGCACCAATAGTACCAACAGCACCAATAGTACCAACAGTATTAACAGCACTAACAAGACCAACTGTCCCAATAGTACTGGTAGTACTAATAGTACCCAGTATAGTCCTTATAATCGCAAGCATTGAAAATACCTCCGTTGGACGGAAAAGTACAGTACTTGTTCAATTGTATATATACTTGTACTGCACTCTTGATCGACAAGCAATATACATTACTCTTTCTATATTGTTACGATTCACTATGTCCCGCCCGACTTTAGATCACATTAGCATCGGCGAATATTCAATCCTTGCACAGGCTATAGCCCGCTCTTCCATCCTAACTCCGTTACCGAAAGCCTCTGCTCATCTTCCAGAGGATCTTCGTCCTACTATCCTTACTGCCCGCGAACACCGCAAGAGTAAGGGAGTTGTCAAGGAAGTCAATGAGTTTTTCCTCGAGAACTGGTCCTTTAAGACAGAAGAGCATAGAAAGCGCTTTGTAAGTGAAGGCTATGCCTGGTTCGTATGCGTCAACTGTCCCTTGTCTCTGGACGAGAGAATGCACTGGGGCTGTCGCCTTCTCACTATCGGATTCCTGATCGATGACGTCTTGGATTCCATGTCCGTCGAGGAAGGAACTGAATACGATTTGAAGATCATCAAGTGCGCGCGTGGCACTCTGCTTCCAGATCGCAGTATGCCTGCTCAATGGATCATGTACGACCTGTTCGAAGGCATGAGGGCGGTGAATAAGCAGCTTACAGACGAGTTGCTAAGACCAACTATCGAGTTCCTAAGCGCTCAGGTAGATAGCAACCGAGGCAAGCTTATGGACCTGAATGATTACTTTGTTTATCGCGATGCCGATCTTGGCAAAGGGTATGTTAACTTGATACTTTGGTTCAGACAGACACTTATATACTAACTAACCTCAAAGCCTGCTTTCCGGAATTATGCGTTTCTGCGCTGGTCTTTATATAAGCCCAAAGAAGCTCCACCTTATCAAAGGCATCGAAGAGAATGCTATGAACCATATCACTTTTGTCAATGACATTTATAGTTATGAGAAGGAGGTGATGTCAGCCAAGAACGGTTTCGAACTCGGCGCAATTTGCTCTTCGGTACCTATAGTTATGCGTCTATTCGATGTGAACGAGCAGGAGGCGAAGCGTATCATGTGGCAGACTATACGGGCCTAGGAGGTTCGACATTTTGAAATAGTCGACAATCTCCTCAGTCAGGGTCCAAGCCCGGCTCTAATAACTTATTGTAAAGGTGTGGAGTACCAGATCGCTGGTAATGAATTGTGGAGCCTCTTGACGCCGCGATATAACAAGGGCGGAATGCGATAGCAGGGAGAGAGCAGGGTGGTATAGCAGATTGGGCGGCGAGACGGAAAAGGCGGCTGCAAGAGTTCGCGACAAGTGACAGAAACGATAGCGGAACCAAGTGGATAGAAACCGCAATAGGGTCCAGTCCTTTACAAGGTATCTACAAGTGAATTCAACAGGCCTTCCTATGCTTTATTAAGCAGCTCTCGGGCGATCTATTCGGCGTGATATTCTAGTAGCAATCTTTCGGCCGGTACGCTTTAAGCATCTTCTATTTATAAAAAGGAAGCATTTTGTCTTGAAATATGAGATTGCTATCATATTTATTATTAAAACACTTATAAGCCAACAATTCTTTTCATTCTTGCTCTTATTATTTATATATAAAGGTACTTGAATCTGAGACATCATAAATTTCTTTCCGAGTTTTAAATACCATATTTAAAATGAGTGATTTGTTTGGAAAAGGGTGTCCGGAACTGGTGGGTGTCCGGAACTGGTGGGTGTCCGGAACTGGTGGGTGTCCGGAAATACCCGGTTTGATTGGCTGAAGGCGAGGCATATCGAGTAGACGGAACCAACCTTGAATTATCTCGATTGTAGCCTATGGGTTCGGGCTGAAGCAATCTGACGAGCCTTTCTGACCTGTATTCCTGGATTTTCCTGTAAAAAAGATTCAGCCCATCTCTTCCGTAGAGGTTGAGGGTCTTCTTTGATAGCTAGGATTTTCCGAGCAACGATCCCAACATCTGAATGGCTAGGTGAGAGCCGTAGGCTCTCTTGCAAAAGAATCCATTCAACTAGCCGCCGTTCCTCGTCAATAGAGAGCCTTTGTCTGGATTCGTAGGCTATTTCACGGCGTTCTTTCCGGGCAAGGCAATGTTGAAGGTAGCCCTCGCAGCTCCCCATTCGATCCAGCAAGGGTTAGATCACCTGCAATGCATACGGCCCAGATTTAATAATCAAAGCCCAAGATATCTCTTATGTAAGGAACTCAAGCATTTATGTAATCAGGATCAGGGTTACCGGGACGGCCTACTATACGGACATTCGTAGAGTACCAAAAGAATGAGGCAAGAGCGCTGTAAGCGCCCCGGGTGGATATAACCCCTCACGTTACGTGGCAGAAGGATGCCAACGGCAGACTATTGGGTGGCAAAGCAATGGAAGCCTGAGGCAGCAACGCCGTAACAGAAGGCTATAAAGTCGGGACGGCGAGACAGTTCCTAGGGACAAACCTTGCTCCTAAAGCACTCCTCAGACGATTTTTTTTTAAACAATTATCGCTAAATTGAAGCAGACCTTTTGAAGTCCTCGCCTAAGCCCTAATAACAATCTTCGACTATACACTCAAACTATTACCTATTATTAATTCAATCAATACAATACTTATCTCGGAATATACCTTCGAATACATACAATGTCTTTTAGCAGCATTGCATGCTCTATCGATCCCGATGCCGAGGGTTCTTCTCCTTTCCAAGTCTTTATGGAAATGGAAAAGGACCCAGAACTACGCATGGTTGATATTACTGCATGGCAGACCTCGGATCCCATTGAAGCGAAACACAAACCCCCTACCAGTCTGCCTCTACCAAGCCTGAAAGTCGTTTGTTTCAAAGACTATATTCAATTTATTCTTAGCATTACTCCTGGAAAAGAATGTAGTCTTGGAAAGGCTACAGTTGCTATCCTGGACAAGGATAACCAGCCGCTTCCGATTCCAGCTAATACCGACCCCGCTAACGAGATGGTGGAAAACCATACTTATAATCGGGTTTTTGTCACGGCAGAAGAATCCACAACGTTCACACATGATTATAGTTTCACGATTTGCCTGGAATGTCCAGGACTATATACACTTTCGTTCTCTTATCGAATTCATCACCATCCGTCTTTTGAAACTTACAATTGGTGCGACCGAAAACAATTCTATGTAAAGACTTTGGAATCGGGAAATTGAGGTTAGTTTTTTGCTTACAAATACAATTTAAAATATTATCTAAATAATGAAATAGCAATATGCGGTATAATTAAAACCCGTTCGAAAACGGCTCTCAGAGAAGGGGTAGTTTTCCGCGAACAATAGAGCGCGGAAAGATGTAAGGATCAGGGTTCGGGAGATAGCTGGAGTCAACTTAAGTCATATTCTTCTTAGGTCTAGCTTCGTTGAGGATCCCCCTTTTTCTTTCGAGTCTGTCCGGGAGTCCCGCCTTCTTATGTAGACGAGGGGATCCTTGTTCCGTAGCTAAGCGCCGGGGTAAACGTTCCTCCGTCAGCCCGTGTTGGCTGGGCCAACGTGCCTTATTGCATATCCAACCGGGCCTTCCTGTCCTGTCGTTTGGCTGTTGGTTGCTGATATGCATTCCAACTTCATGCATCGTAACAAAAGAGGACTCGCAAGGGATTCTAACTGCCACGGGCTCCTTCCCCGGCTGTATGAGCGCTTTCTTCCACCTCGTCTCGAGTACAGGAGTGCCAGGGATTTATACAGTCATTCAAAGCACCCTATACCAGCTCTCTGCCAGCGCTGTAGTAGACAACTATGGAGCGGCGCACCTCGTCAACGCTCCAGACTTGCTCGAACCCGGCATTTTCAAGTCAACTGAGCAGCCTGAGTGGGTGGAAGCTGGTACCACGTCGTTCCCAGTTCTAGGCAGAGGGACTCATATGTCCGTAACGTTCTAAACGGAGAAAAGGGGCCAAAGACCGAGCGTCTGACGCTCAAAGATGTCGTGTTGGTTGAGGGTTTTCATGTCAATATCGTCTCAGAAGCTCGATTGAGCAAGGCAGGAATCTGGTTTTTGGGGTTGGACTGCTCTCTTTGCTAAGGAAAGCTCGAAACCAGTATGATGCTCGCTCAACTCGAGCGCCGGCACAATCTAGTTTTCCTCGAATACAAACCTCCTTTTGTCTATTCGAGTGCCCTCGCCAGTGATGCTGGTATTGCGGTGCTCCCTGCGATATACCCTATCCCTTCGAAGCCGCGCATCTCAAAGGAAAAACGAACGCCAAGAGAAAATTCAAAAGCTCTCTGGCACTTACGATCAGGGCATTAAGGTCCACAAGCTCTGAAGGTACTAATATATCAGGCGAGAGAAGTCAAGATAAACGGCACAAAGCGCGTTCGCTGCGCGTTTTGTGCGACCGCTCACGCTCGCTAGGTTGTTTCCAGGCGAGCGTCAGAAAACAGCTCGAAACGCCCCTTCTTACGTATCTCGTAGGACCTGTTCGCGTTTCCGCCAAGCCTTACGAAAACGAGCAGGGTCCTTGTAATCAAAGACGAATATAACGGAAAGCTTCTTGTATTTCCGCTGCTCTCGAAAGAAGGGTCGGTTATTACTCAGACGATAAGGGACTTTGAGAGCTGGGTACGACGGTGATATGGTCTTTTGATCTGCAAAATACGACAAGATAACGACACTTCAGTAGTCTCGAGCAGAGGAAAGACCAGCTATCAAGTCTGGTGCGAGCAGGAGGGCATCGAAATCGAGCTCACGTCCTCACATACACACGAGCCCAACGGCGGAGCCGAGCGCGGGGACAAGAGGGTATTACGTAATCGATCAAGATAAGAGAGGCAGCAGGCCATTCGCAGTGGAAACCGCAGCGTACCTATATAACCTTTCCCCGCGCTTAGGAGCAGACCAGCGATCGCCGAACGAGATGTTAGAGCGCTGGTTCGCTCAGTATTTCCGCTAGTATGCTCCTTCTATGGTTCACGAGCTCACACCTACGGCCAGACTGGAGCGGCATGTACGCGTACGGATGTCGCTCGTACCCACTCCAGGAAGAGCGGGAAGCACACCACCTACAATGACAGTATCAGGTTCGAGCGCGGGGCCATATAGGATATCTGGTCGGCTATGTTGCTTCCAATATATACCAGATATAGGTTCCCCTGCTCGACCAGGGATTTGTTACGCGGAATGTGACTTTTGACGAGCAGCTGTTTTACTCTCCAGAAGGCGAGAAGGGAGCTTTGCCGGCTCGAATAGCCAGCTACGTTCTTTGCGAGTGTTATGAACGCTGCAGTAATCCTGAGATTCCTAGAGTGCTAAAGGGGTTTATGCTAGCAAAAGCGGTTTCAAGTATAATCCTTGAATACCGGAAACAATAGAGTTCACAAGTGCAAGTATTCATAAGCTGTGAGGCTATCACCTATGGTTGTGATAATACTTAGATTGACGACTGAAGAGCTATGTAAATATACCCGGTAGATGTCTCCCCCTTATATATCCAGCTCTAAATCCCTATCTAGGGGATCTAGGCAGATTCTCCAGATCTGGTGTGTAACCCCAACCCTAGGTTACCTAAGCATGATCCTAAACGTTGGAACCTGAGGATTGGCGCCCCGCTGGTTTCTGTCTCATGGCCTATTCTTATGGCCAGCGTGTTGGGTGGGTCATGACAGTCATGCTGCGAAGTTTTACGATATCCCCGCCATTACAATTCGATGAAGAATAGCTGGCAAGCCTTCGAAAGCCGATAAGGCTAACGGCAAGCCGACTTTGATAGCTAACCGCTTTATTAAACGATAACCAGAGCTCTATATGCGTTTTTCTCGTGCCTACGACTATTAAAAGGCTATCCAAGAAAATCCTGATATATTAAATGCATAGTTCTGTCTGGTTGCCAATATGCGTACGAAATATAGCATTTAAGACTGCAATTTCTACAATTTTGATAAGATAGGCTTTATAATGGGCATAATTCGGCCTGGGATAGTAATTATGCGTTCTGATCGGATTAGCAAACTAAAGGCTATTTAGCCGGGAAATCGAGAATGGGCGATAGCGATTTGTAGCAGTATGGCAGATGGCTATATAGTGCCGCCTTTCCTCTATATCGCAGGCCGATTCCACCTTGCTACCTGGTATTCCGGCAGCTATATCCCGAATAGCTGGGTTATTAAAATAACTCAAAACAGATAGACTAATTGTAATACGGGTTTCGAATAGCTTTAATACTTTGATTACTATATAAAGGCCTATCAGAAAAGTCGATACCGGATATTGGTACTTGATAGCTATAAAGCCATATTAATGCCGAATTTGATAAATACTGCAAGGCCAATAATATTATTCCGCTTTATCTGCTGGCATATTTTTTATATCTAACTTAGCCGCTTAATATCGGAATTTTTAGCCTATTAAAAAAGGCATATAGCGCCCAGATCTCGTTCCTTACTCGAGCCAATATTACGCATATTATTAAAGACGACTTTTTCCCTACATTCCGGGCCGCTTTTAAGTCGGCTTTTCTAGAAGAAAACGTTCAGGGCGGCTTCCGAAGGGCTAGCCTAATCCCTTTCAATCCGGAAGCCGTAATTTCGAAGCTGGATTTCAAGTTGCGAATGCCAATACCCCCCGGGACCTCTAATAACCTGCCCTAACCTTAGGTCTCCCAGATACCCCGGACTGCTGCCGAAGCCCTTTCGCAATCAATTTTGATTAAGGAACGGGTAGCTAGGTACTAAAAAAGCTTTCCGACGCCAATTCTCACCTCTATTGAACAGCTTGCAAAGGCTATAATAACAGCTGGTTACTAATTAACCCTTTTAGCGGCTGAGAATGAGTCCCTTCGTAAGGCTAATGGGGCCCTCTCAAAGCGCCGGAGGGCTAAAAGAACCCGATTATAGGATTCAGGACCTCTTTCTAATGAAGAAGCCAGCCAGCTTTTGGCAGAAAAGGAGATTATTAAACAGGAAAGACGCGACGAAAGTGCAGAGGAAGGGTTATCGAGGCGGCGGAAGATAGGGGTAGGGCTCTGTGGAATCTGTCGCAAGTCTGGCCATAATGCAAGAACTTGCTCAGAGGCTGAAGATGTATCTATATGTTCGGATTGCATTCTAGTTAAATGAATTTGGTATATTTTTTATAGAGTTATAGGGATAAAAAGTCGAGGGCTCTGGAAAAGTGAGTCGCGGAGTGGGGTGCGCCGCGGAATAGTGATCTACGTTATACTAATGAAAAATAGTATGGCGAAAGCATTAGATCTTGCTTACAAGGCTACAGCTAAACTTTGCTACTATTCTGCTATGCCTAGTCCTAACTTGAGGGTAATGGCAAGCCACGCTCAACTTCTCGATAGTATAATGCTCGGGCTTACTGATGCAGAATGCTCGGCTCTGGGCATCTCGTCTTCGAAGGTTTTCACTAAGGTTATAGATTCATCATACTGCCCCCTGGAATGCTGGAATCATAATAAACCAAGCGCATTGCCGCAAGTAGAGTACTACCAATGATAACAATTATAATAATCATATTTCTTAGCACGCAAAGACCAACCAAGAGGTGAATATATACCTACCTGTTAAGCTTTGAGAAGGGTATTTAAGAGTATCTGGCAGTTATACTTGAGTAACTCATATATAAACTCCTTATTTATAGTAAAGGTGCTTGTATTAGGAATCCAAAACCGATATTTAGAAGTAGCAAGCTGTCTTGCTTCCCCGCAATACAGCTCGAGGCAACTCCGTAGCACAGAAGACCTTCATTGTCACTGGGACTGCCTGGCCGAGAGGGGTGATCCGAGTCTTGCTGACGGAAGCACAGGCATTCAAAGACAGTCGACGACACAAGAAGCCTAATAGCGAGAGCACCCCCAAACAAGGATCCTCGTCCGAGCGTCCTGCAAGCCGCGGGAAACCCGCTGCTGGGCCCTCAATTGAGCAGGATCCTGACGGTTCGTCGAAAGACGAATTATCGGAAGAAGACGCGTCCGACGACAGTTCGTCTTTAGAGGACAAAGAGGAGAAAAGGCCGTAGCGCGGCGCAATATGCTACTAAGCGTCATCAAGCGAAGAATTATCAAGGGAAGAGTCCTCGAAAGAAGGACCCTCGAGAGAGCAGGAGGCGTCGTCGACTGGTTTTCCATCCGACGGCGAATAGCCTTGCTCCTATTCGTACTAAGTTCATTGCGCTGCCTTCTCTATTGAAATGAATCCGTCCATTCGATATAATATCTCATGTACGACCTGTCAATATCAGACTTACAATATGGGTTCGGCGAAGAAAAGCCTATCGTACCCGTTAGAGTGTATATCGTCCAGATATTGTCGAAGCATTCTAAAGAAAAATGAGAGATTGAAATATATTAGAGTTGACTTTAATAACTAACATTATCAACATCACTAACATCCTAATATCATCAACCTAAGATTAGTAATATAAACATTACTGATATTACTGGTAAGTCTATTTCAACCGCTTGTAATAAAATTCCGGTTTAATCTGCAATACCTCAAATATTTAATTCCTTGGCAAATCTTTCTTCAACTCAACTTGCTCTTACCTATAATATAAATAAATTTATGAAAGCACTACTCATATACAGAGTTTTCTTTGCTTCAGTATCAATGTGTAATAGTTTGGGGATGCAGAAGTGAAGTGGCAGAGTGTGAGATGCTCCCGAGCAATGTATTCGCAGCTAGGTAGCTAGAGTGACGACTACTGAATCTGTCCCTTCCTTTACGTTTTCCCCGGCTTGCTTTTTCCTTCATTACTATTTATTCATTCTGTAAGAGTCTTCTTCTCTGCTCCTGCGCTACGCCGCTACTCGGCTTTCGCCGCTAGGTCAGTCTTGGCCGTATGATTTCCCTCCTAAGATTCGCTACAATGGCTTGATCCGCGCGTTTACGCTAGCTCCGGTCTTGCAACTAATACTCTTAACCCTAAGTTTTGATAATATCCTTTTACCCCCTATCACAACGTAAGTATTTGAAATTGCATATTAAATAACTTTAATTGTACGTCTTCTCTATTCGATTAATTATTCCATTACGAGAATGTGGAAATAAAGAGGATTATATACCAAGTCATCACCGCCTTATATGCCCCCGTTATTTAATATAGAAAGACCTGAAGGCCTACTGAGCCCTGATAAGCCGATAATCGAGCTACAACTATTATACAGTCTTGGAATATAAGAAACGATAATCAGAATGAAATCAGTCGAACCTAATATTAATGCCGGAACATCTTCGTTAATATACGGCGGTATATATAGTATAATTTTCAAAATGGGCTCAGTATAGGCCTGCCTCTGCCTGTCTGTGGGATAGCTGGAGCCGTTCACTCGTCAATCTAAGTATCATCTTACTTATAGGTGATAGCCTCACAGCTTATGAACAGATTGCACTTGTGAACGATCGTGTTTCTATTCAAGGATTACACTTGGCACTGCTCTTGCTAGCATAAACCCCCTTTGGCATTACAGTTATCTTAGGATTGCTGCAGCGTTCATAACAGTGGTTGAGAAAGGGATATGGCCGGCAAGGGAGGCCGGAAACTAGGGGTGGCCGGAAACTAGGGGCGGCCGGAAACCCCCCCTTGCGACTTATGGCCATCTTCAGACGGGGTTTATCCATTTAAACCATGCTAATGCTAATCTAATACGCTTCATGTACTTCTGGCGCGAGTAAGTAGCTATGGAGAGCGACATATTTACCCCCCAGATTATGCAAGTTACCCATGAATACTAGCCTTCCAGGCCCACTACCTCCGCTCTATAGTGGGTTGGCTGGGCCGTGTTCGTACATACGAGTCGTAGGGGTTCAATGGTTGCTTATTGTTCTATCTTAGAAGGAGGGAAAGAAGTCATTTACGATGGCTAGAGCGTAGATGTGCGATATTGGCCATTTACGCTCAACACCATGGTTATCCCACAGTGCCATTATAGTATCGATGAACCGCTAGGTATCAAAAGAGAAGAAAAAAAATAGCTTCCTTATATTACAGACTGGAGGCGCTGGCCTGTTGTGGACCCTAGCCCTAGAGATAAGGGTTAGGGTTATGCGGCTACCAGTATTTAAATGTAGCTAGCTAGGCTGCTTTGCCTGTTTCCTGTTGCAGCTCTTTAAGCTGCGTCCTGTCAATACACCCGACCCTACTTGCGAACCTTTCTGCTCGACGTTCCCCTGACCTGCTTCCATGACACCTTAGGTCGTGAGGACCCTTGCCTCTTCATCCAACATTCCTCTTACAAAACCCAGAGCGTGATTCGAAAGATACAGCAAACTGTAAGGAGAAAAAAAAATAAACACCACAATCCACAGATGTCGTCAGTATTCGTAATCTTATTCTTTCTAGATATTCTCTCTCTAACCCTAATATTCTAAATCCAGTCCTCCCGAGCTACAGTTCAGGGGACTAGTGAGTTACCAGAATTCCTTCAATCAAAGCAACGGTGGAAAACTGATTCTAATCGAGAGGCCTTTCCATGGCACATACAATGCAAAGCCCAGGGATGCGATTCATGCCATGACAGCATTGTTAGTCTTCTCGATTTATACACTATCCTGACTGTCTCTAACCTTGAATTGTAGACTCAATAGACCCTGCCGCCGCTTGAAACAACCGCATGAGAAGACCGATCCAGGTAACTACTAGACGTCTTACCAAGTCGTGGTCAAAGCTAACGAGTTCATAAAGACCTTTCAGTACTACCTGGTCTCCCCTCCGACTTCGATAGAATCAGCATGGCGCGCATCCAGCAGCATAGTACTCCAACCCGTCAATACGCTTTGCTCCCATCACTATTCGACCTTGGAACCTCTGCAGCTATCCCTTCTTTCTGGAAACATCCAGATATGCATTACAAACATACAGCATCGAAACGTCGCTTTCATTCTCATAAAAGAGATATGCAATGCATGGAACAGCGTGCGGCTGCAACATCTCAGGGTTCAAGTCTACAAGCAATTCCCACCCGATATGATAAAATCAGCTCAGTACCGACAACGCTGCCCCTTGATCCAGCATCAATTCCTGACCCCTTTTATATCGATGCCCAAAATAGAGCCCATATTCGAAGACGGCCTCTTCGAAAAGACAGGAGGGCTGGAAAGGCAATGTTAATTACGACCCATCCAACATGCAGGTCACAAAACGGCATCCTTCTTCCTTTCCACTTCCCCACCCCTAGGTTGCACCGTGGGCACAGAGAACAGGCAGTAGAAAGCCGCGGCCTGGATCACCGTTAACGACCTCAGCGCAACGCGCTGGACATGGCCACTGCGCCAGACACCGGACAACAGCCCACACTCGACAAGAGGCCAGCGGGCGCCCCCGTCTTTGAGTCGGACTGGTCTATAGAAATTGTGAAGATTTACTATCATAAGTAAGTCTCAAAAAGAAAAAAGAGAAACGGTTCTATGGAACTTTTATAATATGTAGAATAGATAAAATGGTAAAGTTGGAAAATAATATATATTTGTGGTCATTCCTGAGCATACTGGGACTATGTAACGGCATTATCTAGTCAGGCTGTCAGGCAAGGGTTTGGTGATTGTCTTTCCTGCATCTCCAGCAAGCTTTCTTGTCTTTCTTTCTTTGATCGATGTCCTTTCGGTCAATATCCTTCCGATCTGCTTTGTTCGAGCTTCACTTCCGATCATTGGCCTCAACCTCTCAAAATATACCTATTGTTGTCCGGTCTCCCCCCTTTAACACTCCTCATCTTCTTCCTTAGTTTTTATCAGAATAGCTTTATCTTTTCAATATATATTCACCAAGCCCCGGTGAAGTCATATATTAAAAAAAAAGTGGCTACGGCTATTTCTGACGTTGAAAAGGGCCTATCAATCGAAAAGGCCTCCTCTATCTAGGGTATTCTGAAGACCACGCTTCTTCGCCGTCTAGCTGGATCACAACCACACAAAATAGCTCACGAAGAAAACTGGAGACTTTATAGTCGACAGGAAGATCAACTAGCTCAATGGGTCTTTCCTCAGGCTGATCTGGGGCTGTCGCTAACCCATTTACAACTGAGGATCTTTGCCCAGAAAATTCTCCAGATTAAAGGGGATACTCGACCTATTAGAAAGCGATAGGCTGAGGCCTTTTTACGGCAGTACCCTCTGCCAGTAGAACGCTAGCGGTTGGCGATAGCCTCACTGAAGACGAGGAGGATTTCCTCCGCGACAGCGCTTCGTACTATGCATCTGAACGTCCTCCCCTATGCCTGGATTTTCGCAGGTATGCACTAGCGCGAAGGCGGTGCCTTGTTTGACTAGTAAAGCGAACTAGTTTTAACATAGCAAAACGCTCACCGCATATCAAACTATTTCCTCCTATAACCTTTCCTGACTAGCCGAAAGTCCTAATAGCGTTAGCCCGGTCCTTTTCTTTAACCCACGCTACCTTTCTTTCACTCTCGCCACTGTAAATAATACCCGAATGAAATCAAGTATATCTTACAGAAGGCTAATTATCTATACAGATATTATACAGCACGGGGGCGTATCTCCACGTGCTGGAAGAATAGGGCTAGCATAATAGCTTTTTAGCGGGATAGACTCTTGGGCCCGGAAACCTCGTCTGCATACCTCAGAGATGTATAGCTTATAGGTAGTCTTCGTGCTAGATATTTTGAGCGTACGGACTGATAATCGAGCATCTTAGAAAATCACTTTATTAGTAGCCAGGTCTCCTAATACTGCCAACACTTTACTAACACTGCCAACACTTTACCAATACTGCTAACACTTTACCAATACTGCTAATACCTTACCAATACTGCCCTAATACAAGCAATACCAGGAATGATATTATATATAAGAAGCTCATATTCTCCCGTCTTTTTGTATCAGGTTGTATAGAAAAGCGATAACGGGAATTTCAATAACCGACCATAACATTTTTCTACCATGTCTTCACCTTTCGTTTGCCAAGTTCTAGACTCGCAGGAGCTCCCTGTTGCAAACATATGCGTGGATATAAATCCTTATCTCCCAGGGCAGTCAATGAGAGCGCAGACCAATCTGAATGGCCTTGCTGGCATATGGAAGGATATAAATCACGAAGAGAAAATAATTACCCCGGAAGCTCTTCCTGAATTTACCCTTACATTCTACCTGAACTATATGCAATACCCGACGCCATAGCCTCGGATCGACGTGGGTGTCAGGCTTAGTAGAGCAAACTAATGTTGCATAGTTCTTCGTCTGCAAAACACATACAGCTATTCGGCCGAATACATTTCTACTTGTTGGCTGGGCTTAACGACGTACGTAGTGAATCGGTTCGATTTGCTGTCTGTTGTTCTTGCTAAGAGGAAGAGAAGGAGGGAAAGAAAGCTCTCAAGGCAATGGCAGGAGCGTAGGTATAGCCTTACCCTAGTGAACGGGCCATATCCTAGCCCGTGCCCATATGCCAGAGTGAATGGATATGGCTATCCCACAAAGAAGATAATAAGACCATTTCTTAGCGTCTTGGTTTTTTTTCTTCTCGTTCGTAAGTATTTCTTACAGTTGAATTCATAAGTATTATCCTAAAAAGCATATAGAACATTCTTCGATAATAAGTAGAGAGATAGTAATATTGGTTATAAAGCGAATCGAGAAAAAAATGAAGAATCGAAGATCCAGTAAGTAAGGCTGATATTAAAGCTACAGTCAAAGATAATAAATAATTTTCAGATCCTGCTATTTTTAACTCTAAAAGCCTAGAGGTATAGGGAATATACAACCAACGGCCTGAAATTTACTAAAACGACTCTTATCTTGTTTTAGTATAATATGAAAATACCTTTTATACTGATACTCCCCGACTTGAGAACTACTGAAATGTCTATATAGTTATCGGTACTTGATTTGTAACCGGCTTTATCCGAACATATAACGGAATTTTCTCCCATAATACATAGACTCGACCATTGATCCATCCATAGCTATCCTTGCATAGCTGTATATCGAACTTGGAAATGAGAGTCGCCATTATAAGCCTCATCTCGTGCCAAGCCATATTCTGTCCGAGGCAGTTCCTGGGGCCGAAGGAGAATGGGTGCAGCACATCTCGTTGATCGTCCTTGTAAGTCTCGCTGTGTAGCCATCTCTCTGGCGCGAAGCGCTCTGGATTTCTGAAATTGGCGGGAGAGTGATATGCTGCATAGTGATGGACGGATACCCGGATGCCGGAGGGGAGCCAGGTGCCGCAGACAAGCTGTCCACCATCAGAATGGGACGATATGAGACGTGGGACGCCAACTGGAAGTGGCGGGTAGATCCGAAGTGCTTCTTGAATGCCTATAAGCTCAGTTATTATATCCAATAGTCAGGGCATGAACTTACTTACATGCATTCAGATATTTGAGATTGGCAAGCGTTTCGAAAGTTAAGCCTTCAGGACTTGCTGCCTGACAGCGAATTTCTTTTGTCAAAATCTCAAATGCATCCAGGTTAGTAAGGAGAAGATAGGTGAATGCTGTAAGCAATGTAGCTAGTATACTGGTCAGCCCTAGCTTTTAAGAAGAATGCGTATAAATGAACGCACCTGTCGTCTCAGTACCCGCAAGCATAAATATCTGCGCATTGGCTTGTATCTCTTTCAAGTTTAGGGTCCTATCATCTCCTGTAGACTCAATTAGGTTCCACAAGTCCGGTTTGTCTGCAAGAATAATAAGACCTGTCAGCGATTGTTTCTGAGCAATAAGGAGATTGCGTACCTGAGCCTTTTTCCAGACGCTTGTTGATGTGATGAGCGATATATCTGAAGTTGGCAATTCGAGCCTTCCTGACTGTCCTCGGCTCAATATACTCAAATAGTCTATTCAGCCACGGATAGAACTTGATCAGCTGAAGAGTCGGCAGCGTTTTGAAGGTACTGATAATATTCTGAACCCATGCTGTATAACTACCCGTCATAAGAAGGCCGAGGGATTCACCAAAGACAAGTTCGGCTATGATATCGAAAGTTGCCAGATTAAATTCTTTCGAAATATCGACTGGCTTAGCTTCGGTCTTATAGAGCCTGGAAATAAGCAGATCAACATATTTTTGGAACAGGACCTCCTGCTGCTTGATTGCGCGATCGGAAAAAGCGGGCGCGAAAAGACGGCGCATCCGAGCATGATCATCCGCGCTTGCTACCATCATGCTCGGCCACGCTATACAAGGCATTGAAATTAGTTACCTCCAATGGAAATTGTCTATCTAATACTTACTATCCGATGTTTGATTTGTATTTTCGAGACTTGGAAGAAACAAAGTTAGCATATTCATGGGAATGAGTAGCAAGCCAGGGACATACTGAAACCCAGGAGCGATCGGATTCTCATTTCTGCCTTTCTGATGGCCATAGATATCTTTCCAAGCCTGAGGCGCTATAAAGCTGAGCTCGGTTGGGCCTATCCTAACCACACTACCATAGTTATCATGCAGTGCTTGCTTGAAATGGATCTCCTCTCCTTTCAGGGTAGCAATCCAGTACGGGATGCATGTATAGTTGCTCCAGTAAGGCCCGGGGAAATGATATAAAGGATTGAAGAAGGAATGATACATGATATTGCAGGTAACGAAGAATAAGAGAGCAAGCAAGATGAGGCAAATCAAAGTCATCCAACTTCCATTATATTGAGGATCCATTTTTAGATTCCAAAGTTTCAAGAAAATGCAAGTGAATTAGACCTTTAAGAATAGAGAATTGCCCGAAGCCATCTAGATATATATATATCGAATATTCCTGTTATAATCGAAGATATCTTTTTTACGGATTTCAAAGGTTTCTTACCTACTCATAAAAAGATATTGAACGGCTATCAAACTTACGTATTCTTGAAACTTATCTTGATCTCTTCCTTATCTATAACTGACCAACATTAAAACAATACCAACATTAATAACACTACCAACATTAATAACACTACTACCATTAATAATACTACTAACATTAATAACACTACCAACATTAATAACACTACCAAATAACAATACCGACATTACCAATATCGTTACTTTGGAAAATCAGCATAATGCCGGGGCCGGGACGGAAAGAAACAGGGATTGCCGCTATTAGCAATATAAACAGAGATCTGTAACAAGAATGCATTTCGGAGGATTCATTCGAACTTTGAAATAGTATTTTCGAGCCATAAGCTGCTGAACAAGGACAAGATACCTTAGGGGGCACTTTAGAAGCCTATTAGCGATCATGGATAGCTGATTTGCTCTTCGCATACGAAAGACCTATATTTCAAAATAAGGGTGCAATTTTGTAATGTCAGAATCGGGAGTGTCGGAATCAGGAGTATCAAAAACGTAATTTCAATTTGAGTTTAAAACATTTTTCCCTGAATTAGTTCCAAGGCCGCCTGCTGTAGCCTGTGGCTCGGTGCCGCCGGCGATGGGATGCGCATTGCCTGCTGCTGTGCTGCCTACGTAGTCCTCGAAGATTTTTTTGCGGCGTCGTACCTTTTCATCGCAGCTACATTTATCCCACCAAACTCTTGTCATCTTTGAGCTTTGCACCTGATAGTTGGTCAAGTTTCATGATATATTCTTATTTTTATAGAAGATAAAATACCTAGGATAACAGGTGGAAAGACTTCGTCACGTTACTTATGCAGTCCTCGGTTTGGCAGGCTATAGTAGCTAGGGCGCGAGTTGAAATGTAGCCTGTTGGCTTATTTTGGAATTATAATTCTGCGAATGAGGAAATATACAAATCGAAAAAACCTTTTATATTGACACTCCTCTAAATGAATATATATACCTGAAAGCACGATATACTATTGAATAAACAACAGCCGAGCTGTTTAAGAGCTGCACCCATCACTTAGTTATAGAAGGATTATTTTATCCAACCACCTCCTTCTTTTGTTTATGCATTTCCCTTTCCGGTTGGACAGGCTTTTAGATTCTCCGCTTTTCGTAGCTTGGCGCAGACGCTACGCCTCCGCCAGATCAGTCACAGATTAATCGGGACAAGACGTAATAGAGTTCAAGATCAGCAAGATTGTTCGTATAGCGCACGTCTCCTTAACTGATTCTCATAATTCGAACTTAGTGCGAATTAGGTTTAGAAACCTAATTCCAGGTTTAAATTTTAAAACTTGTTTTTGAAATTCTATCATTGAATCCTATTTCCTGTTTATATCTATTGTTTCGACATCATAAATAGATCCAAAATTTTCACTTTCGCATAAATGAAAATATATCTTACTACTTCAGCCAAGAGCAAATGGACGGACTATACCGCGAACTTCTATGTCGCCAGATTTAGGAAATACGAACACGCCAGCGAAAACAAGCTATAATAGCTCCTTGAAAGATTTACAAATAGACTGGAATGAGAAAAGGATCTTGATATCATTTTTACAACAAAAGCTTTTTATTGTAACATCTCAGGGCCTTACCTGTCAAAGTCTCGCCATGGAAAAATGCTTAGGATTCCAACAGTTCGTAAAGGAATGCAACGACAAGAATAACATATCCAAAAACAAGAATAAAAAATATAAGAACAAGAACAAAAAATGCAAGGGCAAGAATAAGAAATGCAAAGACTACCAATATCTAAAACGTGGACAACATGAAACATCCTTGACCTTTACAACTGTTCACCTTATGGATGCGTGGTCGCAGGGTGGAGGCACGGATAAAAGGTTGCCAACGATCTATTGTCTTCTTCAATTCCGCCCCAGTATGGATTTTCGCGTAGCCTCCCGTACGGCTGCCGCTTCATATTCCCACCAATTCGAACAGGAAGCTATCGAAATTTGCGAAAGTAAACGAATCCGGTTTAAAAAACTAACCGAGCGCCCAGGAAAGGACATAGCAAATAATAACAACTTGATAAAGCAATATGCTTCAATTTTTGAACAGCACTCTACAAACTCCGCATATAATATGAATCTACTCGAACAGCCGTTGCCGTCGCCCCCTGAAGCACCTACTAAGCAGCTAGGGATCTCAGACAAGCTGCGTCGAGGGACCGAAGAGCCACGGAATTACATGAGACGGCATAGAAATCGGGTCGCTTTGCAACTTGTGGATCAACAATCGCGTCAGGCCGGCTTTCCGACGAAATCCCCGACATTGAACAGATCAGGCCGGGAAAAGGAGGGCCTTGTACCCAAAGCCGCTCCCTTGGTAAACGAGACAGACCAGAAGCCTACGACTAGATTAGAAATATCCAGTTCGAGTGAATGTGATTATAGTATCAAGATCGCAATGCCGAGAGTAGAAGACGAAGTCAGCGATAGAAATACTCCATGGCCTCTGGGAGAACCAAATCTTGCTATCCGAAATCCTGAAACAGTCAGCCTTGCCGAATTAGAGGAGATGCTTGGCGATTGCTGGGAGAGAAAGAACGTAGCAGCGGAGAATTGATAGTAATTGGCCACGGCTCCGTAGTCGGTAGGGGTATCTTTACTGCTAAGGGCAAAAGGGATGTTTCCAAGCAGGTAATATTCTGAGTATATAAACATAGCAGACAGCTGTCCTGTAGCAGACAGCTCTCCTGTATAATAGAGGCTAGGATATTGTGGAAGGCAATAGCCTTGGCCTGCTTTATTAGAATTGATACATTTCGGATCATATTATGAAAGTTCGTCGTAGACGCATTATCATTATAGACTGGCATATCAAAAAAAGGCCTTACCGCTCTCCTTACTATTGTGCTTGTTTTTATCATTTTCAAAGCGTCCTGCCCTGGATCTTGGTTGATAATTTTGAGAGAACGTGCTTCGCAAGGCTATATTACCGAATGTGTTACGGTCTCGGACAGGATATCGGCAGGTTGAATACTGAGCAGACCAGAAGAGGGTTTAGGCAGGTGCAGGCTTTAATGACAGAATGCAGCCCAAGGAGCTGCAACTAGGAACAGGCAAAGAGGGCTAAACTGGTAGCAGCTATATACTGAACTTCCTTGCTTATATAGCCATGCTTAGATAAGCCATTACCTTATCGCCCCCGACCCTAACTGGGTAAGGGTTGATAAGAACCCCAGGAATCTGTTCTGTAACAGAATGGTATTATAAGCAAAGATTGTCGAATGAGAACTGCTTTCAAAATAGATAATGTGATTTGCAAATAAGGGTCGAGGCGTATGTCTTGTATGGGAGATTCTGATTGGAACCTCAGAAATGGTACAAGTATTAAATTTGGCCAGAAATTAAAACTGCAATTCCTATTCCTTATAATACTAATTAAAGATAATCGTATAACAAGCGGATTTTTATATTTTAAATTCAAAGTTCCTATTTTGTATTTTCATATCGTAATTCTTATTTAAAACCAAACTTACGAGTTTTTACTAGAAGTGCTAAGATAGAGAATTTAATTTCTTATAAATCGGGTTCGAAAACTAAAAATTCTTCCCGCAAGTATTAAGAATGGCAAATACTTCAGAACGATAATTAATTTCCAAGTTATTAATCTCGTTGCTTTATATATTTGATCTTATCTATTTCTTTTTAAATCAAACTCGACAATACCTTAATGCGTATTTATTAACTATACTAAATTAATCAAACTTGCATGCTATTTTATATAGCATAACGCTTCATTATTAAAAAGATTAATGAGATTGGCGGTTTAACTAATTTCCCCAGATTCTCAACCTTTCATATGTTTTGCTGCTAGTCGGAATCCTATCGCGCCCCGATGCTCCTGGCACAGGGAGCTCAACAGATTCAGACAGCTCAGCATCCTCAATCACTTGGTATAGTACAGCAAGAACAGAAGGAATCGCCCTTATATGTCAATGCAAAACAATTTCGTCGCATCCTGAAGCGGAGAGCGGCGAGGCAAAGATGGGAAGAAGCGCTGCGACTGGCTGGCCGACGGCGGAAGCCGTATATCCACGAGTCCCGTCATAAGCACGCTATGCGCCGGCCTCGAGGTTACAGAGGCAGGTTCCTGAAGACAGTCGATATTGCTAGAATGGAGAAGGAGAAGGTTAAGAAAGCCAAGGGCAATTATGAGAAAAATGGTGAGTTTGTAAAATCAAGCGCAGGAAGTGATTCTGCGGCATGCTCAAATACGTCCAAAGCGTATGGGGCGGAAGAAGAGATAATTTGCTTAATCAAAGATATTGCCACTATCTGGCATGAACAGCACGAAAGCTGGTTTGGAGCGCAGGATTGAACCTGATATAGTTAAATGCTAAATGATAAAGTGAGTTGAGATATTGGACGACTGAGCAAAAAGATTTCGTAAAGTTTATAGAGACTATATTCCATCGTAGAAACTTGGGAGAAAAGAATATGTATTGGTATATATTGGATAATATTTATTTTTGGGATATCAAGTAGCAGTACTATATATTCGTCAAGATATTAATCAATTTAAGTAAGTTGTAGTAGCGCAATTCGTATAACTGTATACTATTGGAGTGCTTATCACTATATTGCAAGGCGCTCTATTAGTGCATTTGACTGGTTTAGGGAATTCTAGCTTGTGGAAGGTACCGAAAAGCCTATAGGGGGTATAATTGCTTATAGGGGTACAGAAAAGTAAGTTTGATAGCAAGTTGGCTAGGCAATGAAAGAACCTTTCTTCTTTTCATCATATGCTTAGCATATAAGTTTCGTTAATACTATGTCAACATATGTTTGATATACGCAGAGTGTATACCTAGCATATATGGTATCACCTTTCCGATTTATATTTTAATTGCCTTCCTTTCCTCAGCGATATTTGATCAGACTGTAAGCATCGTTTATTTAGCTTGGTCTAGCTTTTTCGTCTGTCTCTTTTGTCAGTCTAAACTCACGCATAAGTTCTTCGAGTCTATTGCCCCAGATCTGGTACTAAACATGCGATACTGATATTATATCTAGTTCAGCATATACTAAGCATATGCGCATACTTCATATCCTTTTTGAATATTAAGTAAATAAATAACGCAAATGTTTTTCGTATTCGGTTCTATCCCCCCCCCCTGAGCTAGTTAAACCCCTTACGAGCTTTTTGTGCCCTCCACGACCGTTCCTACCCTCTATGAACTTTTTTTGTACCCGCCATGAGCTATGCACCCCTAGTTTAACAACCCCCACCTAGGAATATAATGCACAGCCCTTCGTCCATATCTCCGCTATAGGTATCAGGCTTATTTGACTGGGAGTATTTTTATAGTTATAGGATGGCACGGTAAAGGTATTCGAACGTACTAGTTCTTTAAAGGAATCGGAAAGCAGGATTTACAAGTCAGTAAATAAGCATCTCGGAAGAAACATTTGGATTTGGATTTTGTTAGGAAGGCGTTCTAACCGCACCTGCAATTACCAAGTCTCTATATAACCTTGCCTATATTACAGAATTTATAATAGTATTACTAGGTCCTTTAAACAATTCGGGCATGAAGAACGATTTCAAGAACTACGATTCCTATGTACTGAGCCGGCCTGTTCTTATAACCTAAGCCATTCGTTAGGTTATAAAAGTTTTACTTTCTTGAAAGACAATATTGAGAATGGATAAAATTGGGGGGTTAGAGGAGGGAAGAATAGGATATATTTTCTTGAGGGTATCGTCGTAGCTCCTTTCGGATCAGACCTGAGGCGTGCTTCAGGAAGATTCCGGGTTGTAGGTATAGAAAGAAGTCGCCGGGATGGTGGCTGAATATGCGTGCTACGAAAACAATCGCGCGCCTGCTTCCCCAATAGGGTCGCATCTACATTCCTTAAGTCTTTAAGACTGTTTGTATCCAGGACTTCCGCAATATGCACGATCTCCTGCTCAGAAGAGGAACCAACTACTACGTCGTCTTTATCGATTTACACCCATTTAGGAACCTTACTACTAGCGACGAATAATTTCCCTGCTAAGGGCTGGCTGGAACCCATCCAGTTGCCGATAGATTGCGTTGCACTATCGGTAACATAGTAAGAACTGAATCTCATAAATACGAGAATGCTAAATTGTCTTGAAACTGACATTGTTAGTTCGTATATAGTTAGTCACCCAGCGGGGAGGCATACTGTCTCCTTCCAGGATTAAGATTTGGCACACTTCCATTGTCCTTGCTTCTAACAATTCCCTTAATCCTTTGATTTAAAAAGGATTTCTTGTTAGAGCTTCGAAAAAATTACAAACTCGAAGTTGATACCTTAGCTTTGAAGCCTAAAAGATTCACTCCAGCGTTATTTACGTAAAATAGATTTCAATTTTGTTTCCAAGATTGAAGCTCATAACTATGCTGTTATACAACCCGGAATCCAAATAACCTTTAAAAACGAAATCATAAAGCAAACTTGCTATATTTTTTCTATTTTTTTCGATATTTTCTCTATATTTTTTCTATTATATCAAGGTAATGAATGTATAATAAATCCAAGAATGAATTCCCCGGTATAGGCCCAATCCGGTAATAAGTATACAGTAAACTGACTACCTGATTTCCAAAAGGTAATATTGGTTACTATAATTACGAACCTACAATACTGTATTCCTCTAGAGATTTCATAATAGAACTTGTCTACCTCGTTCGTAGCACGCATGGTATTATTGGTATCTTTAGTATTGTTGGTATTATTAGTATTAGTATTGCTAGCATTATTGGAACTGTTAATATTATTAGTATTGCTAGTACTGTTTGTATTGTTGGCATTGTTAGTATTGTTGGTGCTATTAGTATTGTTGGTATTGTTGGTATTGTTAGTGCTGTTAGTATTGCTACTGATGCTAGTCCTGTTAATATTATTCTTTGAATAATTGGAATAAGGAATAGTGGGTAAAGAAATTCGTTTTTAATCAATTATAGCGAAAATATTGCTCGACCGTAAAATCTATCATGCAAAGTATTTCTCGTAAATCCGTATATAAAGATAAATTAACGTGAACGTCGCAATTTCCATTCCTGATTCTAACCTATAAACATTATCTTTTTCGTTTTTCAAATTTGAGATTTCAGATTCATAGCAAATATAGATCAATCTCCAGTCTATAGCATGAGGGGCTACGAGGCCAAAGGCCAAAGTTTTGAAACATGCCCAATTCAAATCAACCTGCTCGGCGGCCCGGCCGGGGTTAACTGGCCAGACGATATACAGTTTAAAAATTGATAGCAGCTTATTAGACTCGTATATATATATTCGAATGCAGAACCAACCTATTCGAATGCTTTGATACAAACTGCAATTCTTCTTAGACAAGCTACAATTATGCCTGCTACAACGAGAGGGTTTAGAAATGCCGAGAAGGGCTTTAAGAATCGACAAAAGGGAATCATGAAAAAGGCCACAACACTCTATCGGCTTACTGGAGCCGAGATTGCGATTGTAATGGAATATAAAGGCTCCGTATATTCGTACCAATCGGGAAATCGCTTCACGCCAATTCTAAATAGCGTTAGCGCTAGGCAACACTTTAGACCTGACCATTTCGATACAGTCGCGGATCGAAATAATGGTACTCGAAAGCGGCACAATTTGCCTCTGTCAGATGTTACTGCAGATAATATTACAGTCGATCCGCTTACGCCTACGACTGTCAATTTTGTAGAGGAAGAATTGGGGGAGCGCCAGGCGGACTGTGTACGCCCGCAGGAACCCACTCGTCTGCAATCGGAAAGGGTCAAACCATGCATTGGCTTAAGCAATATTGCATCCTTGAAACCGGTCGACCTGACGTCATACCCTCTAGCAACGGACTTTTTCGGCGAGATACAGAGTTTTTGAATGATGTATGCGGGTTGATATTTTGCAAGCTGTTGCCAATATAACTTGTATGAGCGATCGTTGCATATATGATTTCGGTACTATTTGAGCATATTTCCAGCATTGGAAACCTCTTTCAAAATATAATATATAAAATACCAGGTTGAATGTTACGAACGGTGGTGGAAGGTGCCACTGCGCTACATAGATCAAAAGATCAGCTAATATTCGAACTCTCTGTTCGAATATCCCTTCCAACCGTATATATAGTCGACCTGGAACCACGGGTCGTAATATTGAAATTCAATTTCATCTACCCTTGCCTATTTCGGACGATTGCTCGTCTGGAGGCAAACACATTCTCTAGCGGTTGACCTTCGGAAAGCCTTTGTCGGTCCATAAATTGCCGAAGATTATATAGACTTATACTAATACGGAATATACTGCATAAAAATGAACTGAGTGCATTAGTTATCGATATGAGGCTACAAATAGACCTTCTATGTATATTTACGATTGCTATAATGCTACTTATTAAGCTTTCTTTGGTAACTTTTTGGTTATCGAGAGTTAGTAACGAAAGTTTTTAGTTAGTATAGGTTCAATTAAAAAATAACTGATTAAAAACTAAATAAAGAATTTCTCCAGCTAGTTTTAGTGCAGCCTTTAACTAAACTAATTAACTAATCTCTCAAACCAAACTGCCAGGCATAAGCGGCAGGATTTCTTTTTGTAAGCGTAGCGAGCTTAGCAATCTAGATAGACTATATAAAAAAGACTTTATGCCAGGGGGCTTTGTTATCGCTAGCAGGCAGCATTCAAACATTAAATGTATGCAATTAGCAGGGAAGCTGGTAAGCAAAACTCCTGCTACGAATGTACGATCAGCTCCAAAGCTAGCTGGAACCGGTCCGCTTCTAGAAACCTAGAGTTACTGAATCTCTTACATGAAAATAAAAGCTAGATGACTAAGACTATTAGGAAAAGGAAAACCGATTGCCCTAAAAGACTTCAATCTCGCTGAACAGAGCGGGTTCGCCCTTTTAAGCCAGCGGCTCGACCCCGCTTTCTCTTCTTCGGAAACTGGTACACTTCGGTTGGAAGACAACTATAGCCAGCGTCTCGTCAACCCATATGATGAATCGAATCCGTATAATCACCTGTTCGACGCATAGAGTCCCCTAACCTTGTATAGCCAAGAAGTATTATAGCCCAGAAGTATTGTAACGTAGAAGTATTATAACTCGGAACTGTTATAGTCCAGAAGTACCCAAATCATATTAAATAGTTCAAAGTCTCCTCTCCAGGCCCCGAGGATCCCACCTTGGGAAAGGCCCCCAGATACCTCTATCGAACGGAATGAGATTAGAGGGAATAGGACTGGGTTGGGTATCTAGAAGCTGTTTCATTGCTTGGTAGTTTCCTGGGTTCTTATATACGTAATCTGGAAACTGCTTATAAGTATGGGGTCAGAAATTCCGGATATTCACTGCTTTCATAATAAAAAGCCCGCATTTATAAAGAGAGCATTGACTTACTGTATCCACTCCTATATATTGAGCGCTAAATCTATACGGCCCGGCGTCCAATCCCGGAAGGGGCTACAAGCATCTTATCGGCGGAGGTGCTGTCGTAGCGGTATCTTGCATCTCTTCCTGGCATTTGCTCTTGATTGAGGCAGCCGGACCAAGTTTTCGTAAACAATAATGCACTTGCGTGGCCGATATATACAAGACTTCAGGAGGCTTATGCTTGGGGTGGGAAAGAATAGTTCAAGTGTCGTCTGCTCTACTGAGTCGGCTAGTCTTTGCAGCCTTTCTTATGGTTTATAACAGGAAAACGGTAGTGAGCGGCCCCGGCGGCTATCGGATTTTGTGGGCCCTTATCCCTGTCGTTGTCTCTGCTGTCAGCTCCCAGCTGATTACAGGAAAATGGGACAAAAACGGATATCTCCGGCTGGGCTGGACTCCCACTGGACTGCAGAGTGTCCTCTATACAATTCGCCATATTTTAGCCGCTGAATACTAGCTTTGCCGGTTCAGGAGGACTTCTGACTACGGTACGCCGAAAGGTGAGGTGCGCCGAAAGGGGGTACTTTAACTTGCGTTCCATTCCCTTCAATCTTATATTATACTTGGGCTCGGAATCTTCTTTTGCTGTTTCTCTGAATTAAATTCAGGTATCCTTTGCTAGTCTTGTCGATACTTTTATTTTGGAGTTTGGAATATATATAGACCTACTGCAGGAACGTGCTCATTCTTTCTATTAATACCGGCTCTAGCCCTAGTCAGAAGTTCTTATACTGCGGCTGTAAAGAAGAGGAAACCTTTCTATTCTAGCAAGCAATTGCGAATCGATAAACAATATCCCTCTTCAGCATTTTTATACAGATAGCAAATCGCAGTGGCTGCCAAGGCCGATTCTAGAAGTGTGGGTAAGGTACCTTAATTCGGCTTCTAATATCAGCTTCCGGAATTACGTTTCAGTATATTTCAGTATACTTAATATGCGTTCCCCCGGGTTTCGTATTGAAGTAAATACAATCCAGGTAATCGATCTATATATCTCTCTACTATGCCATTGTAGTAATTTCGTATTGAACAAGCCATATCAAGCTCGTTTTGAATCTTGTTATAAGTTTATTTACCAAGGCTTCTCATCTTAGCAACTATTCATTCAAAGGTTACAGTATTCCCTGCATACTCATTCCAGTATAGCAGCAGCCCGCTCTGCCGTCTCCCCTAAAATGGAAATACTAGATACTGCTACTGCTACGGATATCGCTGCTGGCATATCTGAGGCTCACGAGAAGAATATCTTTTTGAAAATTCACGGAAAGTCGTACCAGAAAATAAACTACATCGGCCGTGGTGGCAGTGCAAAAGTATACCAAGTCAAAGCCGAGACTGGAAATATGTTTGCATTGAAAAAGGTCAAACTCGAAAATATTGACCAGCATACGGCCACGGGTTACAAAAAAGAAATTAAATTCTTGCAAAAATTGGCAAATGAGCAGCGGGTTATACAGCTCTATAGCTTCAGGCTTAACAAAGAGAAGGATATGCTTACCCTGGTACGTATAGAATAAGCTTTCAGTTTGGCAATGACAAGGACTATCGCCTAACTGCCTCTTTTTTATAAATCTATAGCTTCTAGAGCTGGGAGAATCGGACCTACATAAGCTCTTGCTATATCGGCAAAGCGCTCAAGGGTCAAAACTAGACCTTAGCTTCGTCCAACGCTACTGGAAGGAAATGCTCGAGTGCGTAGCTGCAGTCCATTCACGGAATATTGTACATAATGATCTCAAGCCTGCCAACTTTGTTATTTGTCACGGCTACCTGAAGCTTATCGATTTTGGGATGGCGACAAAGCTTCAGACCGCGACAGGCAATGCGCATCAAAAGACCCAGATTGGTACGTCAAATTATATGGCACCTGAAAGATTAATGGATTGGAATCATTATAACGCCTTGGCGTCCGGTAGCGGCAGAACCCGACAGCCTAAGCCTGGAAACCATAAGGTGATGAAGTTTGGGAAGCCTAGCGATATATGGTCTATGGGGTGTATTCTCTACCAGATGATCTATGGCAACCCGCCGTTTGACCAGTTCCAGACCGAAAAAGCTCGATGCCGAGCCATTATCAACTGGGATTACAAGATCAAGTTTCCCGAGCGTGGATTCGGGCGTGTTCGAATCCCGTCCTCCCTTATGCGTGTTTTGAAGAGCTGCCTTGATCGTGAGCAGAATGCACGCCCTACCTGTACGGACCTAGTGTCCGAGAGCGACTCATGTTTTGTTGAATAAGCCTAGGCACCCCTTACCCGTCCCCGGTCTTTACTTGCGCCCGCCGCTCGCCATACGCTATCTTAACCACCCTTTCGTTATCGATTACTAAAACCTAGTATGGAGACTAACCTTTCCGAAGCTTCCGAAGCTATCCAGAAGAGCTCCTTTCGCAAAATAATCTCGAAAGACTGAGGCATAAAAGTAGACTACCCAAACCTTTATAAGGCGTATGTAACAACCGGATATAAATCTTATTACCTGCTATCCCGGATTATAACGATACATTTCGCTATTTGAAGGACCATTTCTGTACAAGCTGTTACTGAAACCCGGAATTGTTCTGATTCTTGTAGGCTTCGGCCATAGCGCCGTACTTGATGCCCAGAAGTTCGCTGCTCTAGCACTTTGCAGCCGCAGCGAGGAACGATCTACGGCCGCGATATCTGCTTTCGTCCAGCATTTTGGCATAACAATCGGCATTGGTATAGGCATTTCTACATTTGAAAATTACAGGGGCGCCTAAGCTGATACAGGAAAGACTCAATAGCGGATTGTATCGAGAAGCGAGGCGTTTATTGAGGCAGTGTGGCAGTTACCAGTCGGCGATCGTTGGAGTGGAAGTACTGTAAGATAGATATAGATTCTTCGCGGAATGAGAACCTTCAGCGGTATTCAGTAAATAAGACCTTTAGGCCAAGAGACGCGGCTATTCTTGCTTTGACAGGCTGTATAATGGAACTATTATACTATTATTGTATATCGGCTTTCTTCGGATGAGCAGCAATGCTAAATTTACTTATTACTAACAGACTCCGGGGCCCATCTTGAAACCAGTATTTATTATCGTAGCAATATCAGAATACTATTGATAGTTTTCATTCCCGAAAACCTGTATTTTGGCCCTCCAAGGATAGTTTCGCCTTTATTGTTGCGAATTCTATCCTTTAAAAGTCCTTACAGCTGTCAACTATTACTACGCAATCGGTCTACCGTTCTTTGAGCAGCATCTAACCGTTAGTTTACATAATCAAGGGAGACTACCTGGTATGGTAGGTTTATTATCGTGAATAATGACGAAACTCCTTATTTAGTAGCTATAAACGAAAAAGCCGTTTCCGGCGCTAGGCCTGGGCTAAGAGCTAATTATATAAGACAGGCCCAAACCCCCTTTGCCATCGTGTATTTCCACAGACCAAACCACCTACCTGCGGCCGCCGATGACTGTCGATACCCAATATAATGGGTAGCGACTCCTTTTCAATTCCGTCTGCCTCTAACCCGTCTCTCTGCTTATACAGTAAATCTCACCGTTCTTCCAGACAAAGGCATGGCTACAAAATCTGCCATGTTGCCTTATTTAGAGATTTTGCTTAGTACGGAGGCTTTGTGAAATGTTATGGCAGACCTAGGATTGTCTTGCCAGCCCTCAAGAGGGCCCGGCCCTATCCGTTTTGTTCCGATTAGAGTGCAGGAGTTCTGGGCTTATTTGGCCGGTATATTGAGGAAAGTCAACCTATTCCCAGAAAGTAAACGAGATAATGATAACTATAGAGGGCTGGAACAGAGTACTAACGGGAAAGGGCGTTTCTGCAGCTCATGAGAGGTACCAAAATCAAGGTAATAAAATCCCGGATTTAGCTAGTCAGCAAACTCAAAGCTATGCGCTGCTACATATCTATGCAAATCTGAGCCTCTGCATCTTGCCTGCTATTATCATTCCCCTAGCCTCTTACGAAATGGGCTGAGTTATATGGTTCGATTAGCTAATATAGATTAGTACCTATCGTCTACTCGTTCTAGCTTGAAGAAAAGTCGTTACCCATAGCATGTATATGCAGTGGCCGCAATGATGTAGAAAGCTATAAAGGCGGTAGAAAGATGAATAGACAGTAGAGGAAGACCCGACGGGAAGGGTAGACTCAGGGCAGAATACCGCGCTGCAGCTTGATATTCCTTACTCGGGCAATATTCAGGGCATACTCTTCGGGCAGTTGCTTGAAGGGGTGCATGCGACGGCCAGTGGCTCAATGGCCTTGGCCTGTTGAGCATTGCCAGGCAACAGCCTATAGCCTGAATAGTCCCCGCCTCTTGGCCGGCTTAGTTTCCAGCTTCTGTTTATCTTTTGAATCAGAGCTGGGGTGCTATGATACAAGGGGAATAATTTAATACTTTTTCGAGGCAGCCGAAAGCATTGCACAACCCAGTCACTCAGCCAACAACATCACCAACACTAACAACACGAATAATACCAACATATAGAGATAATTGCGCTTAAGGACTGATAATCGCCGCGCCCCTAACCCGGCCCCTAACCCGGCCCGCAGTCCAGCTATTTATCACTGTAATTCGTTCGGCCCTACAGTTATCGAGCGTGTTGGAAGGGTTGAAAGGGTTGGAAGGGTTGGAAGGGGTGGTATGGTTGGAAGGGCTAGAAGGGGTGGTATAGTTACAAGGGTTGGAAGGGGAAGTATGGTTGGACGCGTTGGAAGGGTTAGTACCGCTATGCAGACGGAATGTGAAACAAGGCCGCTGACCTTTACCTGGATCTTCTAAATGACTCTCCTAGCTTCGTATGTTGCGACGAGCTTACCAACATAAAACGTATTAAACTATATTTAGTTGACCAAAAGGAAAAGAAGGTGCTAACGATTTTAAATTATAATTGATCATTTACATTCTGCTCCCTAAGCATTCTGCTCCCGAAGCATATTCATGCAGATCTTACGAGGCTCTCCTATTCGATAAAAAACAGCTATACTGAATTCTAGCTTCTCTATTCATTTGCTAACTATTCGTATCGAAGCGTATTTCCGTCCTACGTCCATCATGTCCAAGCTTAGTCTTCCTCCGTTGCCGGTTCCCCACGAGCAACTACCAAAGCACGTCGCTGAGAATCCTCATATCCCCACCGCCGAGCTGTTCCAGCCATACCGCGTCTACGAAGCCAGTCTTCGTCATCTCTATGCGGAAGACGCCAACAATTAAGCCCTAAATGACCCTAATCTCAATATCCTCCCTATTTTCGCGAAAGACCAGCCGGCCATCCATATCCGAGCTCGACATCTCGCGATCGAGACGCAGCAAGAAAAAGACAAATACATTATGGCATTGCGTGAGGACCAGAGGAAGCTCGATGGATCGCCCGCCGTGGTTGAATCACTCGAAAGATTTCAACACAATTTCGATATCTTTTCGGAATCTTCACTTGTCAAAATCGATTGGGACAATATCATTGCTGCTGGCTCAAGTGTTATGAACTGCTTGCTTCCTGTTCCAGACGAATACAATGCTTCCGATAGGATATTGCGCGACTTTTATCATAACAAGTTCTGCCCTATGAGCGATATTGACTTGTTTCTTTACGGCCTTACTGAAGACGAGGCGATCGACAAAATCCGCCAAATCGAAAGGGCTGTAAGCGATACGACTCTTGCTAAAATAACCACTGTACGCACGAAGCATGCTATTACGATTTGCAGTCAATATCCAAAGCGACACGTGCAAATCGTCTTGCGTATCTATAAGAACGCCTCGGAAATCCTTACCGGATTCGATATTGACTTGTCGGCAGCGGCGTACGACGGCAGGCAGGTCTATTGCACCCCACGAGCGTTGCAGTCATATATCACCCAGATTAATCATATCGACCTCTCCCGGCGAAGCCCATCTTACGAGAATCGCCTCGGCAAGTACGCTCAACGAAGCTTTGAGGTGTACTGGCCGGCGCTCCAGCGGTCGCGGATCGACCCGACCCTCGTCGAGAAGCCTTTCCGGCAGACGCCTGGTCTTGCCAGGCTCCTTGTCCTGGAACGTTTGCAGATAGCTCCATCTGCGGATCAGTATCGTCCTCGATACAGCAGCAAATGCGATAGCAGCAAATGCAACCGTCCTTCTCGCAGTAGTCGCTATTTCTACCACGTAACCGACAATATAGAGGATACGCATAAAGACAAGGTTGCAAAATGACGAAACGAGGATGAAGTTTCCAATTACCACACCTTTCGGATCCCGTATGGAATCGAAGTTAACGCGGACGAGATTGAGAGATTTCTTCACACGATGGACTTGTTACTCAATGCGGAATGGAATCGGCCTAGCGACCGAGAGGTCTGTCTGCATCGCCATCCTGCTTTTTTTGGACATTTCGACGAAATCAAGAACGATTGTTGTGGACGGTGCCCAAGAGCGGTAACCGAGAAGGAAAAACAAGTATATGAAGAGGAGAGCAAGGTATATGTATTTGGCAAGGTTTCATTCATCCGACATGACCCTGGAAGACAGCAAATTGGCTCATTCCACCCACTTACTAACGACGACTGGACGGAGATGGCATATGTTGACGATACTTGTAATGAGCACTGCAGTAATCCGAAGATTCCTAAGTACCGATTGGTTTATGTTAGGCAAGAGCGATATTCGAGAGCGCTAAGTCCTTGAATACGGAACCGTACAAGTCCTGATGATGCAAGTGTTCACTGCCTTTGGGGCTACTCAGTGTATGAGACTGAATACTTAGATTGACGACTGAAGAACTATATACAAGATCTATTTAATGGTGGTAATGACTGTGGTTATATATTCCGCTCTTCAGTATGAGCCCGTCGTGGCCCATCGTTGCCCATAATGGCCCATCGTTGCCCATTACGATCCCGATGGGCACATCCCTGTTTATAGTAACCCTAACCCTAGGTTACGTAATCTGAATGCGGGGGTTGAGCCTAGCATCTATCCTTCGTTGGCTCTGCGAGCCTGTTTCGTGACCTGCATGTTGGATGGGTCATAACAATACTGCTCGTCCTTGTGAGGATATCGCCTTATGAAAACAGTATGAGAGAAGAGCCTTCCGCAAGCAATTGGGATCTATATGAAATGGAGCAAATGTTGCTCTTTTTTTTCCCCCTTCACTCTCTGTGTATATAACTAGCGGAAACGAGTTCAAGGAACGACGTCGAGGACCTCGACCCAGGCAGAGCCTTTTGTCTGGATCCAATGCGAAAAAGAGCTTCCGAGAACTAATCTGTTCTCTCGTTAGCTTTCTGCTATTCCAGCTTCATCTATATTCCACTAGTTAGCTGGCTTGATGGTTTGGATATGGGGAAGATCGACCAGACGAAACCAAAGCTGGATTCCTTCAGTTGTTGCTCTGTTGGCTCGAAGCGAAGCTATCCTCCGAGCTTTCTACCCATTAACGCATGGAGTTCTTTTCAAAAACGCACATGTCCATTACATTCCAAGAGGCTGAGGGTCTCTCTGAACCTTCTATACCCTCGCAGCAGAAAGCTACAGTTCTGAATGCGTCGGTAGCAAGGCTAGGTCGGCCTGGCAGATAATCCATTTCGCTAATTCTGTTCTTTGGCCAATAGAGTCTCTGGTTGTATTGATAGGCTGTTTTATATCATTCTCCTCCTGCTAGACGATCGTGAAGAGTAGCTTTCGGAATACCCCCCCCTTTTTTTGGGGGGGGGAGGCTTGCTATGGAGATAGGCCGTGTTGATAGCCTGAACAGCCTGGGCTAGGTCAGATTCACTATATGGATTTCTCCTGTACGCCAACCCAACCTCATTCCCTTTCCCTCTCCTTATTCTTTCTATATTCCCTTATAATTACAGCGAAGACCATTTCATTTTTATTACCGGATGCGAGCCTTAGCAATGTCATACTCAGCTTTCTAACTGTCACGCTTGCAAACTCGAAACATTTCTAACGTTCCTCAGATTCTAATAGGAATTGTAGCATAACTGCCCTTTTATATATACATCCAACGTCGGGGAGGCTGTTCAACCGCTGATACATATCTTCTATAATTTAGTAAGGATTATTGGAATGCGTCTTGGGAAATTGATATGAAAGAATGACTGTGAATACTATAATGAAGAATTGCCTGGAGGGTATTGCGATCCTATTTGCTAAGAAATACAAGCGAACTATCCTAGGTTTGAAAGGATAGGATCTCAGATATACCCCCTAGCAACCCGAAACGATAGCTGGCTACAGCTAAGCGTATACCAAATTGCACTATCTTGATCGAAATTATGGTTGACAGAATATTTTCCTATTTTCCTTGAGTTAATCCGTTTTACCAACGCCCACTGTTGCCTCTGTTTTCAGCTGCGTCCACTTGAAAAACGGATGTAACAACTTCGCAAGCGCTTTGGTAAATGCTGACATTCCCGTTCTCAACTGTCGCAATATATTTTGTATTTCAAATTGTTGCGCCGATATTCGTTCCGTCGTATTACAGACTTCATGCATTTTGGCTTCGATTCTAACCAGGCGCTCTTCGGTTCTCGTTAGCTGCGAGCTTAGATCATAAAGAGAACTAAAAGTGGAAGTTATTAGCAAAGGGTTTGGCTGGTGATATAGGTGCGAAATACATTGAATTGCCATTATTTACGTCGAGCAAAGGCAAAGTCTGCTCTGGCCATTCTAAGTTTTCATCTTGTATGCCGTCCGGAGCTATGAAATGCTGGGTAAAATCGAAATCTAAATCCAAATCTTTCCATTTCATAGAGCTATCGTTTTGTGGAGAATCCATCATAGAAAACACCAAACCAATACTATAGGCAAAGAAAAAAACAACAAAACCAAATTACGGTTTTCATTCTAGCATATTATTCACAAACATATTTGGGATGATTCTCAATATAAACTGATTCTTCGTCACTATACTTTATTAGAAACGGAATTCTCGATATACTACCCCTGAATTGCAATTCTTCAAAGTAATTTCACCGATACTATCAACACTACCTATACTACCCGTACTGCCCACATTGCCCATACAGCCCACACTGCCCACACTGCCCACACTGCCCATACTGCCCACACTACCAACACTACCTACATTACTAACAGTACCTATACAGAATGGTATTAATAGTAAGTTAGAATCTTTTGAAACTTGAAGCTTT
>LJDD02000034.1:0-13965 GCA_001513825.2 Chrysoporthe deuterocubensis | reverse complement strand
ATATACTTATATTCCAGGCGATATCCTTCCACGTATCTTCTTGCTAACAATACCCAATCTTCATTTCACGCCCAACACGCACTCTCCTTTACAAAATCCAAGCGCCAAAGTATGACTCGCATATCATTCTACAGGTGGATAACTAACTTTGATCATAGGTTACAGAACTGACAACTACGATGCCTGGCTGCGCAAACTGCGACAAGGGAAAAACCCCTGAAGGGACAAATTGCACTCTGTGCAACCCAGGAGGCAAATTGAAACGGACGGAAGATACAGTCTCGGAGGTCTAGCATAGCTAGCAACCATGGAAATGACATAGGGATATGGAAAATAGGATGCATCATCACAGTGAATAATTTGCATTTCTTGTTCTGCTTCTAAAACCGAGCATGTGTCCCCAGGCGAGCCAGGCTTGCTGATGCCCGAGACCTGAAGCCCCCGAATGTCTAAAATGGTCTAAATGGTTCCAAAATGGTTCCAAAGTAGTCCAAATGGTTCAAATGGTCTAAATGGTTCAAATGGTCCAAATGGTTTAAATGGTTCAAATGGTTCAAACGGTCCAAATGGTCTAAATGGTTTAAATGGTTCAAACGGTCCAAATGGTCCAAATGGTTTAAATGGTTCAAACAGTTCAAACGGTCCAAATGGTTCAAATGGTTCAAATGGTTCAAATGATTCAAATGGTCCAAATGGTCTAAATGGTTCAAATGGTTTAAATGATTCAAATGGTCCAAATGATTCAAACGGTTCCCTGTCGTTCATTCGTATAGCTTGTTTCCGCATACGGCCGTAAGGAAGAAGCGCATAGTATGGATAATCAAGAACGTTGGCATGTTAAGGCAGAAGGATTGGCGCTTGTATTAATATTAGCTAATCATGGGAACATTTTCTGCAGCTCTTTAAAGTTTAGCGGGCAAGGCGGGGTAGCGCAAGGGTTGGGACAAAATCTTCGGTTAGACGAAATCACATTGCGAATCGCTGCCTTCCTTTTCCACGAGATGCGTTCTAGACAGATACAGATACCTTAACTTGCATTTATTACTATCTGCCAGCCTGCTTAATATATTCGTATTCGGGTCTAACCATAGTATCTAGATGCAATTACATTTACAATGCAAAACCAGTAGCTCGATGTTATTATCACTGCACCTGGATATATACTGTAGGAGAAATGATTTTAAAAATTGAGGATGCCCCGCTATTTGCCGAAAGAGGAATAAAATGCCGGGTGCCGCTCAGGTGGCCACAGATAAGAAACAAAGAACTGTGAATCATCACATTGCATCGTCTTCGTCGCTGTAATATTCATCAACATCATCAACCGACCATTCCAAAACGTCATAGTCACGAACTCCACATCGACCTTGGTGTCGATATATTCCGGGTTCAAGAGATAGAGAGGACCGTCGTAGCAGCTCTCCCGCAGCTTCTCCCAGTCAATTTGCTTACTAAAGACGACAAACTCGTAAGGACGTTCAATGACGAATTTAGCAGCATCCCATGCAACCCCTTTAATAGTTGCCTCGATACAGACAGTGCTATTCTTATTGACCACGTAATTAATATCCCAGGAAGGCTCTAGATCGAGAGCGGCTATAAACGTTAATATAAAATCCATAATAACAGAATTGTATACTTACGCATATCAGGTAGCTGAGCAGCGGGTTCAAGAGAAGAGCTGCTTATCCCATCTTGGTTATCAACTGGAGAGGGCAAGTTCGAAGCTAGGGCCGGTGGGCTCTGAACTTCAGTAACAAATAATGGAGCAGGAGACGGTAGGCTCCGAATATCAGTAACAACTGATGAAATAGGAGACGGCGACTGGGCAATTTGTGAGGGAGTCCAATCCATATTGTTATGAACCTAGAGATAGGCTAAGAATGTAAGATGGGCTGAGAATATAGGAGCTGTAATCTGAAAACAGGGACGACTGCAGTCTTTCAATGTTCGGACGCAGGCCATCCATTATGTATCTGTCCAAAGGAAAGCCCAATACTATAATAATTACTAAATTCTACTTGCCACTTTCTT
This sequence comes from Chrysoporthe deuterocubensis, assembly GCA_001513825.2. Taxonomy (NCBI): domain Eukaryota; kingdom Fungi; phylum Ascomycota; class Sordariomycetes; order Diaporthales; family Cryphonectriaceae; genus Chrysoporthe; species Chrysoporthe deuterocubensis. Next base: position 11,931 of record LJDD02000034.1, on the reverse strand, counting down.
TCAGGCGGTAACCTGAAGTGGCCAAAGTATGTCACTCGACTAAGGATTGTCGAGTAATATGCTTTAGTTATCTCAGGCCACCGCCTGGAAAAGATCTATCTATATAGCTTCCCGCGGGAAAAATAAAAATATTAGCGCCATGCACGGAGGTGACTTCTATATATGGGAAAACCCGCGCCAGCCATGTTTTAAAAACGCGAAGGTTGCTTTTTGATGGATTGAAGGGGGTGGGGGGCATGCGTGAATGAACAAGCCAGGCCAGGGAATGGGGGAGGGAAATGGGCATGCTGAGCCCCTATACCTCTATCCATGTCGATACTAGTAGTTCGTAATCCATGTCTGCTAGTCAGTTCCATTCGTTACCAGTCTCTTGCATGTACCATACTGCCAGCGTTATCACTTCACTCCCATTTTCCATCTAGTAGCATTAAGATAGTCCCAGCTACGGAGTCAAAAGTGTCTGCATAATTCAATAATGGAGTGTGGGAGGGGCTCGGCGTTTGGTTCGTCGGGAAGTTTTTTTTTGAGGGGGGGGGCGTCAAAAAACAGTATGGGCGCATTCTCAGGGGCCTGGATGAACAAGTACTCTCAAGGTTGGCCACTGGACAGAGCAGCTGCTGAGAATTGTTTCCTAGAGAATTGGTAGGTCGATAATGAGTATGGGGGTTTCATTGAATTGATCCGTAGGTTGCTCGGATGGTGACCCAAGCATCCAACCGTCACAGTTGGTGCTGCAGGTCTGGGTACGCCGTGACGATCTCCGTGCTACGGGGGAGCTGCAAGTACTTATCTATTGGGCTGAGCTGCACTGTAGCGCTGCTGAGGCTAGGTTGTCCAGGCGGTCTTCCAAAAGGGAATGAGAATGGCTGTCTGAAGACCAGGTATCGAAATATGGGAGTTCGAACACTACCAACACCCCAAACTCCCCAAACCCCATCCATAGCACACTACCACTATCATTCAAACCGTAGCCAATAGTATTTATCGTTTCAATTGTTTCGTATTCGGTGCAGCAATATCAAAGAATGGACTGTAATAGCGAGCGGGTTAATTTACATGTGCTCTAGATTGCTGATGGCGTCGCCAAGTTTCTACAAGAATTCCTGCATAGCTATATTGAAAGGCTCGTAAGCGAGAGCATCTTCGAGACGAACAAGCACCATGACGTTCATTATTACTTTAACAACACGTCCCGCAAATATAAAGCCCATATACTCATTGCAGTGTCGAAAGGTGGAGGCCTCCAAGCAATAATGCGGATGGTCGGGAAGCGTGCCATCGTCCTGCCATACTCCCATCGTCGCCCCTCCGTCGTTACGTAGGTGGTATAGAAGCTGCCCACATACGTATTCGCTTGTAGGGGTACACATTATCGGTCCCACGCGTATTTCGACATTATAGTCCGAGTGGTTCGACTGCAAGATGGAATGGACTTTACCATGCATTTGCCCATGGAATACAATTCTATATTTCATATGGGAGCTGTACCAACTAACTTCCAATCCGACCCATTCTTCCGTATCCATGGTCATTCCGTAATAGCATTTATCGTGCAATAACCCGTTTCGGACTTATGCATTAGTTGTGACTCATGTATGCCGCGCAACTCGTGCACACGTCGATAGCGGCAACCTTCATCCACTCCATGGTCAGACATTTCTTCATTTCATACGCCAAGGTTCCCCTGTATGAGAAGTACCACGCATCAAACCTCCCGGGATCCCAACATTGAAGGATGTGTAGGGTAACTGATCACGTTCGTGATTGGCGTCTTTGGCAATCGCGCCTGCACACCATCACACCCAGAGTAGCACCGTGGCCGCTTCAGCCACGCCGTCTGGATCAGGCGCGTCGACCTTGGAAACCCCCAAGGTAGTACAACATGCCGCCAGAGTAGTGATCCACACCAAGCAGTGGCTAGATCGCCTTGTGGGCTGATCGACGAGATATCTATAACATATTCACAGCTTGTAGACGGAAAATCGATATTTCGACGATGCTTTTTATCTGGTTCGACGTATATTTAAGGGAAGAGAATGCGTTGTCTCCCTTCTTCACATGGAAAGAGGGCTGAAGTCGAAGGTCAGTCTCCTTACAGGCGTACTACTGCACTCGAAGAACCGCGTCACTACACCTGATGGCCGTGAAATCGCGGTACTGGATACCCTGACGCCGTGGGATCGCGTTGCTACACGCCACGATACCGTGGACCCGCGCTGTGGAACTGTAATACGTATGAGAATTACGCGTTATGCGTTACTGGACCCATGAAACCGCGTTCCTAGACAAATGGCCGTTCTATGGAATCGCGATGCGCGTTATGGAGTAGAGTAGTAGTGCCATGTGAAGGGGCTACGGTGATATGGGCGATCCAATGGCCAGGATTCGGTTGGCTAGCAAATGACCAACATATACAATAGCACGTATGCAGTATCGAAACAGAGGGGACGCTTTGCCTTATTTGGTTTTTCAGAAGCCGGCAACGAAGGGGGGGGCCACCCGGCTTACAGCAACAAGGCTACAGCTGCGGTGTAGGTAAGCTCGAGAAGACCGCATCGTTCTCAAAACACTACTCGAGTACCCAATATTTCCCAATCAACTCGCTAAGTACATGACAGCACGTAGTAAGTAGAAAAAAACCTTTTTTTTTTTTCTTTCGAGGATGAACGATGCGAAAAGGGCTAATAGTTCGTGCAGTAACTCCAATGAACACGTATTGGGCACCCGGAACCACGGGACAGAACCAGGGCTTGGGCTCGTCGGTAAACTGTTCCTCGACCCCAAGTTCAACAAGCATGCCATGTAATCATACGGTTCCTCGAAATTCGACGAATGGCTTCGAATTGCTAGCCGGTATGGACGTCAACCTTGTCGACGTAGATCAACAACATGAACTCGACGACATGCTCAACACCCTGGATACACAAGGTGGCTTCGCCAATTTGTTCGACAACCATATACAAGGTGACTTGCGTCCGATTGAGGTTGAAGGTGGCGGGACGCAAAAGGACGACGAGAGCATCCGCGCCACTACCCCTACCATTCCGAAACGCTGCGGCGGTGCTCAAAGACGCGGCGACGTTGAAGTCGACAAGAGATCCAAAAAAAAAAGAGGTGCTGAAGCGTCTCGTAGATTCCGAGATAGGACGAGACTGATACAACAATTGAGCAGTCGAGTCGATATGCTGGAGAGAGAGCTGGCGGCTGCGCGTTCTAAGAACGAGGTGCTAGAGGCCGCTCAAGGGGACACAGGCCTGACTAGCATTCCAAGAGACTGGAGCTCGTCGAAACACAACAAACTCGACCTTACCGACGAGAGCCTCAGGCGTCTCCAGTCTGATTTGTCGCCAGATGGCAAAATCATTGACGCCGTTTTACGTCTTCTGGCTACGCTTACTCCTTTTACAGTTCTAGCAATTGAGTCTGTTGCCGACATGGCGCCTAGCACAGCATATAGCTGGTTGCACAATCCAACAACGAATTCCGGAGCGATCATCCTCGTCCCTATTCACATCCCTCCTTGCGATTCTTCGGTCGGCCACTGGGTTCTCGCTGTGATGGGTTCTGCTGGCGTTCGGATCCTGGACTCATCGCCAGGTAGTGCCCATACAAAGTTCGCCATGGAAAAGCTCAAGATACTGTTTCATGAGCAGAATCTTGCCTGTGAAGCCCTTGAAAATCCCCGGGATGCGGAGTTTGCTAGCCAAATAAGTGGCAGCGTCGACGGCAGCGTCGCTGTCCTCGTGAACGCTATTTATGTCGTGGTCGAGTCTTCTGGGAGCTCGGTGAAGTCCGTTGGGACTGTGGATGCCGCAATATGGAGAGACGTCTTCTATTTCCTATTGAAGGCGGTTCTAGGGCAGGCCTGTGATCTTCCGTGGGCTCAGCGTCTCGACGGGGATACAGTGCATTTGGAAGAATAGCCCATGTCGAATGATGTAAGCATACTGTTGCTTTGGAAACCTGATCTCGGCCCTATCAGTTATGAACGAGCAATCGACGCCATTCGTCGTGAGGAAGAGCTTTACACACGTCGGCAACATGTTCTCGCGAGTGCACGAGCGAGACTGGGCGAAGCCCGGGTAAGAAAACGAGAAGAGAGGGATGAAATGATTAGAATGGGAAGGCGTATCTCTGAGATATTGCGTTGCCTGTCCGAGGTCGCCACCAAGGAAGTTGATCAAGTCGAAAGGCTGAAGGCAGAAATCGCGTGTTGCGAAGGAAGTATTCCAAAGCTTGTGGAGGTGGAGAACGAACTGAGACGGTCGACAAGCACTCGAGAGTCCCAGTTTATATTGAATGCAAGGCTGAGGCTGCAGACACACATATTTAACGCAAGTAGATGTTGTGAGGAGGGAGAGAAAATGAGCGGCGCATTGCGTAAGACGCGTCAGGCAGTGAATGAAGCTCTCAAAAACGCCGAGGATTATCAACAGCCGGCTTAGAGCACGTTGCTAATCTATCGCTATTTGAATTCAAAATAGTTTCGGCCGTAGCTTATCACGGCTTCCTAGTCCCGATAACTTCGACTTCATAACATATCGTAATTACGTATATCGCAAATTTGAAAGTCGGTAATAATATATATAGTCAAGGCATCCGTATTCTGTATATCTCCTTAACGAGTTATTATTAACTTCGTTTATTCCAATTACGCTATTGCTTTACCAGAATCAAATTACAGAATAACTCTATACATAAAGGGAAATGGTATAAATAATTATAGCAAGAATATTGCAATCCGTTTCAGTAAGACCGAAAATCAACGGTGATTTCCTCTCCGTCGTTTATGTCCCGCAGAGCGTAGAGCGCCATCCGGTATTTCTGCGAAATCGCCCTACCCCGTACCGCTGCCGAAGGGTGAGCGTCACAATGGCGTACAAACCTGAAAATATTACTTTCCTTGCCAGTATGAAGTTGCGCTACGTTTGGCTGGCCAGCGAGATCCGATCTTACAAAATCTAGCGCCAACCCATCTTTATGTATACCTGGAGGTGAAAAGCGTCCGACGAGCTGCCCAATATGGTCTCCCATGTGATAGACCACCTTGTTTCCACCTGTAGCGGTGGCCTGGAGACCGAGACCTTTTCGTTCGTAGTACGCAATACGAAGAGGAAGGCATATCTGTATGCATTCGCACTGGGGACGCCCACATTCGTCGCACAAGCCACCTGGCGGAAGACTATCAGGACGGCATAGCCAGTCCGGAGTGTGTCGTGGTCGTGCCCACGTCGAACAGTCGAAGATGCTCTCCTCGATATGCCGGACCGCTATGAGCGATATAAGATGTTTCGCGGCCATCCTGTCTCTGACCGGAGCATCAATTCTCTCCCAAATCATCTCGGGGAACTGGTCGCCTGATAGCACGCACTGCTGGAACAATCGACCTATCGCACAAAGCGTCCGAATTTCGTGCGACGTTTCCAGAATGGAACGAAACGATGAGACGGTGGTGTCCGATATGTGCAGCAACTCCGTTGTGGTTATCGAGTGTTTGTGGCCGAGGCGAAGAAAAGGTAAAAGGCCAATATACGGCCCGAGCAGCTGCATGACCTTGCGCGGTAGCTTGAGCCAATCCTGGAACTGCCGCCGGGCGGGAGTCGTTGCACGAACTCCATGTGTCGCCAAAACCTCTCCAATCATGGATGAAGGCACAGTTGCATACCCTAACCTTTGTGCCTCGTCATCTAAAGCCTTGGCGGTTTGGATTTTCGCAATGAGAGACAAGAGTTGGTAAAGATCTGAGGCGGCGTCCAGGGAATTGGCAAATCTGTAATAACCCGCAGCACGTTCTTGCCACGTTCCGGCAACGTCAAGCTTGGCGTTTTTGTCTGGCCTAACTCTCCACGCGCTGACATGATTGATAAACTGCCGCACGAGTGTTTCCCTAGCTAGTACGGTTGCCATGCCTAGCAACGTTGCTGTACGCTTCGGCTTCTTGTCGTTGGTATCGATGTCGTCTTCACGAGCTCTCTTTCTTGGGCGCACCGATACCTGTGGGCTGCGAGGCGTTGACTGCGGTTCGTAACGACTTTTGCAAACGGATGCGAAGCCTTGTGATCGCAGAGGGTCCACGAAGGCCCCAAGTTGTGTTGGGCCGGCATCGCCTGTGCTTGGAATTGGCAACGTGGCGCTGCGGCTTTCCCAATTTATCGACCTTGCAGGCATGGCGTCGTGCGGATTGCCATGATCCTCGGTAGGCGCGAGCGTAGGACTTGACTCCGCTGTCCTGTGCCGTGCAGTCTCGGTAGGTGCCAAGAGATCGGCGTTGCCTTTGCTGTCCCATCGACGTTCTTCGATACCAGCATCTTGCGCAGATCGAGATATAGGCTGCGTTGCGACGGGCGTGGTCGAGGATGCCTGCGCTGCCGCAGCCACGTCCGATCTTCTCGTGCTGTCTAGGACGGAGGCGAGTGTTCGCTCACGCGAGGCCAACATTGTACAGGTGTCGAGAACCCGAGCAGTGAAGCCTCGTACTTGCGTAGTTACAAAACGCCCGAACGAGGGGTAGTGTAGTGGCTGGCATCGGGCTGCATCGATGATGGTCGCTACGAGTGTGCCGATGTCGCTTTCCAGACTCTGACGCAGCTGCGGTCTGTAGGGACGAGGCGGTTCACCCGATGTCGCGGGGTCTTCGTGCTCATCTTGAGGACTTTCGCGGCCCGAACCCATACAAATGTTGATATCGCTGCGCACGCCTTTGTCAGTCGCAGGAAGTTGGGTTTGACCGCTTGCGACGTGCACAGAAACGTTGCTGCACGGCTGTGGCGAGCCGCTGCGCACATCTGTGTCCTCTATCATCGTATCCTCGCCAGGGCTGCGTATAGGTAGTTCCTGGGAGGACGGAGAAAGGGCTTGGATGGGCTGACCAGAGGCGATCGAATGAATGGCAACAATTTCGGGTGAAGAGCTCAAGGAGCGTTCCCTCGCATCAGCACCTTCTTGCCGAGCTTCAGTCGCTACCATTATGTCTTGCAGCTGTCGCGGACCATCACTGTGGCGCCACTGGCCCATGGACTGGGAAGGGGTTTCAGGCATTCTGAAAGGCTGTTGAGCATTTCCGAACGCTGCTCGGATTGCCCAAACAAAGCGCTTCTCTAGAGCCGTCCGGGCGCCGTCGGCAGGTTCGTGCCCGATCGCGGCCAAGGACCGATCCGTACCTCGCTTAAAGGATTCAAGCTCGGAGCTGCACATGAACGATAGGAAGTTGTAGACCATATGGAGGCCACAACTCCATCCGTCGTTTTGCTGATAAGTGGTTTCCCATTGAAATTGGGGGATTGTCTCAGGCGTCCGATTTACTCGCGACAAATGATTGCTGATCAGCTGCTGTATCCGGACAACGATCTCATCTTGCCTTGGTCGAAGAGAGTCTATAACCTGGATAAGGTTGCGATCATAATCGTAGATAACTGCCATCCAGTGGTTTCCATACAGACATGGAACCGCCACATATCGCGTAGTATCGCCATACTCTGCTTTGAGGCTGGGAATCTTCTTCTCCAGATTGACTGGATAGGTGGGTACCCAGACGTTGTCGCTCAAGCGCCGCAATTGCCACCTAATCAGGGCCATGACGTGATTGTCGGAAAGCCACTCTTTTCGTAGTATCACGCCTTCCACATCGTATAGCCCCAAAGCTGTGTACACCCAATGGACTCCTCGAATCGTATCGAAACCCCTTCCGTCGCAAAACTGCGAGGCGACATCGATGCCGGGAAAATAGCGCTTGAAAAGCGCAAGCGCAATGGGTATACGCGTCGTGGTTTCGTCCAGATCGAAAAAGAGGGGTCGACTCGCCAGCAGTTCTGCGTTTGGCGAGTCGTTGTCATCTACCACCATCGTCGACGATTCACGCGATCCTGTGTTATGGCGCCGAGGCAGAGGAGCACACCGGTCGGGAGGGGGCGCGCGACACGAAGCGGTGGCGTTGGGGGGTCATTGCAGGGCGTCCCCTGCGTCGCCCGCAATAGTCGATATGGTTGATCCTGACCGACAATGCGGCTTTCTGTGTCCTTCAACGTATGGTCGCGAGAACCAGATGGTGTTGAGACAGTAGGATGATTTTCTGCGGCAGACCGCGCAACGCCCGTACCTTCCGCCGTAGGCTGCCGTCGTCGGCGGTGCTGTATCGAGACCGGTGCCGGCTCCGGGTCTCTGGTGAGTACCGCAGAAGACTTGCCATCGCAGGCAGCGGCCCCAAGCGGTTGTGATGGCGAGAGGGTCGGCTGTTGTCGGTCATGAGAGGTGGAATTGGAGGGTATAGTCTGCTCTAGTGGCCGTTTTGTCGTCTTGAATGTGTTGGTAATCCGTCTCCCTGGCTTTGGATATTTCTTCGGCCGCCCTGGCTTTTTTGCTTTTGTCTTCAATGCCTCGCCTCGCGGCGGGGCTGGCAGGGAGTGTCCAATGCGATGCCCCACGGGTTCGAGGTCAGAATCGCCTTCGACGCTGCACTCCGCCGTGGTGTAGGGCTGCTGCTTGTGGACATGACTATCCACGAGATCTTGGCGATCGAGACCCGCCAGGCTGGCGAGGGTGTCTGACTTGCCACGGACGATCAGGTCCCAGAGACGAGAATCCTTCTTCGCAGGAGGCTCAGGATTGACCCAAGCGGTGAATCCATGTGGCGTGGAGCGCGTCGTCTCGCATAAGCTCTGAGCGATTTCTCTTGCGCCTGGAATCGTGAGACGTGTGCCTACAACAAGGACGGCGTCCGGGATTGTTTCCAAGTCGGCATTCCAGACATGCCCAATCGCCTCATCATCATAACCGTTCTCGTGGTACAGGGTTATCCGTGGCCTCACCCGTCCAATGCATTGGCTTCGCTTCCCATGGACTGTCGTGCGCACTTCATCTTCCGCTTCGCATCGTCTACACAACGAAGGCTTTGGTCCCTGAAAGAGCTCGATATCGAAGTTCTCGATGTGGTTGGACTTTGTACATTGCACACTGTTCAGCCCGCCATGAAGCTGAATGGTAACCGGCCAGGGCTTCTTGGTGGGTAGTGGTATTGTTGTTGCCAACGGTACGAGAGAGGTGTCTAGGCAGTCGATGTTCTGAGTGTATAGGCGTAGAAGACGGCCCTCGCTGGCGATCTTCGCCAGCATCTTGTGAAAAGCAGTGGGCCCAGCCTCCTTCGCAACGGTAAATACGTTACAGATCATGTTATGGAAGTTCAACGTGGAGGCATCATCGTTATAGACAGAAACATCGAAGAGAGCCGCGCCATCGCCTTTCAGTTTGTGGTTATGTTTCAGCGTTGCGAAAAGTCCATCCTTCGATCGAAAGGCGGGAACTGAGATCTATACGTTAGTCACGATGTATCCACGAATGGCCATGCCCAGGGCGGGCGACACCTGTCGAATGTAGACGTACTTCCCGCGGAGACAGAGATGCCAGCTCCCGCGATGACGACTATTTTCTTGTTGTTGCGCAGAACATGTAGCAGCCGCTTCAGCTGTGCGTTGCCGGCGTTACCCAGGTTGTCGAGATCTAGATGGTCGGTGGTTCGGGGCTTGCGCGCGGCATTTCTCAGGTTCATTTTGTCTGTGGGATCCAGCATCGACAGGTTCGTCGCTCAACGGACAAAGGCAGAAGGAGATTCATCACAAGAGGCATGCTAACAAAAACCAAAAAAGCATTCCCGAACGAGAACTGGGGAAAAACAAAGGGCTAAAGCCAACGCGCGACTGTAGCACGTAGTCAAGATGGAACTGCTTCCGATTTGTCGTCTACCAAGCCCTGCCTTCGTACCGATGATGGTTTACACCCACTTGCTTCACCTCGTTAGAAAGGGGCACCTACCGAGATGTATGCATGATTACTAAGAGACGAAATAGAAAAGAAGGGGAGCGCGCACGGACGTACAATGGTATGGAACCATTCCCCGTCCGTGCACTTCGGCTTGACGAATGCACTTTTGCGATGCTCAAAACCGCCAAGTCCCTGTGCACCTGTGCTCTACATTTTAATTCCCAAGATTTCCGCGAAGCTGTTAGATTTCCTATAGGCATATGCGAGTATAACGTAGAGGGTCAGAAGTACTGATTGTCCACTACGGGAGCGGTGTGTTTCTCTGTCCTCTCCGGAATACTTGTCTGCAAAAGCTTTGCTCATCGAATGTGCGCCTTATCGTCATCTTCAAAATGGTTCATGCGAGATGAGTCAATGAGTCATTCGTTTGTTTCAGCAATGATCACGCACCAAGCCGTTGGGTTTTTGTGGGTCGCGTCATACTCTGAACCATTTCTGGCTTTGTTTTATAGATCGCGTCATGCTATGATCCATTTCTGCCTTTGCAGCCTAGTTGGCCCGTCGACTCCATCATGTTCCACTGTCCCGTAAGCGTTATTCGTTCCGTATCATCCCTTTGGTCACGTCACTCACTTCCCGTTTCCCAATTGGGCAACAGCTTGGATATGCGCTCCCCAACTTTTTTTGCTTCGAGATAACGTACATAGATTACTGCAGATGCCAGATTCGCCCAAACGAACGGTCATACCTCGCACTGCTTCCAGGTACGACTAACGCGGTTGGATATGCAGATTCCATATGCAATACCGGCTTTCCAATTGGTACGGTAAGGTCGACTGCAACCACTTCTCCAGTCCCGTGCATTGCGTTCCCTGGGTGCCAACACTCTTCGGATCGTTTGAAATCGAAAGAATAGTTGTTACTGTTACTATCGAATGGCCGACAGAGAACTCCCTTCCAACCATCAAATACTATCTCAAGATCAATATCGGGTCCCAATGTATGGTATGTGAACGTGAAATTCAAAAGATATCGGTTGCATTCGCAAATCGCTATTCTCATTGTGTTTTCCGACACAGCATAACGCATGGTAAGATTCGTACACCTGTCCGTCCGTTCATAGGCCAATACATCTTCTGAAGTAGAAAGATCGACCTCAGGCAACTTGTCTGGCCGGATGAAGTGTCGGAAGTTGAAATGAGAGCAACACTGGAAAGGGGAGCTGCTCATTGCAAAGAACACAGAACGTCCTGCGTCGGGCATATACTTTACCGAAGACGGCGAGCGTGCGAATGCCAAATACATCTACAAGGCTGCATGGAAGTCCATTTTTCGGCCAATCGTAAATGCGCCAGACTGATGTCCGAAGTCGATTTGACCCGTTTCCCAGTGGGATGATTCAGCGAGAGCACATATGTATTGAGCGTCTTCCAGCTTTGCGTGATCAGAAACGTGGCGGTGAAACAAGTTGACGAAGCCGGCCGTCGCGTTATAAGAAGCGGTATCGAATGTCGGGCGTTATAGGCAAGGATGCAGTGTTACGCAACCATTACAGATCCAATGCCTGCCGTTGGCATCTCTTTGCAGGCGTTGAAGCAGCTCCAGATACGAATTCCTCCCAGTTAGGTCCCAGGTCAAGTCTTCATTCTTTCGCCATGGCACCGAACAGATCCTCATTGTATTCTTGTTGAAAGATTTGTAGGAAGTATGTTTCGAAATCAGGAAGTATTTTGCGAAGCCCATACGCGAAGGAACATGTCTGGAAAAGACGAAGCTTATCGATATATGGCAACCACTAAATGATTTCGAGCCAAATTTCCATCGGTAGAATGCGTAAGTGTGAACAATCCATAATATATGCAGGTCAAGATGAAATTGAAATGCGTACATCAAGAAAGACAGCATAAGTGAGATGCTACCGGACGTGAAAGATGGTAGAGATAGATTTCGAATAGACGGGCGCATCCATTATGTGGGGGGTTGGGGTCGCGGTATGGGGCTCGAATGCGAAGTCAAAAGTTGCTCTTCTCGTAGTGACTACAGCTTGTTTTGGTGACGAGCTATCCAATAGACGTAAGCGAGTCATCGTGTACCCAACCAAGTGAGTCATACGTATATGCGATGTTCGTCATACACACCGTAACGGAATCCTTGTCGGAGAGACGGTAAGACCGCCGT
>LJDD02000033.1:0-191122 GCA_001513825.2 Chrysoporthe deuterocubensis | reverse complement strand
TTGATCCGTAGGTTGCTCGGATGGTGACCCAAGCATCCAACCGTCACAGTTGGTGCTGCAGGTCTGGGTACGCCGTGACGATCTCCGTGCTACGGGGGAGCTGCAAGTACTTATCTATTGGGCTGAGCTGCACTGTAGCGCTGCTGAGGCTAGGTTGTCCAGGCGGTCTTCCAAAAGGGAATGAGAATGGCTGTCTGAAGACCAGGTATCGAAATATGGGAGTTCGAACACTACCAACACCCCAAACTCCCAAACCCCATCCATAGCACACTACCACTATCATTCAAACCGTAGCCAATAGTATTTATCGTTTCAATTGTTTCGTATTCGGTGCAGCAATATCAAAGAATGGACTGTAATAGCGAGCGGGTTAATTTACATGTGCTCTAGATTGCTGATGGCGTCGCCAAGTTTCTACAAGAATTCCTGCATAGCTATATTGAAAGGCTCGTAAGCGAGAGCATCTTCGAGACGAACAAGCACCATGACGTTCATTATTACTTTAACAACACGTCCCGCAAATATAAAGCCCATATACTCATTGCAGTGTCGAAAGGTGGAGGCCTCCAAGCAATAATGCGGATGGTCGGGAAGCGTGCCATCGTCCTGCCATACTCCCATCGTCGCCCCTCCGTCGTTACGTAGGTGGTATAGAAGCTGCCCACATACGTATTCGCTTGTAGGGGTACACATTATCGGTCCCACGCGTATTTCGACATTATAGTCCGAGTGGTTCGACTGCAAGATGGAATGGACTTTACCATGCATTTGCCCATGGAATACAATTCTATATTTCATATGGGAGCTGTACCAACTAACTTCCAATCCGACCCATTCTTCCGTATCCATGGTCATTCCGTAATAGCATTTATCGTGCAATAACCCGTTTCGGACTTATGCATTAGTTGTGACTCATGTATGCCGCGCAACTCGTGCACACGTCGATAGCGGCAACCTTCATCCACTCCATGGTCAGACATTTCTTCATTTCATACGCCAAGGTTCCCCTGTATGAGAAGTACCACGCATCAAACCTCCCGGGATCCCAACATTGAAGGATGTGTAGGGTAACTGATCACGTTCGTGATTGGCGTCTTTGGCAATCGCGCCTGCACACCATCACACCCAGAGTAGCACCGTGGCCGCTTCAGCCACGCCGTCTGGATCAGGCGCGTCGACCTTGGAAACCCCCAAGGTAGTACAACATGCCGCCAGAGTAGTGATCCACACCAAGCAGTGGCTAGATCGCCTTGTGGGCTGATCGACGAGATATCTATAACATATTCACAGCTTGTAGACGGAAAATCGATATTTCGACGATGCTTTTTATCTGGTTCGACGTATATTTAAGGGAAGAGAATGCGTTGTCTCCCTTCTTCACATGGAAAGAGGGCTGAAGTCGAAGGTCAGTCTCCTTACAGGCGTACTACTGCACTCGAAGAACCGCGTCACTACACCTGATGGCCGTGAAATCGCGGTACTGGATACCCTGACGCCGTGGGATCGCGTTGCTACACGCCACGATACCGTGGACCCGCGCTGTGGAACTGTAATACGTATGAGAATTACGCGTTATGCGTTACTGGACCCATGAAACCGCGTTCCTAGACAAATGGCCGTTCTATGGAATCGCGATGCGCGTTATGGAGTAGAGTAGTAGTGCCATGTGAAGGGGCTACGGTGATATGGGCGATCCAATGGCCAGGATTCGGTTGGCTAGCAAATGACCAACATATACAATAGCACGTATGCAGTATCGAAACAGAGGGGACGCTTTGCCTTATTTGGTTTTTCAGAAGCCGGCAACGAAGGGGGGGGCCACCCGGCTTACAGCAACAAGGCTACAGCTGCGGTGTAGGTAAGCTCGAGAAGACCGCATCGTTCTCAAAACACTACTCGAGTACCCAATATTTCCCAATCAACTCGCTAAGTACATGACAGCACGTAGTAAGTAGAAAAAAACCTTTTTTTTTTTCTTTCGAGGATGAACGATGCGAAAAGGGCTAATAGTTCGTGCAGTAACTCCAATGAACACGTATTGGGCACCCGGAACCACGGGACAGAACCAGGGCTTGGGCTCGTCGGTAAACTGTTCCTCGACCCCAAGTTCAACAAGCATGCCATGTAATCATACGGTTCCTCGAAATTCGACGAATGGCTTCGAATTGCTAGCCGGTATGGACGTCAACCTTGTCGACGTAGATCAACAACATGAACTCGACGACATGCTCAACACCCTGGATACACAAGGTGGCTTCGCCAATTTGTTCGACAACCATATACAAGGTGACTTGCGTCCGATTGAGGTTGAAGGTGGCGGGACGCAAAAGGACGACGAGAGCATCCGCGCCACTACCCCTACCATTCCGAAACGCTGCGGCGGTGCTCAAAGACGCGGCGACGTTGAAGTCGACAAGAGATCCAAAAAAAAAAGAGGTGCTGAAGCGTCTCGTAGATTCCGAGATAGGACGAGACTGATACAACAATTGAGCAGTCGAGTCGATATGCTGGAGAGAGAGCTGGCGGCTGCGCGTTCTAAGAACGAGGTGCTAGAGGCCGCTCAAGGGGACACAGGCCTGACTAGCATTCCAAGAGACTGGAGCTCGTCGAAACACAACAAACTCGACCTTACCGACGAGAGCCTCAGGCGTCTCCAGTCTGATTTGTCGCCAGATGGCAAAATCATTGACGCCGTTTTACGTCTTCTGGCTACGCTTACTCCTTTTACAGTTCTAGCAATTGAGTCTGTTGCCGACATGGCGCCTAGCACAGCATATAGCTGGTTGCACAATCCAACAACGAATTCCGGAGCGATCATCCTCGTCCCTATTCACATCCCTCCTTGCGATTCTTCGGTCGGCCACTGGGTTCTCGCTGTGATGGGTTCTGCTGGCGTTCGGATCCTGGACTCATCGCCAGGTAGTGCCCATACAAAGTTCGCCATGGAAAAGCTCAAGATACTGTTTCATGAGCAGAATCTTGCCTGTGAAGCCCTTGAAAATCCCCGGGATGCGGAGTTTGCTAGCCAAATAAGTGGCAGCGTCGACGGCAGCGTCGCTGTCCTCGTGAACGCTATTTATGTCGTGGTCGAGTCTTCTGGGAGCTCGGTGAAGTCCGTTGGGACTGTGGATGCCGCAATATGGAGAGACGTCTTCTATTTCCTATTGAAGGCGGTTCTAGGGCAGGCCTGTGATCTTCCGTGGGCTCAGCGTCTCGACGGGGATACAGTGCATTTGGAAGAATAGCCCATGTCGAATGATGTAAGCATACTGTTGCTTTGGAAACCTGATCTCGGCCCTATCAGTTATGAACGAGCAATCGACGCCATTCGTCGTGAGGAAGAGCTTTACACACGTCGGCAACATGTTCTCGCGAGTGCACGAGCGAGACTGGGCGAAGCCCGGGTAAGAAAACGAGAAGAGAGGGATGAAATGATTAGAATGGGAAGGCGTATCTCTGAGATATTGCGTTGCCTGTCCGAGGTCGCCACCAAGGAAGTTGATCAAGTCGAAAGGCTGAAGGCAGAAATCGCGTGTTGCGAAGGAAGTATTCCAAAGCTTGTGGAGGTGGAGAACGAACTGAGACGGTCGACAAGCACTCGAGAGTCCCAGTTTATATTGAATGCAAGGCTGAGGCTGCAGACACACATATTTAACGCAAGTAGATGTTGTGAGGAGGGAGAGAAAATGAGCGGCGCATTGCGTAAGACGCGTCAGGCAGTGAATGAAGCTCTCAAAAACGCCGAGGATTATCAACAGCCGGCTTAGAGCACGTTGCTAATCTATCGCTATTTGAATTCAAAATAGTTTCGGCCGTAGCTTATCACGGCTTCCTAGTCCCGATAACTTCGACTTCATAACATATCGTAATTACGTATATCGCAAATTTGAAAGTCGGTAATAATATATATAGTCAAGGCATCCGTATTCTGTATATCTCCTTAACGAGTTATTATTAACTTCGTTTATTCCAATTACGCTATTGCTTTACCAGAATCAAATTACAGAATAACTCTATACATAAAGGGAAATGGTATAAATAATTATAGCAAGAATATTGCAATCCGTTTCAGTAAGACCGAAAATCAACGGTGATTTCCTCTCCGTCGTTTATGTCCCGCAGAGCGTAGAGCGCCATCCGGTATTTCTGCGAAATCGCCCTACCCCGTACCGCTGCCGAAGGGTGAGCGTCACAATGGCGTACAAACCTGAAAATATTACTTTCCTTGCCAGTATGAAGTTGCGCTACGTTTGGCTGGCCAGCGAGATCCGATCTTACAAAATCTAGCGCCAACCCATCTTTATGTATACCTGGAGGTGAAAAGCGTCCGACGAGCTGCCCAATATGGTCTCCCATGTGATAGACCACCTTGTTTCCACCTGTAGCGGTGGCCTGGAGACCGAGACCTTTTCGTTCGTAGTACGCAATACGAAGAGGAAGGCATATCTGTATGCATTCGCACTGGGGACGCCCACATTCGTCGCACAAGCCACCTGGCGGAAGACTATCAGGACGGCATAGCCAGTCCGGAGTGTGTCGTGGTCGTGCCCACGTCGAACAGTCGAAGATGCTCTCCTCGATATGCCGGACCGCTATGAGCGATATAAGATGTTTCGCGGCCATCCTGTCTCTGACCGGAGCATCAATTCTCTCCCAAATCATCTCGGGGAACTGGTCGCCTGATAGCACGCACTGCTGGAACAATCGACCTATCGCACAAAGCGTCCGAATTTCGTGCGACGTTTCCAGAATGGAACGAAACGATGAGACGGTGGTGTCCGATATGTGCAGCAACTCCGTTGTGGTTATCGAGTGTTTGTGGCCGAGGCGAAGAAAAGGTAAAAGGCCAATATACGGCCCGAGCAGCTGCATGACCTTGCGCGGTAGCTTGAGCCAATCCTGGAACTGCCGCCGGGCGGGAGTCGTTGCACGAACTCCATGTGTCGCCAAAACCTCTCCAATCATGGATGAAGGCACAGTTGCATACCCTAACCTTTGTGCCTCGTCATCTAAAGCCTTGGCGGTTTGGATTTTCGCAATGAGAGACAAGAGTTGGTAAAGATCTGAGGCGGCGTCCAGGGAATTGGCAAATCTGTAATAACCCGCAGCACGTTCTTGCCACGTTCCGGCAACGTCAAGCTTGGCGTTTTTGTCTGGCCTAACTCTCCACGCGCTGACATGATTGATAAACTGCCGCACGAGTGTTTCCCTAGCTAGTACGGTTGCCATGCCTAGCAACGTTGCTGTACGCTTCGGCTTCTTGTCGTTGGTATCGATGTCGTCTTCACGAGCTCTCTTTCTTGGGCGCACCGATACCTGTGGGCTGCGAGGCGTTGACTGCGGTTCGTAACGACTTTTGCAAACGGATGCGAAGCCTTGTGATCGCAGAGGGTCCACGAAGGCCCCAAGTTGTGTTGGGCCGGCATCGCCTGTGCTTGGAATTGGCAACGTGGCGCTGCGGCTTTCCCAATTTATCGACCTTGCAGGCATGGCGTCGTGCGGATTGCCATGATCCTCGGTAGGCGCGAGCGTAGGACTTGACTCCGCTGTCCTGTGCCGTGCAGTCTCGGTAGGTGCCAAGAGATCGGCGTTGCCTTTGCTGTCCCATCGACGTTCTTCGATACCAGCATCTTGCGCAGATCGAGATATAGGCTGCGTTGCGACGGGCGTGGTCGAGGATGCCTGCGCTGCCGCAGCCACGTCCGATCTTCTCGTGCTGTCTAGGACGGAGGCGAGTGTTCGCTCACGCGAGGCCAACATTGTACAGGTGTCGAGAACCCGAGCAGTGAAGCCTCGTACTTGCGTAGTTACAAAACGCCCGAACGAGGGGTAGTGTAGTGGCTGGCATCGGGCTGCATCGATGATGGTCGCTACGAGTGTGCCGATGTCGCTTTCCAGACTCTGACGCAGCTGCGGTCTGTAGGGACGAGGCGGTTCACCCGATGTCGCGGGGTCTTCGTGCTCATCTTGAGGACTTTCGCGGCCCGAACCCATACAAATGTTGATATCGCTGCGCACGCCTTTGTCAGTCGCAGGAAGTTGGGTTTGACCGCTTGCGACGTGCACAGAAACGTTGCTGCACGGCTGTGGCGAGCCGCTGCGCACATCTGTGTCCTCTATCATCGTATCCTCGCCAGGGCTGCGTATAGGTAGTTCCTGGGAGGACGGAGAAAGGGCTTGGATGGGCTGACCAGAGGCGATCGAATGAATGGCAACAATTTCGGGTGAAGAGCTCAAGGAGCGTTCCCTCGCATCAGCACCTTCTTGCCGAGCTTCAGTCGCTACCATTATGTCTTGCAGCTGTCGCGGACCATCACTGTGGCGCCACTGGCCCATGGACTGGGAAGGGGTTTCAGGCATTCTGAAAGGCTGTTGAGCATTTCCGAACGCTGCTCGGATTGCCCAAACAAAGCGCTTCTCTAGAGCCGTCCGGGCGCCGTCGGCAGGTTCGTGCCCGATCGCGGCCAAGGACCGATCCGTACCTCGCTTAAAGGATTCAAGCTCGGAGCTGCACATGAACGATAGGAAGTTGTAGACCATATGGAGGCCACAACTCCATCCGTCGTTTTGCTGATAAGTGGTTTCCCATTGAAATTGGGGGATTGTCTCAGGCGTCCGATTTACTCGCGACAAATGATTGCTGATCAGCTGCTGTATCCGGACAACGATCTCATCTTGCCTTGGTCGAAGAGAGTCTATAACCTGGATAAGGTTGCGATCATAATCGTAGATAACTGCCATCCAGTGGTTTCCATACAGACATGGAACCGCCACATATCGCGTAGTATCGCCATACTCTGCTTTGAGGCTGGGAATCTTCTTCTCCAGATTGACTGGATAGGTGGGTACCCAGACGTTGTCGCTCAAGCGCCGCAATTGCCACCTAATCAGGGCCATGACGTGATTGTCGGAAAGCCACTCTTTTCGTAGTATCACGCCTTCCACATCGTATAGCCCCAAAGCTGTGTACACCCAATGGACTCCTCGAATCGTATCGAAACCCCTTCCGTCGCAAAACTGCGAGGCGACATCGATGCCGGGAAAATAGCGCTTGAAAAGCGCAAGCGCAATGGGTATACGCGTCGTGGTTTCGTCCAGATCGAAAAAGAGGGGTCGACTCGCCAGCAGTTCTGCGTTTGGCGAGTCGTTGTCATCTACCACCATCGTCGACGATTCACGCGATCCTGTGTTATGGCGCCGAGGCAGAGGAGCACACCGGTCGGGAGGGGGCGCGCGACACGAAGCGGTGGCGTTGGGGGGGTCATTGCAGGGCGTCCCCTGCGTCGCCCGCAATAGTCGATATGGTTGATCCTGACCGACAATGCGGCTTTCTGTGTCCTTCAACGTATGGTCGCGAGAACCAGATGGTGTTGAGACAGTAGGATGATTTTCTGCGGCAGACCGCGCAACGCCCGTACCTTCCGCCGTAGGCTGCCGTCGTCGGCGGTGCTGTATCGAGACCGGTGCCGGCTCCGGGTCTCTGGTGAGTACCGCAGAAGACTTGCCATCGCAGGCAGCGGCCCCAAGCGGTTGTGATGGCGAGAGGGTCGGCTGTTGTCGGTCATGAGAGGTGGAATTGGAGGGTATAGTCTGCTCTAGTGGCCGTTTTGTCGTCTTGAATGTGTTGGTAATCCGTCTCCCTGGCTTTGGATATTTCTTCGGCCGCCCTGGCTTTTTTGCTTTTGTCTTCAATGCCTCGCCTCGCGGCGGGGCTGGCAGGGAGTGTCCAATGCGATGCCCCACGGGTTCGAGGTCAGAATCGCCTTCGACGCTGCACTCCGCCGTGGTGTAGGGCTGCTGCTTGTGGACATGACTATCCACGAGATCTTGGCGATCGAGACCCGCCAGGCTGGCGAGGGTGTCTGACTTGCCACGGACGATCAGGTCCCAGAGACGAGAATCCTTCTTCGCAGGAGGCTCAGGATTGACCCAAGCGGTGAATCCATGTGGCGTGGAGCGCGTCGTCTCGCATAAGCTCTGAGCGATTTCTCTTGCGCCTGGAATCGTGAGACGTGTGCCTACAACAAGGACGGCGTCCGGGATTGTTTCCAAGTCGGCATTCCAGACATGCCCAATCGCCTCATCATCATAACCGTTCTCGTGGTACAGGGTTATCCGTGGCCTCACCCGTCCAATGCATTGGCTTCGCTTCCCATGGACTGTCGTGCGCACTTCATCTTCCGCTTCGCATCGTCTACACAACGAAGGCTTTGGTCCCTGAAAGAGCTCGATATCGAAGTTCTCGATGTGGTTGGACTTTGTACATTGCACACTGTTCAGCCCGCCATGAAGCTGAATGGTAACCGGCCAGGGCTTCTTGGTGGGTAGTGGTATTGTTGTTGCCAACGGTACGAGAGAGGTGTCTAGGCAGTCGATGTTCTGAGTGTATAGGCGTAGAAGACGGCCCTCGCTGGCGATCTTCGCCAGCATCTTGTGAAAAGCAGTGGGCCCAGCCTCCTTCGCAACGGTAAATACGTTACAGATCATGTTATGGAAGTTCAACGTGGAGGCATCATCGTTATAGACAGAAACATCGAAGAGAGCCGCGCCATCGCCTTTCAGTTTGTGGTTATGTTTCAGCGTTGCGAAAAGTCCATCCTTCGATCGAAAGGCGGGAACTGAGATCTATACGTTAGTCACGATGTATCCACGAATGGCCATGCCCAGGGCGGGCGACACCTGTCGAATGTAGACGTACTTCCCGCGGAGACAGAGATGCCAGCTCCCGCGATGACGACTATTTTCTTGTTGTTGCGCAGAACATGTAGCAGCCGCTTCAGCTGTGCGTTGCCGGCGTTACCCAGGTTGTCGAGATCTAGATGGTCGGTGGTTCGGGGCTTGCGCGCGGCATTTCTCAGGTTCATTTTGTCTGTGGGATCCAGCATCGACAGGTTCGTCGCTCAACGGACAAAGGCAGAAGGAGATTCATCACAAGAGGCATGCTAACAAAAACCAAAAAAGCATTCCCGAACGAGAACTGGGGAAAAACAAAGGGCTAAAGCCAACGCGCGACTGTAGCACGTAGTCAAGATGGAACTGCTTCCGATTTGTCGTCTACCAAGCCCTGCCTTCGTACCGATGATGGTTTACACCCACTTGCTTCACCTCGTTAGAAAGGGGGCACCTACCGAGATGTATGCATGATTACTAAGAGACGAAATAGAAAAGAAGGGGAGCGCGCACGGACGTACAATGGTATGGAACCATTCCCCGTCCGTGCACTTCGGCTTGACGAATGCACTTTTGCGATGCTCAAAACCGCCAAGTCCCTGTGCACCTGTGCTCTACATTTTAATTCCCAAGATTTCCGCGAAGCTGTTAGATTTCCTATAGGCATATGCGAGTATAACGTAGAGGGTCAGAAGTACTGATTGTCCACTACGGGAGCGGTGTGTTTCTCTGTCCTCTCCGGAATACTTGTCTGCAAAAGCTTTGCTCATCGAATGTGCGCCTTATCGTCATCTTCAAAATGGTTCATGCGAGATGAGTCAATGAGTCATTCGTTTGTTTCAGCAATGATCACGCACCAAGCCGTTGGGTTTTTGTGGGTCGCGTCATACTCTGAACCATTTCTGGCTTTGTTTTATAGATCGCGTCATGCTATGATCCATTTCTGCCTTTGCAGCCTAGTTGGCCCGTCGACTCCATCATGTTCCACTGTCCCGTAAGCGTTATTCGTTCCGTATCATCCCTTTGGTCACGTCACTCACTTCCCGTTTCCCAATTGGGCAACAGCTTGGATATGCGCTCCCCAACTTTTTTTGCTTCGAGATAACGTACATAGATTACTGCAGATGCCAGATTCGCCCAAACGAACGGTCATACCTCGCACTGCTTCCAGGTACGACTAACGCGGTTGGATATGCAGATTCCATATGCAATACCGGCTTTCCAATTGGTACGGTAAGGTCGACTGCAACCACTTCTCCAGTCCCGTGCATTGCGTTCCCTGGGTGCCAACACTCTTCGGATCGTTTGAAATCGAAAGAATAGTTGTTACTGTTACTATCGAATGGCCGACAGAGAACTCCCTTCCAACCATCAAATACTATCTCAAGATCAATATCGGGTCCCAATGTATGGTATGTGAACGTGAAATTCAAAAGATATCGGTTGCATTCGCAAATCGCTATTCTCATTGTGTTTTCCGACACAGCATAACGCATGGTAAGATTCGTACACCTGTCCGTCCGTTCATAGGCCAATACATCTTCTGAAGTAGAAAGATCGACCTCAGGCAACTTGTCTGGCCGGATGAAGTGTCGGAAGTTGAAATGAGAGCAACACTGGAAAGGGGAGCTGCTCATTGCAAAGAACACAGAACGTCCTGCGTCGGGCATATACTTTACCGAAGACGGCGAGCGTGCGAATGCCAAATACATCTACAAGGCTGCATGGAAGTCCATTTTTCGGCCAATCGTAAATGCGCCAGACTGATGTCCGAAGTCGATTTGACCCGTTTCCCAGTGGGATGATTCAGCGAGAGCACATATGTATTGAGCGTCTTCCAGCTTTGCGTGATCAGAAACGTGGCGGTGAAACAAGTTGACGAAGCCGGCCGTCGCGTTATAAGAAGCGGTATCGAATGTCGGGCGTTATAGGCAAGGATGCAGTGTTACGCAACCATTACAGATCCAATGCCTGCCGTTGGCATCTCTTTGCAGGCGTTGAAGCAGCTCCAGATACGAATTCCTCCCAGTTAGGTCCCAGGTCAAGTCTTCATTCTTTCGCCATGGCACCGAACAGATCCTCATTGTATTCTTGTTGAAAGATTTGTAGGAAGTATGTTTCGAAATCAGGAAGTATTTTGCGAAGCCCATACGCGAAGGAACATGTCTGGAAAAGACGAAGCTTATCGATATATGGCAACCACTAAATGATTTCGAGCCAAATTTCCATCGGTAGAATGCGTAAGTGTGAACAATCCATAATATATGCAGGTCAAGATGAAATTGAAATGCGTACATCAAGAAAGACAGCATAAGTGAGATGCTACCGGACGTGAAAGATGGTAGAGATAGATTTCGAATAGACGGGCGCATCCATTATGTGGGGGGTTGGGGTCGCGGTATGGGGCTCGAATGCGAAGTCAAAAGTTGCTCTTCTCGTAGTGACTACAGCTTGTTTTGGTGACGAGCTATCCAATAGACGTAAGCGAGTCATCGTGTACCCAACCAAGTGAGTCATACGTATATGCGATGTTCGTCATACACACCGTAACGGAATCCTTGTCGGAGAGACGGTAAGACCGCCGTTACCACGTCGTTAGGAGGAACGTTTCCCTTATTCATGATCGCCCTTCCCTACCTCTGTCCCGTTCCTCTTCTTTCCATTCCGAATTTCCATTCAGCTTTTCTAGACCAAACCTCTTGTATCCTGAGCTGTCAGCATTAATCATGTATTCTCTTCCGCAATCGAGCGACGAACCTTGGGTATTTACCCAAGATTACGATTGGGTTCAGGACCCTCCCAATCCTACTCTGGAGCGTTTACGGCGTCGGGAACAAAAGTCAGACGGCAAGCTATACCTCTGCAATACATGTCTGGATTTGCACCCAACCTGTCAACCACTACACCCTAGCGAGGTTGATACGAATTCGACAATATCGTTTTGGGCTTCTTCCGAACCATGGTGTCGTTCGACCTCAGGCACATCCCGTTGGGATACTATTCAAGTGGTCTCGGAAGATCGCTGTCGCACAGTCAAAATCGGCTTCAAGGTCGACTACCATTGTGTTTCCCAACCCGTTTCCGACGGTGCTTTCCATCCTGAGGAGGACGACAAGACCAGGGCCATCATATGCCTCCATCGTACAGTCCGTATCTGGTTACCAACATACGTAACGGCTGAGGTTCACGACAAAGGCCATATCGCCTGTTCAGTGGAAAGCACGCCGTTCAAATGCTGCGCTCACGTGAAACTCCGACATCTCATTGCTCCTAGGGGTTATGTTGAACTGGATCTGGAAGACCGAGACATTGGCCTGCCACCCCTTGATAAGACGGCGCAGTACGAATGTAACGCATGTTTCTCACTCTTCAGCATTGCGTATCACGACTTGGGGCATGATGGTATCGAAATTGTTCTCGATGTTTGGAATGACGTGGCTGAGGTGAAAGATGACTTGCGTATGGATCGGGGCCGTTGGGAAGAATGTTGGATAGAGGGAAAAGAGCTTGACCCGTTTGAAGGCCTAGGGCGAGGGGAACTCGAGGAGTTTATCTTCCCGAACCCGTTAGTTGTCCCTGGAAGCAGTGCAAGACATGATCGCTCGTTCGGGCAGGTCTACGACAGTTGTACGCGGAAGCAGTGCAAGCTATGATCGCTCGTTCCGGCAGGTCTACGAGACGGTCGACGGCTACAATAGGTACATTTGAAGCCGAAGGGAGAGCAACTACAAGCGGCTCAACGCGTTGTGTAGGCCTGTTTGGATAGGCTTGTGGTGGCTGATATCTTCGCGGCGGTAAATTATGCGTTTCCAGACCTCATTAGTTGTGAATTCATTCTAGATTGAGCTGTCCCGAGGGTTATCATCGGCAACGTATATCCAGTTCTATAACCAAGGGAGAGGCGAGTGAAGACATTGCCATTGTCGCCATCTATAGATACAAGGATTACATGCTGGCCGTTGTAACCGCTGATCCGTACAGCCCGGCATCTTCTCGCCACCCATCTCTTATGCCCGCTTCTACGAGCTGCCGGATTCCAGCAAAGACATGCGGCCCTTAGAAGGTTCTATTTGTTGTCGCCGCTTGCAAAATGAAAAGACGCAGTATCGGACCACTTAGGCAATATGTTACAGTACGGTGGGTGTACGAGCCAAGATCTACAAATACCTGACAGGTCCGCCGTTTGTTCGGGATGGTAGTTACAAAAATAGAGCCTTGGTACACTCCGTAATTCAGCTGCCCCACGCGCCCGCAGCACCACTTTCGCTACCAGACCCGGTAGCACCTGCGGTTTACATCCTCGACATCATGCGTGGCAGCTCCAACTGACCACCCTCCTTTACACAGTTGGTTGGTCCTAGCAAGGTTGATTACGCAACAGACGTCCCGAGGTCGTCGTGCTAGATACCTGCGAGTTCGGCGGGAAGCCCCGCGATACGTCGGCTCGTGCGAATGGCGAGAGGGCTGCGGCAACGTCGTCGCGGTTGGGCGATGCCTGCAGGCCATATCAGCAGAGGCTGGGGAAATGAGACTTGTCGCACATCCCTACCGGCAGTCTTGTGGATCCATTCCTCGATACTGGACGCAGCTTCTGGAACTAATGGCTCACGGTCTGCCTAGTCTGTCCGCTCTCAACCTCCCGTCCCAATAGTGCAGCACCAAGCGCGCAAATCCCTGGCTTCCGTGTTTCTATAGGTTACATCGTAGGTTACATCGGTGGAGAAAGAGTATGGAGGCGAATCCTCCAAAACGTAGGGATGGGGCCGTGGCCCGGCCACGAAGCCTGGTGGGTGCGGTAGTAGCAGCCTACGGTATACAGATAAAACTGAAAAGAAGGCGACCGCAACAGAAGGAAACGATCATCTACCATTCTGAGTATTCGGTTTTTTATTTTGGTACCTAATACCATAGTGCAGTGCGGCCTGGGTTGCAATGCGTGAGTGCGAGCAATACGAAGGATGGCAAAGGGGCCCTGCTGCAGGTTGGAGGCGACTGGCCGACGATGTCCGATGGTATGAAGTGACCATGGGATAGCAGCGGTATCATTGGACCACACGACCCAGTGTCTGGCGCTATGTATGCATACTGAAAGTACGATTCGTCCGGATGCGTATCCGCGGAGGATTCACGACCTTCGCTTCGCCAACGGTCGGAATCAAAGACGCAGTTGGGCGAGACGCCGGCGTCTGCGTGGCGGGACACCCAATAGACTTGTCGAGGTAGTGTGCCGACGCCTGACGAGTTTCCTTGGTGAAGAAGGCGGGGGTGCAGCGCCTACCTAGGACGGGTTCGAAGCCACGTCTCCACTGCTTGCTGCAAAACAGGCCACTGTTCGGCCCACGTTGTAACTATACGGTATTCTGCGTATGTTTCCAATACAGTATCGTTGGCACGACGGCTCGTCGGTCGAGCTGGGGTAAAGTCAGGCAAGATCGAATTATACAGGGCAGGGTCGAGTACCCTGGTTGACTCATGGGGTTGGGGGCCTAAACTGCGCTATGAGTTACGAAATTAATAACTATACGTTAAAGTAATATAAATAGTAAATAATCTTCTTTCCTTGTAGTAAGAGTAGTAAGTAGGGGGGCGGCTAAGCCGAGAATCCGCTCTCGTATTCGAGTTATATTTTACTTCTGTTTCTCTTGCAATTCCTTGCAATCCGAATATTTGTTAGGAAGCGCAATAGGTTAGTCGCTATAACGTCTCCGATAAATTGTTCTATTTATTATGAAAGGCATTCGAAGGTTTCTCTTCTAAGTGTATTTTAATTGTATAATATATTATTATTCGCTGCATTTTCGATTTATTATAATCAAATTAGTAAGATACTTATTTCATATAATTTGCTTTAATAGCTAGCGCATTTATATGCATGTATTAGTACTGTATTGCCCTTCATATCAATAGATAAAGAGGGAATTGTTTTTTGCGAAGGTTTGGCTTATGCTGTTTATTAATGCTATTATCGAGGCCAATACGAAAACGAAGCGCTAGTTATTAAAGGCTTCTAATATAGCTCGCGAGCTTGCATAGTGTAATGAGCACTGCAGTAATCCGAAGATTCCTAAGTACCGATTGGTTTATGTTAGGCAAGAGCGATATTCGAGAGTGCTAAGTCCTTGAATACGGAACCGTATAAGTCCTAATGATGCAAGTGTTCACTGCCTTTGGGGCTACTCAGTGTATGAGACTGAATACTTAGATTGACGACTGAAGAGCTATGTACGAGATCTATCTTCTGGTGGTAATGACTGTAGCTATATATCCGGCTCTTCAGTATGGACCTGGGGAGGACCGTTACTATCGACGTCGGTCTTCTCGGTCCACCCCTGCCATTGGGACCGTTAGGACCGACGGCGGTCCCTTCGGTCCACCCTTGTCTAACCCTAACCCTGGGTTATGTAAGCGTGATTCCTTAGTCAGGCTGTTGGAGCTTCTGACAGTTGTCCGTTGGTTCGTGTGGCTGGTTCCCGTGACCTGCATGTTGGATGGGTCATAACACATAGCTTAAGGTAGAGATTGCAAATTGGAAGCATAAAGCAAAAGAGGCTGAAATGCTACTCGACTATTGTAAGGAATAATTTCAGACATTTGCATTACAGAAGCTGCAAACAGATAGGACGGCTGCTTTGCGATAAGATAAACCGAATACAGAGAGAATAATATCGGAAAAGAAGAGATCGTTACCGGACGATAGCGTCTTGCTATCGATAACCAAGCAGCGCAAGCTAGATACTAACAATACTTCAGCGATATAATATAATAGCGTATTATCTTTAATATATATCGTTAATAAACCGACTCGTACTAAATCCGATTTCTTAAAAATATATATAAAGTATATAATCGTCGCATATAATAAGTATATTGCTGCTATTCGCAATATACTAAAGATATTCAGAGAGTATTTTCGGGATATTAAGAATATTTGTAATATTATTACCGATATAGCCCTCGCTTCCGAAGATATCGATATTGCTGCTGCTTCGACCGTTTCGAATAAGGATATTGCTATTAATCCGGAAATTTTGCATAACGATAAAAAAGAAATATTAGATAAATAAGATTAGAATATTTCCTATTATGAGACAGATTTCATTATTGCTTTTCAGTCGTTAATCTTAGTCTTTATTTGATCTCTTACTTGAATAGCCAAAAGGCTTCTTCTATATACGAAGATATGCGTTTCCTCTTGCTTTACGGTGATATACTCCTCTGAAGCGCACTGCTAATATACACCCAACAAGTGCATCCAGACTTCAGAGTTTGGTATATGATTGTTACATAGTAACTATAAGACATATAAGCGTACGCTTTCGTATAGTACGATAATGTAATGCTTAATAATAGCAACGAGCAAACGCTTACGGACTTCCCGCAGACGAGCCTATCTCGCCAACAATATTAGTGAACTTCTGCTAGTTTCTTTCTCTATTGTCGTAGGCCACCCAAATTAGCCTCTACAATAGCTGAAGCTTCGAGAAACTTACGTCAGGAAGAACCCGCTGTGGAAGCGGCATCGGGGTAGAGTGGTTCCGTTAATATAGTAAGACCCTAGACCTAACGAGAACCGTTACAAATATTATTTACAGAAGAATATATACCCATTCGCATATGACGAGAATGCATTATGCCCAATGAACTCGCCATATACTTATATACACTATATCCCATGGCCTGCCCTACCTTCTTTCCCATGGAGTTCCCCGAGATGATTTGGGAGAGAATTGATGCTCCTGTCAGAGATTATATCGCTCATAGCGGTCCGGCATATCGAGGAGAGCGTCTTTGACTGTTCGACTTGGGCACGACCACTCTTTGTATTCTCTAATTGCACTTATTGAGACTTGGGGATATCATGATATATCTTTGTCCATGCTCAGACCTCCGTCAACCGGCCGATCCTGGGCGAGAAAGTATCGGATCGAGCCGTCGAGCAGTTTCGTTCATACATGCTGGTTTCAAGGCGCTTCTGCGTGCATATGCGGTCAAGACTCTTCGGTGTAGCTCCTCCGTAGTAATTCCCCCCAGACCTTCCAATGCAACACCCCCAATTTGACCAACCGCGCTGCCATGTTCTCCACGTCTTCCTTACCTACCTCTTGTCCCATCTCCATCCCTCCCAGCTCACCAACACGGCCAAGCTTCTACGGCCGTCCCGATCCCGGACCTCGAAGTTGGCTACTCGTATCAACAGAAGATAGTTCAATACTGCTCAGATCCCTAAAGTCCTTCACCCGCCGCTCAAGCTCTACCATCATCTTCGAGTGAAAATCCGCCTCTACGGCCTGGTACAGGTTGCTATTCATCTCCCCCAGGTGCTCCCCAAGCATAGCCTCGAACCTGGGAAGGAATTCTTCTGGCGCGTTCGTATACCGGAAGACTTGGGCAGCGATTGAGGGGACGAGTTGCTGCCATCGCTGATGCAATAGCACAGTCTCCCGCAGGGCGACGAGAGAGTTGAATACGGTATTGGCCTTAGAGGGCGCCGATTTGGCGATGTCTGGAGACGCAGGTGGCTGCAGTGATTCGCAGTCCAGGTCTTCGTATAGCCTCATGCAGATCTCTAGGTTGATAGAGTCGAGCATATCGAACCTCAGCGTAGCGATGCGCTCCTTATCGAACTGGAATGTGTCCGGTATAGTCTCTGTCGCCGTCGAGGGAAGGACCAACTTCGCTAGGGCCTCGAAGAACGCAGCCTCATCGATCTGGTTATCATGGGGCGTTCCAGAGTAACACCGCTTACGATACGATTGCTGGGCCCCGCTTATATCGAGCCTGCCTTCGGCAATCTCCTTGTTGAAGAAGCACTGCTCAAAGCGGACCGTGCCCTCAATAAGCTTCTCATGAAGGTTCCTTTCCCGCTGGTGGAGGAAAAGTGGACCACCCTCGAGCAGGATAGTGGATCTCCATCAAAAGCACTATCAGTCTCTTGATCCTTACTAATACCCTAAAGCAAAGCACTGTCCGGGATTTAAATGCCGTTCACTCGAGGGGGGGAGGGCTATACTCG
Organism: Chrysoporthe deuterocubensis; assembly: GCA_001513825.2. Classification (NCBI taxonomy): domain Eukaryota; kingdom Fungi; phylum Ascomycota; class Sordariomycetes; order Diaporthales; family Cryphonectriaceae; genus Chrysoporthe; species Chrysoporthe deuterocubensis. Next base: position 173,439 of record LJDD02000033.1, on the reverse strand, counting down.
TTGCACTGGTAGAATAGGTTCTCGAACGTGTAGCCTAGCGTGTCGTTGTAATCCTCTCGGCACGACAGGATGGCGCGGTCGGCGGGGAGGTAGTCACCACTCAGGCTGAAAGACTGGGACGATGTGAGTATTGACATCGTCTCCGAGTCCGCGTGCTTAGCTATCATGGGTAACAACTGGTTGCCGTTCAGAGAGCTGGCGCGCTCGCCTAAGAAAAATCTCAGCCTTCTCTGTATAATGTAAGCCGTCTTTGAAAATCTCTTTGTCATCTTTCTTTAGAATATTTACAAAGGGGTCAATCAGAATCACTTTCAGACCTTCCCTTTGAAGCTTAAAAACTAGTTGACGTCCTCGCTCTCTGTATGATTCAGTCAATTCGCCGGATCGAACTCTACCTCTTTCCTTACCCATATCCTAAGGAGTCCGCATATCCTCATAAAGTGGCCCTGGTAGCAGGAGCAAGATTATCGGACAGTGCTGTATTATGATGGGATATTTGATAATAGCTTCCATATTCTCTTCAAACTTGTCCAAGGGAATATGCTGTGGGTATCTATCAATATATGCATCATTAGCACTTATGCAAAGCATCTGCCCAGAAAATATTAGTTCAAATATATTATAATATAGTTTTAGTATTCATGTCTCACTATTCCTACAAGCTTTCCTGAGCTCGAAATGACATTTGGTAATTCTTACAATATCTAGGATGTATTCCAGCTAACAAATTTTCGAGTAATAATATCAAGGCGATTATTGGCAACTATAGATGCATTAGTATTAAATAATTAAATTGGATTCTCTTTGACTTACGTTTTGTAATCCTACTATAGAATTGAGTGCTAGGAGCATTGAAGATCTGGGAATCTCCCAGCAGCAAGAACTGAGGCCATAGTATCTTTCAATATTTGTCAACTTGCAGCCTTATATATCTCTGCTTATAATCTGAAGACTTACAGCTATAGGATTTTCAGCAGGATATTTGTAATGAGCTCTGCAGTAATCCGAAGATTCCTCAAGTACCGATTGGGTTTATGCTAATAAGAGCGGTGTCAAAGTGTCAACCATACTTGCTACCACAACACTATATTCTATATCCCAAAGTCAATAACTATAGATGCAGATCAGATGCTTGCGAGCGATGTTGACAATGCGTCCGGCTAAGCTTCTAACCTAGGAATTGGGGTCTTCGGCTTATCGCCTCTTTCGACGACTAGTGGATAGCTGTCTGGTCGTTTTCCATACACGACAAGGCCGCTGACCTTGTCCCTATTGAGCAACCCATTCTCTAGTCCCTTGATTAGACACCATTCTGCTGTCTTCCTTTCCTGAACATCGATCTTGATCATATGCTCCAGGATCGCGATTGCTATATCATCCTCTTCCTGCTCGTTTATTATAGTGATGAGACTGTTTGTCCACTTATGGACCCAACTGTCGCACATCTGCCACAAATTTCCCACATGGCCCTCTTTGAGCATGGTAGAAAGATCCGGAACGCTGTACAGCCACTCGAGCACAATAACGCCTAGCGACCAGATATCGGTCAAAAGGCCATGGCCGTGAGCCAAGAGGACTTCGGGAGCTGCATACTGGAGTGTGCCGCAAAGTGTTTGCAAGGCAATGTCGCTTGCGACTGTCGCCAGGCCGAAATCAGCTATCATAACTTTGAATGGGCTCCTCTGAACCAGCAGGTTCTCTGGTTTGAGATCGCGATGCGCTATACTCTCTGCATGAAGGCAGACGAGGCCATCAAGCACCTGGCCAAAGGCAGTAACATATTCGGATTCCTCAGTAATACCTGAATCGATAATATTTCCAAGAGGACAGTACTGCATGACAATCATAGGCACAGGTGATGACCAAAAGTCAAAAGGCTGAAGAATATTTGGCTGTAGTAAAATTAGCTGGGAATTGTATAGGCAAAGTAGCATACATACGTGGGGGCGGCGTTTCATAAGTAAATACTCTCGTCGTAAGGCAAGCTCCCATTTAGTCTCGTCTTCATCTCGCCTTCTCTTGCTGAGTCTCTGAGAGAAGGTTTTGACAGCCACAATCTCCCCGTCTGTCGCTCGGACCATTCTGTGAACCTCACCATACGCTCCTACTCCAATCAATCCAGCATCATAGTAGATAAGTCTCTGATGCGGAGTTCGAGCTCCAGTAGGCGCTTGAGTTGTATATGCACTTTGCAAAGCAAGCTCCTCCAATCCAGGAGGATCCCCGTTATCAGTATCTTTCTTCTTTTGATCGTCCAAACACTTCTTAACAAACGCTTGCAGGTTCTCGATATAAGCAGGGGAAGGCGCTTCGTGGTTGTGGTTGGGAAAGTTAACTTCTATCTGGAGTTTCCCACAGAGGATTGTAGTCGGTTCCAGGATATCATTGTTCTTATTGCCAGGCTCGTATGCCATAATCCACGCTTCTTTCTTCCGTTTCTCGGTTCCGTTCTGATTGTTGTGGCCGACAGCAGTACCGAACGACGAGGAATCATGCAGCCAGATGCGAAGTTCTTCATCGATAGTGATAGAGCACTGATTCTGAAATGTTAGAAGCCGGATATGGCGAGTACAGATTTACATTATTGCAGTCAACTTACATGGTTGGCACTAATACCAATACTTTTCCCACGGATTCCTAAAATTATATGGGATGAGTTCGGGTCTGTACCAAGTCGCAACCCTTTCTCCAGATTCTGAAGCAAGAGCAATTTGTCAAAGGACAAGACCAAGCACTCCTCAGTACTGCCAGAGTTATGCCCGTCCCCAGCGGGCGTGCTCTCGCGACTCGATTGGGCGCTAATACTTCCAGCTGCTGCTAGCCACTTGGAATTCTGAGGCGCCTCAAGAAAAGTACGTGCCATGCTCACAGAGTCGAATGGAGTCAGCACAGCGAAGATATTAGGGTCAGATACGCTGTCAGACATGGTGGCTGGATAAGATAGATACTGGTATGAAATACTATCAAAGATGCTTAATGTAAGAAATGATGTAAAACGTTTGTATAGGAGGGAAAACGTTGGATGGAGTAGACTATGCGAAACAAAAATGCTTCTAAAGCAAACACTAGTTTATTGATGCGGGGTAAGCTCGAATTAGCACCGCAAGCTGTTATCTAGATAACGGGTAGACACTTAACCGACGGGAAGCGCTCGGACGTTATGTAAGCAATAGTCTAAAAGTAATCTCAATCTTTCACCCCTGAATTCGTTGCCTGTCAAATTTAGACAAACCATACACAATCAACATACGCCTGCCTTTTCTTGATAAACTCCCTGACAATGAGCTTTTCCATCGAAGCATCATTTAATGAAATAGCCCAGCAAGCTCATTTCGCCAACCACGGCGACAGAACGTACGTAGCCCTGCAGATACCCCTCTGAGAAGAAAACAGTCGATTGCTAATAGCGTCTCGGGTGGCACCAGAATCATCTCGATTCCAAACATAGAAAAGCTGCCCCATCCCGATCGGATCAAAGTCTTCAAGATAGCAGAGTATTAACATATTCAGAAAACTCCTATTCCATTCGAATGTTACGCTAATGCCACAGTGCTAGCAGACAGCGAATGCTGTCAGGTAGGCAGCAGCTCATGTCAGATGCTGTTGATGCCGAAGAGCTGCGATCAAGATTAGAGTTCGTGCATCCAGAGAGGCCGTATCCTCCTATGCGTATTCTAATCTCTATATAACAGATGCGTTACACCGCCTCCGGACGAAGAACAAGAGAACCAGGAATCACTTGTATCCGAAATGCAAGCGCATCAAGAGCTCGAACGCGACGGCTGCCCTCCTTGTCACCCACCCTACCACGTCTTCCCCCTACGAGACCCGCTCGAGAAATACCGACCGATCATAGACTGGTGGCTCTTCACCGATGGAGGGGTGGGGGAAGAGATTCTCTGCAAACAACTGCGTGACTGGCGAAGATTCCGCTCATGGCAACTACAGATCCGGGCCCGTTGTAGCCATAAGCGGTTCGATCACCATGCGGCGCAGATTCGCAAGTATCGACAAAAGCATGGATTGGACAGCGACATTCCTCTCCGATGGGACCAACAGAGCCAGCAGAGTACTTGGGTCGAGTTTCAGCACTATCATCTTGTCCTCCACGAGAAATTCCAAGAAAAGTACAACAGAACAAAGAAAAGAGTGGATGCAAACGAGGCCAGCAAACATCCTCTGCTCTTTTCAGCCCTGGCATCTGACGAGAGAAGGCTACAATTACACAAGATTTTATTGGGATGGATTGAAGACCAACGACTTGCTATGGATCCACAATCTCGAGTATCTGTCAAGGCAGATAACAATGCACAAAAAGCTCTGCTGCTATCCGCCAGCGTAATGTCTAGGAAGAGGAAAAGGGAACTTGATGATGAGACTCGTGACGAGAAGGCGGAGGTTTCGTCTCAGCTGGAACAGAGAGAGCCAGGAGCCAAAAGAAGGAAGTCTGCCACTGCTTCCTGTACGAATAGCTCTCCCTTGCACCTTCAGGCCCGGATCACCCGGGCACGGCGCCAGCAGCTCTCCAAGAAGGATGCTCGGCTGTTTGAGCTCAGACAGCACGGGGAGACGAATCTACAATAGACCAAGACGAGAGATCCATTACCAACACTATTACCGACACCAGCCAGTAACATGATTGCATCTCACTAATGAAGATCATTCTAAGCTAAGTGCAGCCAGTGACAAGAATTATTAATACCATGGTTTCCTTCTAGCTGGGCAGGGTGAGCAGGGCAGGGCAGGGCAGAGTAAAGCAGTATTGTGGTGGCCAGTGTGGTTGACCTCGGGACATGGAGTGAAGGTAGGTCTGCAGGTCATACAGTTATAAGGGCACCACTCGAATTTTTTCATATAGATAGAACAATGGACATCCTTCTTATCTACTTTTTATTTTATTTTCTGATCTGCACTGATCTGCACGAGCCCGGGCGTCGGGCACCTCAAACAGCCCGTCTGGCAGCCCGGCCTGCGAATAACAGCAGCGCAAAGGGTCTTAAGCCCTTGCCACCCCTGGGAATAGCTTCAGACAAGCTCTCTCTTGCCTTTCCAGGTAGTTTCGGGCCGTGCAGCCCTAGGTGGCGAGCGTGGTAGCGTTCGGACGGATCGTCGAGGTGGTTCTTTGGGCGAGAGGGCGTCGGCGTGGGCGAGGGCGGCAGGCAGAGGCACAGGCTGTGGATTTTCGCACCCAAGCACCCACCACCACACCACACGATGCCATACACGCCGCACACCATACCACAGCGCGCCGTATTGCTACCATTCCCGCCCGGAGGGTACGGATACTTGACGACAAGCCTGGGGATAGAATAAGGGGGGTAGGGGAAGCCTGGGAACGACGAGAGAAACGATAAAAGAGCGGTTCAAAACAAACCACAAACGCGGCGCAAAGGCACCACCACCACATACCATACCACATACCACACCATAACTCGCCGTACTGCCACCACTGATGCCCGGGGGGGTACGGATACTCGACGGCAAGCCTGGGGATAGATCGCGGGGAGCAGGGGGGGCAAAGGGCGAGGGCGCGGGCGGCAAATATCACATAACATTTATACCTTCTTTTTTTTTTTCCAGATCGCTCACTGACCGACCGGCTAGCTCGCTAGCTAGCTAGCCAAATACCCCCTATCCATCCTTTATTCTTCTTCCTCCTGCGTACCATTCAGCACGCGGCAGACCACGAGTTACGCGCCGTTGGGCTTGACCGGTTAGCCCAACTGCAGGAAAAAGGGGGCTGTGCAATAGATGCCTGAGGCAGACGTCGAGGACTAAGGTCTATAAGTACGGCGGGAACGAGCTCGATGGATCAAGGATGGACCTGGTTCTTCAGCACTCCTTAGACCTCCTTAACAGTTATCGTTGAATTGTAACAACTAGCTTCGTCACAGACTGCCGTTATACAACTTCCCGAGGCAAACAGCATGCAGCCATCCATGAGAAAACCCCAGCTGGATTCACAACCCGAAGAATCAAAGCCAAGAAGGAAATGCATATCACACATCACTCGTGTTGCGCCGGGCTCCCTATACGACATTATGCACGATCACTCTGGCGAGCGATTGTTTGTTGCTCCGATATGTTGGACTGATACACATTGGCAACTGCTCGGCGTCAATTTCGTCGACCGCCCTCCAATACACGAGCCAGTCCCTTATTTCGACCCCAAGTTATCTCACCCAGCGCCTTGTCCGAGTGAAATCGCGATTAAGCTTATGCAGGACCTCGATACAGTTCTAAGTCCCAACCATCCCTGCAGGAAGCCCATGGAACGAATTCTTTGCGCTTTCTTTCCAGTCACGTTGTGCAACATGAAAAGCGATATGGATTTAACCTGCCTTTTTGGAAATCGTACTATAAAGAATGCTGTGCACATTAGTGTCCTCTGGAGTTTCCAAAGCGATTACCAACAACTTAATCAGCCTACGCTTGCCTTCGTTGACAGAACGAAGTTGAACATGGTCCGTCGCAATTTGTACCGTGTCCCTCTCGGGCCGCTAAATGGCGATGAGAAGAATACACCAATTTCCAACATCCAGAGACTTCGATCGAGGCGACTCGTGCCAGAGAACAGTGACCACGATTCTTACATTGTCGCCGTCATGCTCGCCATAGCACAGTCACAGTCCTACCCGCAAAGCGCTACAATCCCTGCAGGACGCCTATCTCCACAGCCAATCTTCAATGACATGCCAATCAGGATCTTATCGCAAGATAACACTATGGCTAAGTTTATCGTCTACAGTACAGTTATGTCAGCCGTCTTCCTCAAGCGCTTTACCGAACCAGCTAGGACACCTAATGCTAATGCCAACGACGGCCTCAAGGTCGAAGTTACTAGGGTGTCAATCTGGCCTTTCGTAGGCCTTAAGGAAAGGCTCGCCCAAGCTTTCGGGTCTGACATCGCCAAGAAGGAAATGTCTAAATCTACCAACGGGGAGATAAAAACCTGGGAGTCAGAGGTGGGGCCCAATATGCGTGTTGACAACTTAAAGCGACGCAGAAAGAAGATGCCAGACAATCTCCACACTAGCTTTAAAGCAGTTGACGACGGCTTGTGTGGGAAAATCCCCTCGATTTCTACTGCTTTGCCGGATGGCCCTAGTGGCACGGTTGTCTCGCGTTCGCTACCGCCGACACCGAAAAGACGGCGCAGGTAGACCAAGAACGAACTTGGCTTGCTAGACTCAAGATCCAACAAGCCGGCTTTACTTAATTAAGTTCGTATAATTACGGCAAAGTTGTCTAGGCACTAATGGTTCAATTGTATATCATTTTTTTCATCTACAAGATTACTTTCTTAGCATCTCTTGTATTGTATGCATTCGAAGGGAAACTTACATTGCTGTGAGGTTGTTGTCGTGAATGACAGTGAGCTGTATTGCACTGATAGGATCAATTATAGCCTGCTTTAGCAGTTGGTTGATCCAGCATCTCATGCAGTGCGTTCTTTGCTCATTTATTTTTGTGGAAAAAATTATATGGCAAGTTATATAGAGAATGCTTTATTGGTAGGATAGGCCCGGAGAAATGCAGTGTATCTTTTATTAGTTACAGTAAAAGGCAAGTTAAGCGTCGCTGGATTTTTAGTTTATTATTTTAGCATAGTCCATTTTTGGACCCTCTATGGCTGTACACCCCAAGTCAGTCGTATTTAAAAGTACCTCTCCTTATTTGCTCTAACTGTCATTAACAAGGCCTAAGGTACAGACCATTATATATAGCAGATCAGAGTATGCATATCGAGGTCAGCGAAATCCCCTTCCCCCCTTCGCGCACTGGGAAGATTCTCCGCACAGACTATTTCCATTTTTGGCGCCGACACAGTATATCCTACACCGTAGTACTTTACCCACTTTGTCATCATTTGCGAAGGGAACAAGTACAAATCGAAGACGCCTGGATATTGCGTATTGACGATTTAGAGCGTGATCAGGAAACCGTTCCACTGTGAGCCAGATAGTCCACGACATGCTTCCAAGGCTGGTACAATTACATACTGTGGTAGTACGGCCTCCCCCTGTGCTGATTATCAGGACAGGCTAGCATATACCGAATTTTACTTTTCCAAAGCCATCAAGGCCGTTAAGAAGGGCCAGTTAATCAGAAGGGCCTCTTTGCACTAGGGCACTCCGAAGACCACTCTTCACAAACGTATTGCCGGCGCACTTTCGCATCGACAGGCTGCTAAGCTTTCACAACAAAAGCTCTCTGTTCGCTAAGAAGATAAACTAGCCCAATGGGCCCTTTTTCAGGCCGACCTAGAGCTTCCACCAACGCACTTAGAGCTCAGGGCTTTTGCGTCGAGGGTTCTCGCCGTGAAAGGGGACCCTTAAGCCTTAGGAAAGAAATGGGTTCAAACTTTTTTACGTCGGCATCCATATATTGGAACCTTACAATAACCGCGAGCTTTCGAACAAGCTCGCCGGTGAAGGATGCCAGTTCCACGCCCCAAAAATTCTATCTTATATACGGGTCTACTTTGAGCAAAGTAGCTGTTTCATAGGGAATCCATCTAAGCGTATATTATTGCTTGGAAAAGTAGGAAGCTCCTTTGCCACCCCGGTTGAAAAAAGCGTGAGTCATCTATTGGCGTCGCAACTTGGGCTCTCCTTGGCTAACAAAGGTCTTGATATGAGTCTTGGGCTAGAGGAAGCTGTTGGTGACAGGCTAGGAGGCGTGCCACGTACCCAATATGCTTGTATATACCAAGGAGAATGACTCATACCCCCTTCCCAGGAGGCCACTATGATCGTAGTTTAATAGAGTGCCACCAACAGGAGCTATATTCGTAGGATACCATATATAATATCGCCCCTCTAGCTTAACTAGTGATTTATACTACTATTTAGCCCATTTGCGACTTTTTCCTTAGGGTATGACCTCGGGCAGCAGTAGATAACCTTGAGCCCGCAGAAGTTCGCGTGCAGCCTGGACTCGGCTTCAGCCTGGAATTTCTCATACTCCTCGATAATCATCTTCATAATCCCGATATTATCAATCGTGCCCAGCCCACTATCCGCCCATACCTGGTTGGTTTCCATGAAATTAGGGCGGATCTCGGCGTACTGTATATTATCGCTACAAAATCCTCCAAGTACTTGCGCGTATAGGCGCGGTACGCCGTCTCGTAATTGAATAGGCCCTTCATCATCTGGGTGCGCGTGTTAAACTCGTCCCAGGCGCCCGAGACGGTCTGCAGCATGCTATACGCCTCCTCTTCGCGAAAGACGAGCTTGTCCTACAACCAGGCCATGGCGGTCTTATCCGTGCGGTGGGTGGGGAATTCGGTCAAAAACTCCTTGAGCTTCTAGGCGCCCTAGCGGTCCTTGTAGCTGGGGTCGAACAAATTGCCCGTGCTGGAGGCCTGCGGCATAATGGAGAACTGGATCTTGGCTCGCTTGTAGTTGTGGTAGTCCTGAGTGCTGAGCAGTGGCAGATCGCTCGTGATGTACATATGGTCCATTTTGCTAGCAATATCCAGCAGCACATTCAGCTGGAGGCAGGCATTGAAGTGAATATGCAGGTGAGCGCCTTTGGGCAGCATTTTGGCGATTTTGAAGACCTTGGATCGATCAATTAGCGGCTTGTTGGACAGAAAATGGTCCCCAGCATTTCTCTGGTGTTGTTGTCCGTTGAAGCTTGCTCTTTTAGGCTCGACAGCAAAGATATGTTTGTCGTCATACTATCTTAAGTTCTGGATGATCTCATCTACTTCTTTTTCCCTGGGTGAGGCCGCACTGGCGAGATTGTGCTCGAAACCCAGAGCCGCCTCGCACCTTTGTAGGTTCTCTCTCTGCTTGTGGTAGTGAGTGGTAGTGCTCCTGGCGGATCCTAATTTAGTATCAATAATATTATCTAGCGCATTTACTGTATTCTACTGAGAAAGAGAAGAAGAAGTAGTCTGAAAACTTGCGAACGACCTGAATTTCCAACGGAAAGAGTTCCAAGGACTGCCGAGTGGAAATCGCTTGTCCGTATTCATGGCTGAGTACCCGGAGCCCATTTCACCTTTCTACACCTGAAAAAGGTCCGAGTAAGGGTACAGTAGAAAGAATTCACAGAGAGTCGGGTTACATATATATATATTCACTTCAGTGCGCAATTCAATTTGCTTCCCACTTTCGCTTAAAAGGAGGGACAAATAAGACTTTACAAGTATACAAGAGGCCATAATAACGAGCCTATTCAAAACCAACAGTACTAACAGCAACGGCAACAGGTACCAACAACCAACAACAGTATCAACAACCAACAACAGTACCAACAACCAACAACAGTACCAACAACCAACAACAGTACCAACAACCAACAACAGTACCAACAACCAACAATAGTACCAACAACCAACAGCAAACAGCACCAGCCGCACCAGGCAACAGCTATCAACAACTAACACTAGATCTTTCAATAGCTCCGTTCCGTTGCCGACTTCAAAGTGCCTGCATGATGGCCTACTACATACCTCACCCGCAGCTTAAAAACTTCCTTCGAACACTTTATCATTCTAATACTTTCAATGAGCTCTAATAGTGAGGTATATGAGGTATTGATATTCTTCGGATATCAATAACAATCAAATGTGGGTTCAGACGCTGGACACTTCGATACCAATTACCATGACTCCCATCCAGCCTAAGCTTAGTAATAATAATTAGCTTCCAGTTGTGCTTGAGAAGAGTGATGTCCGGATATAGGGTTTACAATCGCATGCTCGGCAGGCCGCTCCATTAATCAATGATGCTCTTAAGTATACGGGACGCATATGCGAGGTCGACAACAGCAGGCAACCTACCGAATACAGTGATACGGTATTATTATTTTCGCGAACGTTATCGATAAAGTTATAGCATATCTCGGTCATACAGAAGTGCGCTAGGAGATAAGCTTGGAGGCGGAACAGGATACAGACTGGCTCTTACGAGCTTACGTCACGGTTCAGACAATCGAGCAGGATATTCAAAATTCGAAGTCAGCCGAACTGAAGGAACTTGTCAGGTTGATTAGGCGAAGAGTCGTGGAAAAGCATGAAAAGAGGATAATGGTTGCTACCTTGACCGCAGTGGGCAGGATATTACATGAAATAAGGGATGACTTTCGCAAACAGCAGCAGGCAAACTGTCCCCCCAAGAATGTGTTGTAAATTTGCCCCCCTCCCGTGAGCAATGCGTTCCCGAGTTGATAGCGACTCAAACGGGCTCTGCTAAGAGGCGGACATTGATCGCTGCGAGGCGCAATGCTGGGCTTAATATCGGGAGCGCGTTCTTATCGGCTGTTCGTCGCCCGCATCGCTCCCGACCGACGGACAGATATTTGCGACGGCCAGTGAATCACTGGCCCTGGCCCCGTGCACGGTCAGCAGCCAGCCAGCAGTCAGCTTCAATCCTTTCGCTATTCCTTTACTCTTATTTTCTCCTTATTCTCTTCAGTAGCGCAGAATTCCCCTTCTATACATTGCACAAATTCTGGCTTTCCCAAATCTATTTATATCTATTTCACAATGGCTCTATCGTTGGCTCGACCCTTAGCGCAATGTATATATTTTCTCTGTTTTGGTAATTATATCTTCCTAGAGTTGTTTCACGATTTTACGTGGCAGCTACCTGGACTGTTATATGCGTCAGTCAAAAGGAGTAACGATTCCCAGCTGACTGGAAATGATAATGTGAGAAAAATGGGGCATATTTAACCCTAGCCCTCTTATTCGGTCCTTTATAAATCATCTGAGAGCGTGGTACGGCCACTTAGAAGTTCTTCTTTTTGTTTCAGACAGATTCAATCTCAATACTCGTTTTACCATATCCACGTACCCAGTCCACCCGTTTCTCATTAAGAATTTACGATTCTTAGATATCCTCTAGCTATTTCGTCCCTTGCGAAGTGTTCCTTAAGGGAATTTGCCCTATTCTTTGGTAGAACTCGGGGGTTTTCGTCAGCTTAACGGCCCCTAGGTTGTTATACATTATTGTGAACTTCGATGGGCCTCTTAACTCCGTACAGAGGTCCCTTCGCCAGAAGCCTGACTGCATTTCCTTGCAGATAGAGTGATATTCATCCTTTATAATGAATAGCATTACGCTTCGTATGCCTTGAACGCTAGTTGACTATGCTATTTCCTACCCGAACGAAAATGCTATAATTAGCTAAAAGGTTGGTCAAGAATGAGTAATACAAGTCCTTAAAAAAGACTATTTTGGGGGGGGGGCTAATGTAGTATTATAAGTTTAGTGATTTAAAGAAAATATTTTCGCATTTACAGCACGAAATTTTCCCGTAAAGAATTGTTGGTAGTGTTGATAGTGTTGTGTTACGACCTATAAGCGTGGCATAGCTGCTATATGTACGGTTGGAAAAAATATTCGAATCGAGGAATTCGAATATTAGCTAATCTTTTGATCTGTATAATACAATGGCATTTTCCACCTATTAAGCATTACAACAAAGCTTTAAGTCGATATCGGATAATCTGGTAGTACATATTTCTTATTTCAAGAGTTCCTTAAAATGTATTAGGTTTAGACTGAAAATGGCTGTTTCTGGGCAACTCTTGTTTCGAGTATCAGATTCTGATATGATAGGCATACTGAATTCTTTCGACTGCTTCTAATAGAATGAAAGTAGCTCTTAATTCTAGAAACCATTTATTGAGATCAAATATGTAATTTCTACTCTTAGAATTTTGTTCTAAAGTAATGTCAGGCCAGGCTGTTAGGAATTTGTATAAAAGACGATAGACCAGCACGATTCTCGCATTCAATAGCCAGTTTATATCATTTGCTTTTTCTGGGCTGAATCTATATCTTTAACGAGATATTATGGACTCGCCTGTATCACTAATATCATCGCTTGATTTGAGCTCTCGCCCAGCCTTACCATCTTCCGGCTGCACTTCTCCGTCAAACATTAGTAGTGATGCCAGAAGAATCGACGAAGAATCAAGAGCTCTTGTATCTGCCATAGTAGCCAGAGATCTTGACAGGGTTCGATTATTACTCGACCTGAAAATTGTTCTAACAAAAGCCCAATCCTGGGTTTTATTCGATGCTTGTTTATGCGGATTTGAAATGCTGCGTCTGCTGCTGTTCAATAGTGATATGGATTTTAACATCCCTATCTCTGAAGATGGAGGTGATGCAATCCTTCATTTCGTCCTTGGTACTCCCAGAGAGCGATTTGGAGATGATAAAAGGGATATTGTGGAGCTTTTGCTCCGCACCGGTGCTGACCCGCTCCAGCGCGACCGACTGGGAGATACTAGCCTCCACCTCCTCGCGCAAGACACGATAGACGGTAGTATGATTCTCCAGCTTCTCCTAGAAGGCTGTCCCGAAGTTCGAGAGCCTTGCTTAGAGCAGATCGATAGTAAGAACTTATATGACGACACGCCACTCATTGTAGCTGTCCTTCATAACAACATCGAATGCGTGCGACTACTTTTGGAGCATGGGGCTAGCCCAGCCGAGCCGAACGAGGATGGTCTCACAGCTTTGAGTCTTGCTGAAGAAAAGGAATCTTATGAGATTGCTAATTTACTTCGGCATTATATGACTGGAAGAGTACAGGGAAATTAGTATATATTTGTTTTTGTTTTAATTATCCAGAATGTCGAATTCTAGCTTCAAGTGAGCAAAAATGCATGCTGTTGTTTATTTATGGGAATTTCATCCATATTTAGAACGAGATCTGGAATGTCTGCTAGCATATATTTCTCTGTTAAGCGCAATTGCTCTTATGCCTTTTCGTTAACAGGTTAGAAATTATTTCCTATAAGCTGTTAATAACTAATGCTATCAGTACTGTTAGTATAGAGAGTAAGATTAGGTACAAAGAATGCACGAAATAAGGGAATAGATAGAATTCTGGGTAATTAAGTCGCCGGGGGGGGGGTTTCGGCCACCCGGGGTTTTCGGCCACCCTAGCCGACCACACCACATATATAGATATATATATTGAATTTATTTACTTTCCTGCCTTACTCATCCACTACAATGCAATCCTCTTCATCAGTAACTGATTCGACATCGCTCTTTTCAACCTCGCTTCCTTTTCAGGCCTAGCTGCTTTTTGCGCCTTCTAGATCGCCTCAATACCAGCAAACTTTGAATTCAGACTAATATCAACTGTAATGAGCACTGCAGTAATCCGAAGATTCCCAAGTACCAATTGGTTTATGTTAGGCAAAAATGATATCAAAGTGCTAAGTCCTTGAATACGGAACCGTATAAGTCCTGATGAATGATGCAAGTGTTCACTGCCTTTGGGGCTACTCAGTGTATGAGACTGAATACTTAGATTGACGACTGAAGAGCTATGTACAAGAGCTATCTACTGGTGGTAATGACTGTGGTTATATATCCAGCTCTTCAGTTCCGATCGATACGATAGATACCTATCCTATCGATCTACGATAGATACGATAGATACGATAGATACCTATCCCATCGATCCACGATGGATACGATAGATACGATAGATACCTATCCCATCGATCCACGATAGATACGATAGATACGATAGATACCTATCCCATCGATCCACGATAGATACGATAGATACGATAGATACCTATCCCATCGATCTATCCAACCCTATCCCTAGATTATGTAATCAGGGTTCAGCCAATGTTGTATTGGTCTTTTGCCGTGGACCTGACCCCGCTTGTTGACGTGGCCTTCCAGTTGACCTGCATATCGAATGGGTCATAACACCTGGCTTCTGAAGGGTCCTCTGGCTGGCTTCCCGGGATAAAGATCTTTCTTAGCCATTCGAGTGCTGTTGCATTATCAGTCCATCCGTTTTTTGTTGCTGTAAATTGCCAGCTAGCGAAATCCTCTAAGGAAGTAGGAAACTATTGTTGTTGTACAGTTATTCCTTTGAAAATAACCAGAGGAAAGAGATAAGTGCCTGTAGCTGATATGCATTCGAGGAAAGAGGTCCAAGCTCTCGACCCAGGGTCTTTTTTCTGATTTCTGAACTGTTCGAGAAGAATAGCTGCCAAGGACTAAGCCATTCTCTCCTTGGCCTTTAATTATCCCAGCCTCGTCCATATTCCATCGATTAGCTGGCTTAATTGCTTGAATTCGAGGAAGATCGAGAAAACGGAACCAGGACCGAATTATTTCTGTTGTTGCTCCATTAATCCGATCTGAAGCTATCCTTCGGCTCTGTCGGACCTGAATCTCTGGATTTCTTTTCAGAAAAGCTACAGTCCATCTTTTTCCTATAGGTTGAGTGTTATGACCCATCCAACATGCAGGTCACGAAACAAGCTTACGAAACGAACAAAGACCACGAGTCAGGTCCAACCCCGCCTCTAGATTACGTAACCCAGGGTTAGGGTTATAAAAGAGGGAGGATCTGGGGGATCTGCCCAGATCCCGCAGATACTATGGATCTGCGAATCTGCCCTCAGATCCCTAGAGTCATACTGAAGAGCTGGATATATAACCACAGCCTTTACCATCCGTAGATAGATCTTGTACATAGCTCTCCAGTCGTCAATCTAAGTATCATTGGATTTACCCAAGTGATAGCCCCAAAGGCAGTGAATACTTGCATCATTACCCGGGACTTGTACTGTTACGAACGGTGGTGGAAGGTGCCACTGCGCCACATAGATCAAAAGATCAGCTAATATTCGAACACTCCGTTCGAATATTCCTTCCAACCGTATATATAGTCGACCTGGAACCACGGGTCGTAACAAAAACCAAAGTACTAAAGGGTTTATGCTAACAAGAGCGGTGCCAAGTATAAGCCTGCAGTCTCCGAGTCGTAGCGTAGGAGTTCAGAAATTGTAACCATTCACGGCGGGCAATTCGTGGTTTCCTTTTTGCTGAACCTGGTAGGATCACTTCCAACCTATGCCGTTAGACTTGAAAGAACTAATGAGGCAAAGAAGTCATGTTTCTGCCGTATCTGAATTGGGGACTCGAACCCAGTAATCTGTTTTAATCTTAGTATAGTCCGATTAATAATAAGCCAAAATATCATATTACTTACAAGCATAAGTACATTAACATATCAGTGATAGTAGTAGAGTCACCCATGTATGCGCCTCTCGTTTGCGCAGCTGTCTTCTGGTGACATCTTTAGCCTGAACCCTGCGCAAGGTGCCTTCTGCCGTTAGTGGCAGGATATCATATATCTCTACCCAAGGCCACTGCCCACAGCGACCCAGCCCGAGAATCGGCCGAGAGTCCATTTGTTTGGTTAAGACGATATTCAGATTAAGACGGGCGGAATACGAAAGCCTTAAGTAATGAAGAGGAGAAATGTATGTGGATAGAAAAATCTAGAGAGGGGAATTCGGAAGCGGTAGCACGTGTCTTTTCTTCCTTTTTAAACGAGCATAATGTGACGAGCAGGCCAGGCATTAGGAGAACAATAGCATATAGATTGCTCTGCTCTATTCTAGAAAGGAACAGAAGAGAAGAGAAAAAAACGTGCCTTGATATAGTGAGCAGTAGACGTGTGGGTCGCTGCTCAGCCAATAGAATCCCTGCTGAGATTCCTGCTCACAATACTTATGTTTTCGACGCCTGTCGTTATAATAAGCCCTTTTCGATAGCCTCAATGCCCCGGGCTAACTCGGTATATGGCTTCATTGAGATCGTATGAAAGATTAGTGAAACGATCAACTTATCCAAGTTCAAATTGATCAAGAAAAGGTAAAGAAAGGGGGGATGGTTGAAGTGGCGGTATGGGCTTGGTTTCTAGCACGAACAGCTGCATATATAGTCCGATGTCGGCTCGCCGTACTAGCGAGTGAGGCATAACATTCCTTAGCGGATTCTGCAAGGTCATCTTCTCCTTCATCATCTAAGCTTTTGCTATCGGGGTATAGGTGCATGCGCTAGTAGTATGGATTCGGAGGAATTGTAATGCGGCGCTGAAGGTGCTGCGCGTAATCACGCCAGCGATGCTTGGAATAATTCAGTAGGATTCTCATAGGATGGATCAACCTAGTAACAGATACTATTTGCAATGGGTGCGGGAAAAGATACCTAACTCGTTAAGAATAGAGTAAATTATATCAAGTAGTTCGGAAGCCCTACTTGCATAATACCAGACAATTGGTCTCACTCAGATACCAACTTGGCCCGCTGAAACGGCACGGGCACAAGCTATGAATAGCCCTCCTATAATCTATCAAACCAGACGTCACTCAGTCAGTATTGCTTCTGGCAGAATGGCTCTACACAATAACCCCCAGCCTATAACTGCCTCCAGCTCCCAGCTCCGCCAGCAGCTACGACAATAACGACAATAACAACCTCCTTTCCTACGCTTCCAGTCCACCCTGTCATATGCCTCCAAAAAGTCCTTTCTCTCCCAGGGCTCCGGTATCGAGGCGGACGACGAGCTCTCCAGGGACTCAGATGATACCGATTCTACTACTATATTACCACGCAGAGGCAGCAGCGCCGCCACGCCGGTGCGATATTTGGGGGAGGACACGAGGCGTAAGTGCAGCCTATATCCCCTTGAGCTAGAGTCCGGTTTTCGATAAAGTTCTGACAATCTCATAACAGCAACGAGCACGAGGGCGCTGAGGGAATGGTATATATATGCTTTTGCTATCGAGACTTTTATTATTTGTAGTAAGTGGTCTCTTCACAAGAACTTATAAGAATAGTATTGCTGACCACAATTATAGTCATTAGTATGTGATTATCTCATGAGCCGGCCGTGGATGCGAGGTATGACCTGATAAAAGATATGCTTGGGCGCTAGCGCGCCTCTACCTATGCGCGTCAGGGCGGAGACCGGTCGGAATCTGTTACTGGCAATTTCCAGGCTCGTTTATTCCGATCCTTCTTGAGAGCCTTGCTAGAGAGAACAGGATTCTGCTCAAGAGTGGGAACCTATGCAGCCCAAGCAATGTCAAGATGAACGACAATGTGAGGCAGTATGTGGTGCATATCCTCGGCGTCGAGATCAACACGGCGAGCTTCGCCATATATACATTCAGCATCAGTATGCTGCTGCAAGCGCTGCTTGTGGTAAGCGTCAGCTAGTTCCACTGCCGACCACGGTCAGTATCGCAAGAAGCTCCCCCTGAGCTTCGCCTGGATTGGCAGCTGCAGCGTGATGCTATACATCTTTGTTTCAAAAAACCTCTATATATTTGGCTCTCTGCTAGCTATCATATCGAATGTGGCTTTCGATGCTTCATTCGTACTGCTGAATTCGTTCCTGCCACTCCTCGTCAGGCACTATCCGCGAGTGCTATTTGCCGACGCGTCGCAGCGTATAGGATTTCCGACAGCTGATGACGATTCGGATACTGAGGAGACGCAGACCCGAGCAGATAATGACTCCATGACCAGTCTTCTGCGTGACGAGGCTGGCAACGGGCTGACCAAGATCTTGACTTACGAAGACCAGACTTCATTAGAACTCAAGCTATCGACCGAGATATCCGCTAAAGGCATTGGGATCGGTGATGCAGCCGATCTTTTCGTCTACTGTATTGCTATCTTGATCCTCGTCCGGACGAACAGCACTATATGGTCATTCCGAGTCGTGCTTTTCATCATCGGAGCTTAGTGGGTTATGTTTACAGTGCTAGCGGCGCTCTAGCTTCGGCTACATCCTAGGCCACCCCTACCGGCAGGGGAGAATCGGAAGGGGTTCAGGGCGCTAGTATCTTATACCGCGTTTGCGTGGAAGTCGTTATACAATACTGTAAAGCTGGCACGATAGCTGGTGGATATTGTTCTCTTTGTCGAGGCCTGGTTCCTGCTGTCGGGTGCTATTGCCATACCATTATCGACTGCGATTCTGTTCGCAAAGATGTCGCTCTAGATGGAGTCGCGGGCGCTTGGCCTTATTAGCGTGATCTCAACCACTACTGGCATCGCTAGCGCCCTCTCGTAGTCGTACATATTACGATGGTTCAGCCTTGAGCCGTGCTAAACATTCCTGGCCTGCATCGGCCTGTTCGAGCTCATCCTGTAGGATAGCCATAGCTCAGCGTGAATGGCATATAGGCACGGGCCAGGTTATGGCCCGTGCGCAAGGGTAATGCCATACCCACGCTCTTGCCATCTCGAATGGCTCTCTTTCCCTCTCACTCTATCCTTCCTTAGACAGACAACAGACAGCAACACGAATCAATCAACCCCAATACGTACGTGTTTATAAGCCCAGCCAACACATCCCGCTCCACGGTCTTCTCGACTACCTGCCCTTCGTCCGGGCATGGGGGTCAGTGGTCTACAGCAGCCCTAGGAAACGTTCCCGTTCGCAGCCGTACACGGCTTCGTGATAGGTAGTCTCAGCAGCTACTACCGGGCCGTCTACGGTGAGCTGATCCCCCCGGGGTCGGAGACGGCTTTCTACGCGCTATACGCGATTACGGACAAGGGCTTGAGCGTATTTCGGCCGTTTATCGTCGCGAGCATCATTGAGGCGACAGGCGAGATCTGGCTGGCCTTCTAGTTCCTGGCGGTCTTGGTGGGCCTGCCTGCGCCGCTAATCTACTTTGTCGACGCGGAGCGCGGGAAGCTGGAGGCAGAGCGACTTGCTGGGATTATTGAGGAGATGAGGGTTCAACAAGGAGATAGGGGTGAGAGTCCTCACAAGGCTTAGGAGAGGCAGACTATGCTAGGCGGGTGCAAGGACGACAACTAGGATAGTGATATAGAGAAGTGATGACTGAAACGATAGGACAAGGGCAACGGGGGCATTCCGGACGATTAGCGAGCGGGCTACCCTCGAGCATAGCGACAGTATTTAAAGGCGTTTAATGGATCTCAGTTATTCTATTCGGCATCTACAGCCATTCTGGTTCTAACCTATTTCGCTTCTCCTGTAATGAACAAATCCAACTACTTTAGCGACAACTACATCTTTATCGGAAACGAGAGCACGATCGAGCGCCGGAAGTCTGTACCGGCAGGGGGCCAGGTCGGGCCTAGGACGCACTCTGACAACGACTGGGTCGCGCACATCCTCGAGATCTGTGCCAGCGATGAGCACCACGTCTACGCGCGTATCTACTAGATATACTAGCCCGACGAGCTGCCTCCCAACACTCTCTACAGGAATAAGTACGTCTCCGGCCGCCAGCCTTACCACGGGCAGAACGAGTTGATCGCGTCCAACCACAGTAAGTTTGCGCAGGAGCCCGGAGGTGCTCATATTGGCTGACTTACGCCGGGACACCAGTGGACATCATCAACGTCGTGTCCGTCACCCAGCAGGCGACCGTTAACCAAGTCACCGACAAGAAGGACGATCAAATCCAGAGCGCCCTATACTGACGCCAAGCCCTCGACGTGCGCACCTTTGAGCTATCGGTAGGCCTCCTAGACCGCCCCGCCGACGAGTGATGACCGCGCTCACAGAACCTCAACACAGGCTGCGGACCGCGTCTGCAGATGCAACGAACCTAGTAATCCGGAGAAGGTCCTTATCGGGTGTCCCAGCGAGAGTTACAAGAACTGGTTGCACGAGGAGTGCCTGAAGCATGATATCTTGATGAAGGTATGGGAGGAGCTTGGTGCGGACAAGCCTCACAAGGCCTCCGGCGTCAACACCGAGAAGGAGGAGGAGGCAAAGCGCCCGCTGAGTCCCGTCGAGTCCGGTAGCGCTACCATTCAGGTCCAGACAGATGCCGAGGGCGAGACGGTAAAGGCGAGCGACTCGGTCGACGTCAAGGAGGAGCGCGAGATTGCCGCCGAGGGCGCAGCTCAACCACAGAACGGCCGGGCGTATCCCAGTGCAAAGCAAAGCCCATAGTAGTATTCCTAGCGAGATACGAATGTAATATCACCAATATCACCCATCGTGCTAACATCGCTGGCAGCGCTAACAGTGCTAATAGCGTCAACAGTGTTAACAGCGCTAACAGTACTAACAGCGCCAACATTACTAACACTACCCATAATACTCCTTCATAGCCTACTCTAAGCAAACGCGCTCGGAAAGTAGCAACTTGAACCGTTTTTGGAGAAATTTAAGAAGTTTGATAATAGTTATGTCTACAATAAGCATCCCGCTCTCCTCGTCTCTTCCAGCCGTAGCTATCGAATGCTGAGAACTGCATATATAGGCGATGCTTCAAAACCTCCTCCCACAATTATTACAGACATTGTCATAATCTGGGTTGAGGTGCCCACATCCGCGCTTCCAGTCTCCATCGTCAGGTTGGCCGCCAAGAAGTCTGACTATGCGAGTTACAAGGAATAACCATTCCCTGCTGCGTAGAAACGATAACGATAGTCGATATAGCTGACAGTTAACGGTCGAAAATGCCATTTTCGGACAGAAAGTCAATAAAGGCAAACGCGCTGTCGAGATCGGGCTTCCTATACATTCGTAGTTATGTAATACCCTAGCAGCATCTCAGATCCTAGGTTAGCTGTCGAGATCCTCACCTACTAGTATAGGAAGCGAGGAGGATATACCTTTGTCGCCCAGGGTGACCCAACCACAGATCTTTTTTTTTTTTTCGTGTGTGTGTGTGTGTGTGTGTGTGTGTGTGTGTGTGTGTGTGTGTGAAGGAGAGAAAGGGAGAGAGAGAGGGGGGAGCAAGGGAAGCGTTGGGAAGGTCGAACAGAAGTTTATTTGATCTAATTATCTGTCCAGTAGAAAAAGAATAGGAAAGGACAGGAAGAACAGTGCCTTATATAGACAGAGTACTGTAAATGTGGGCCTCAGTATGCCAGACGTACGGACCCTGCTCTTGACAGTATATATATATATATGTCAAGTATCAACCTAGTTGATTATCTCTATCACTTATTCACGCCTTTCGTACCTAGTTTCCATTTGCACAAACCAGAAAGTCAGTTTTCTGGGTCAACAGGGACAAATATTCAAGTGAACGCACCCCGTTTCGGCGCACCCCCCGTTTCGGCGCAGCCTTTGCTATATAAGTTATACATTTTAGTATATCTTTATTCGCTTCGAAAGAAATTGTACAAGTGCAGGTATTCGAATTTGAGTGTAAATAAGCTACATTCCCAGTTCTACCCCCTGACCGACTTGCTCCGCAACTACTCCAATAAAATTAATCTCGGAATTGAGCGCTGGTTGGCGTTTTCCGGCCGGCCGGTTCCGCTATGGACGCCATCTATCCCAAACTACCCCAGATCCTGCCATATGACAAGTCTGCCGTGCCTATCCAATCCTATCCCTAGTATTTACAAAACTCAGCTGCCAGGTACCGGTAATATCTATCCGTTTTGTAGAAGAGAGAAGTAGCAGATATAGCAGCGTACCCTACCGCATACGTGTTCCAATATCCGAATCGTAAAAAGATCTACTGACTCAGAAAAGTGGAGCCAAAGTAGATGGGTATGAAGTGTCACAATTGTGTTGGACGAGCAAGATTGAGCATATAAAGGCTGCATTGCTATTATTTAGTATTCTTAGGTCGCAATTCTCGTTACGCTTTAACCTCTTCAATAATTCTATTGATTACGGCCGTGCTCCAAGCATTATAGCTTTCAATATAACTTCCGTTTCTATCCCGCGCCGAAACCTCTATAACACCTTCCTATTATTTGACATCTGTCAGCTTTATTACCCTATCCCGCCCATGACTACAGCCAATCTTCTCCTCTTGCAGCAAGAATAGGTAGGTAAATTGCCAAATCTGAATGCGAAGCTATATTCAACTTTGCTAGATAATGCCTGTCCAGTCTACCGGAGAACAGGGCGGCTACTGGACGTGCGGATGTATATGGAAAACCCCAATAGGGGAGACTATTTGCAATGGATGCGGGAGGAAATACCCAAGTCGATAAAAAAGAGCAAATCGCATGAAAAGGCGTTAAGAAGAGTACGCTGAGAAAAAAGGTCAGCTGAAGCGAGAGCACGACATTCCTCAGGGCGATCTTGCGTTTTGTTCCAAGGACCAGCCGTTTTTACTTGGTTTTACTCGTTGCCCGCAATAATATCATTGCATTCCGTTGCATTGCGACTCGCTCTTCCATACCTGTCTTTACAAGCAGTGCAGAGTTGATACGCTGCTAGCGAAAGGCATTTTCCTAGCTACAAAGACAGGCAATGAGGCGATACTTTCGAAATCATGAGTAGCTGTGGGTTTTGTATGGTGTTGAGGCTGCCGGAGGATAGTGGCACGGACCACAGTGCGGCCTGTGCACATGCATATATCTTCGTACGCAAACAAGCAGGCAAACTTGCCCACCTAGCTAGAAGAAAGACAACAACAACTACACGATAATGAACCCCTTCTGCGTACGTATGTACAGCCCAGCCAACAGTAGCAATAAGGCAAAATTGGAAAGGCCCGATATGTTTTCGTATTTGCCAAAATATCAATAATCCAACTATGGGCACTGTCTATAAACGCCCTTCGGACATAAGACGAGAGGATCAAGCGGTCCCAGTATGAATCCTAGCAGAGCAGGATCGTGCCAGGATAGCAGGATCGTACCAGGATACAAGATTCAAGGCTCATGCTTCAAATAAGATCCTTTCGTCCCCGATCTTGGTTAACAGGAATACTACATACCGATATGTCTTCCTGGATTAAGAAATCTAGCTTATCGATCTCGGATTTGCTGCCTTCGAAGAAAAAAACCACTCTTCCGTACTATCGGTTCGACATTACCAAGCGCCCGAGATGATCCTCGGCCTAGGATGGTCGTTCCCGTATAATAACTGGACCATTGGATATATCCTTGTCGAGTTCTTTATAAGCGATGCGCTATTGCAGACTCATAAAAATGTAAAATACCTAGCTATAATAAAGAACGTCGTGGGTAGCTGGATCGATTCTTACCACATAACTCGGTTTCATAGGATATCTCATAGGATGTCCAGAGACGGGAGCAATCCGGCTTCCAAAGATCCCTCTCGTCTGTCTAGGGCGGTATTTCTTCAGACAGTTTAGCTAATATACAGAATAGATACTTACAGCAAGTCAAGATGAGCTACCATATCAGGACACTATTAGGGCGTCGCAGCGAGTTATGGAGGCATGAAGACGCTGGATGTAAGTTATGATAAGACATTGCTGGTATTGTTGTTTTTATTCTTGTCAGTATTGCAGGTATTGTTAGTGACGTCTTTTCGCATTACCTTATACATGCCGATATCAATATAGTTTCTAGGTTCTGAAAGTAGCAGAAGGGTTTTCCGTTATTCGGAAAAGCTTCGAAGTATTATTGTATAAATATCTTCTTTTCATCGGTAGGGCGTAAAGTATATTCCATCCTTTCCATTTTCATCTTTCCATTTTTCATCCTTATTCTAGAGTTCCTATTTTCATTGATTGCTATTCCCAATTTTCCTTGCAGAAAGACAAGGATGCGTCTTTATTAATACATATGTTAGCGTAAGACTATCCTTATATCGACGTCTACTATAAGTCCATAGTACCCTTATTTCCAAGAACTTCTAATCAGGCTTAGAGCCGGCACCAATAGAAGGAATAAGCACGTTACTACAGTAGTTCTATATATATTACTAACGCAACAATAAAAGTATCGACTAAACTAGCAAAGGATACCCAAGTTTAACTTACAAAAAGAGCGAAAGAAACTTCAAAGCCTTAATATAATATAATAAGATTCAAGGAAATGGAACTTAAGTTAAAGCACTCCCTCTCGGCGCACGCTACCTTTCGGCATACCGCAGTCAGAAGTCCTGCTGAACCGCCGAAGCTAGTATCTAGTAGATATCCTTTTGTCTAACCTAATTAAGGTCGTCTTTTCACCTCATGCCTCTAAACCCCGCCCATTTCTACATCGTTATCAGGAGTAGACTCCGACCTTCCTTGCAATTCTCCTCCATGCTTTTTCGAGCATTCTTCACTCTTGTCTTCCAAGTTTGCCAGCCGATCTTTAGCAACTTGGATGACTAGAAATAGATTACTATCTCAAATTTCATCGGCAATCTCTTCAAAACTCACAGTGTAGTAGTTGATCCTTGTTCAAACTTTGTACATTGCACCCTTTTTCCTTGTAACTGTCTGTTAGTGTTCGACGTAAAGGCTTCTGATTTCGTACCAGACTTCCAACGGAAGTATCATAATAGTCTGGATTATTGGTATTTCGTTTTGGCCGATATAGTACGGTCGTTTCTTTTTCTAGGGTATTGGCTCGGCTAGCTGATCTCGTACAAGGCGGCATTGTCAATATTACGACTGTTTATTGGATTTGTTTGCTTTTATTCTAGCAATGTAATAGTACAAATGTATTTGAATGGAGAAGGTATCTTTAGAAAAATATAGAAATTGCTTGTGAAAATTCTAGTTGTAATGGAAAGATTTATATATTACTTCAGCCCTTCCTTATAACAAGATCTGCTTTTTTCTGTAAGCGAGTAGTCGGATATAAATTCGGAATTTTATAATCGATCCGAAACTTGGTCGCTACATTTCCATTTGCAAATAATACAAATTAGATTTTTATCTTCTTATTTCAAGGTTGGTATGCCTGCCAATAGGACGGCGGTTCTTATCAAAGAGTTCTATATAGTGAATATGCAACTGATTCCGCAAATCCTACTAGATGACACCAATGGTAGCAACAGTAGCAACAGTAGCAACAGTACCAACAATACTAATAGTATGATTAGATTTCTAATGGCCTTTCTAATAACAGAAAACCGAAATCTGAAACGGATCGAATAGGTTCAAGTTATTTTAAGGTCTCCTACGGCCTTTACGTGCTTAATTCGTCTCAAATACGAGGATGTAATACGATAGGGTTTCTGAATGAACGAATTTGAATATAAATTTCGGAAAATATTTTTGAGGTTTCCATGCGAATAGTAGAATCGTCAAGGTCTTCCCACTATATTGAGGGCGGTTGCGAGCAATCACCCATATGAATAGCCTACCATCTCTATTAATTAGCTACGTCTTCCACTTATGCCGAATTTGGATCAAGTATTTTAAGCTTACGCATATCTTTCGTATATTATATTCAAGTTTTTTAACTTGTATACCTTTTACACCTTCTACGCCCAATATAGTCCTTATGGACTCTAAAGAGCATTATACCCATTTTTCTAAAACTCTCTTAGATCCCCGCCTCGGCGGAACTCCTGTTCTTGGGTCTCCAGCTCCAAATCGAAGCCCTGACATCCATGCACCAATGACGGCTTGTCCGTCGCCTGAGCCTGCAGATGGCGCGGCAGGTATATCAGACACACCCTCCGCGGAAATTGATACATGCGATATTGGCCAGCGAGGGCCGACAACTGCTCACAGTCATTTGAAGGCCAACCCCGAGGGAACACCTGCAGGAATGTGGGAGGTCTCGAGGATTCTCGGGGAGGAGGTTAGAAATAACGAAACGTTCTATCTAGTCGCATGGAAACCCACGCTAGAGCCTCAGAGCAATTTGGAGCACTTGAAGGAGCGAATTGACAAATGGAAGCGATCGCGCACGAAATGCGGAAAAGCCAAGCTTACTGTTTCACCCGGCGGGGTAAAGAGGAGAGGGCGGCCCCGGAAGTATAGATGAGATATGGCTAGGTATCGTATTTTGTCAATACGATTCTCTCTTCATACCGTATTTTCAGAACGATAGAGTAGTCCGCACTGGTTGACCATGGTATGGGAAAGCCGGATATAAAGTTGGCGGCCGGATAAGACGCCGGTTGCAAGGGTATAAAAAGGAACATTCTGTGCTTGCGTATATGCTAGATCGTTTGTCCTAGACAACCATAATCTACCCTCTGGACTCGAGGACAGAACTTCTTCCCGCGCATGGAACTATCCATGGCACTATTGCCACATCTCTACTATCTAATTACCGGGGCTCCTATAAAATCGAAACAAAGACAAGGCGAGGTGAGGCATATCGAAGGCGCAGGCAGCCGAAACGTGCAAAACCACAAAACAAGGCAAGCGCTAATAACTTACATAGTAGAATTTGAAATTTCTTTCAAGTTCAATTGTATTCAATCTTCCTGTCCATCCTTTCCATAATCCATAGGCACCCTATTTTGCGTCACGGCTAGGCTTTAAGTAGCTTGAATATCAGATGGCTTTGCCTTCTACGAATTATAAAGGGCGTGGCAGAAGGTAAGGGATTAGTATAGTGTGGTAACAGAAAGACTGCTGAACAAGCACTGCCGCCATTACGAATGCAGCTCTAGCTGTTATCATAGCCCCTAGAAAAATGATTCATGGGGAATAGCAGCCCACAAGGGTGGGGAGGTACAATCAAGTATTACTTTCATTACTATACTGCAGTAGCCTCAGTGCTACTAATAATAAGCTCATGTATTCGGCAATATGGCCAACGCGATGTCAGTAGGAGCGAAAGCCGACAGTTGCCCGGGGCAGTCTTGAGTTTTTCAAAGACAAGCCTCTTTTTTTTTTCTTTTTCTTTTTCTTTTTTCTTTTTCTTTTTTTACACCTGTTTCTAGTCATTGCCTAAAAAAACGTCACCATATTACGTTGTTTAGCGGTTCGGCCTTCCATGCCTATCGCCCTTATAAGGAGGCTGAGAACGGATGGCAGCTTCCTAGCTCTAGAGACATACCGTGACGTAATACTCTCGAATTTATAGGTAGTCAGATAACGCAGCTAACTGTAAAAATAATGCTTCTCTCATCGCCGGCCTTCGAGGGCGATATGTTGCATCGCCTCTTCAAACAGGATCTACGATCTTACAGAACCGTTTTAAACTCGATAAAGCATATAATAAAGTGGCTTGCCAGGAAGATTCCACGCCTGCGACATCTGACAAAGCTTTAAGGACATATGGGCCCCCGAATTACACTTATAAATATCATTCCCTCGTCTGCAATTCCAGCTCGTCTTTTCCTTTTCGTGATAGTCTCCTAGCCCTTCCTATGATCGCGTATATCGTCCGCCCTGGAATTTGATTTGCGATAGAAATGTCCTTATATTTCCAGCCCTGGTTTCGTAAATATCGAAGCTTGGCATCTTCGTCTGGTGTCCAGTAATTGTTTCTTAGGTTTGTTTGTATTGGATATGCATCGTGTAAGAACGTAAAATGCTGAACCCGATAGGTAGTCAGGTTACAGATCTGAATAAGAATGCAATGGTTATGACTTCCAGGGAGGTCCAGGTCGACATAAATATATTTACAGGCGGGAAATTGTCGGGCTCGCGGGTCAGAGAAGACCAGGCGGCCGCGAATGGGTTTGTCGTCGTCAAAGGCTTGTAGTTCAGTGCGAGATGTATCTTGGCAATGGCTGCTCCAGGCACCAACATAACCGTCCGAGCCTGTAACTGTGAGCAAGTTATTGCATTCAGTAGCTTCGGGTTTCTCTTTATAGAACGTAACGTGAATGTTAGCTATAGGAGCCCCACAGGTATCGATCATTCCGCAAGTAAATCGCGCCATTATTTCAATGCTGTTACTGCTAGGGGAGTGGGATAAATGGGAGAAGAAAATGATTGTTCTCATTAAAGGGTAAATATAATACGTAAAAAGAAATCCGGAGGGATACGGGGTAGGATCCAGAAATAAGCCTGCCCTTACAATTGAAATAGAATGATACAAACCTGGGCCGTACAATACAAGCCTAGTATGATATATAGTATATAGATTAAGCCTTATGCTAGTTGAAACTTTATCAGCATTGCAAACAAAAATGGCCTTAAGTTAAACATCTAACGGGCTGGGCTTACTCGAATTACTTATTATCGAAGCGGCTATACAGCATATCATAAATCTGCAAAGTAGAAGTTAATAAGAATAGCTCAAACCAAGCCCATCTAATTACTTACAAGTATTATTAGGTTATATTATGCATTGCCCATCCTTATTACTAAAAATACCGCTAACAGTACCAGCAGTACCAACAGTACTGATACCAACAGTACTAACAAAGCTAACAGTATAACAAAACTAACAGTGCTGACGAAAGTAGTAGTACGAACAAAACGAGCAGTACCAATGAAATCAAGATTATGAACAGTCAAAAAATCGGAAGAATGAAATCTTAAAGCTCGTCAAGCTAGTACGGATTTATGCTGCTAGGAGAACATCATTTATATATTCGATATAAATACTCTTCCAATTTTCCATTTCTAATACTCGTATAGTTAAGGTTGATGAAAAAGTTAATATTTGGGATATTCATATAATTCTAATAAATAGCATTTTGTACATATATATAATATTGCAAGCCAAAATGTGTTTTCTCACTACTATAGAATGAATATATTATTGCTTGCATAAATATAAATTCTATATTACTTATCAAGATAAATTGTTTTCTTTTAGTAAGTTTTCTCCGATTAAACAATATTTAGCACTATTAATACTTTTATTATTATTGATACTATTAATACTATTAATGCTATTAGTATTATTAGTATTATTAGTATTATTGTATTATGATATAGGGCTCGGGCATAATTAAGCTATATGTACGGCAAGACGCGTCGCAACTTACCTTTGGCCAAATTGAGCGTCCGCCAACACGCCTAATAGCAGATAGCATAACTGCAAGAGCTGTAACGAATACGAATGGCGTTACGACGAGACGGCAAGCTCGAGTCTGTTCACTTCGTATCGACGACAATAACGGCAGCACGATTCGTGTGGCTTGCAGCTTGAGTCCCAAACATGGTAGCCCGTCGAAGCGTAGGAGATTTGAAAAGACATCTTCTGTTTTTGATATCGACAGCAGCGACTACAAAAAAGCTAACAACACCGGTGATATAGAGTTTTATATGAGAATGATTTTGAGAATCCTTCAAAACTATTCCACAATTATCATTCTAGTTTGTACAAAGCCAGGACTACTTTCAAAGATGGGCGAGGAGCATCTATTCTATTTCTTGGTTTACCCAGAGCCAGGGTTGAAGCCAATATGGCTGGCCCGTTAGAACAATCGTATCGCTCGGATTCGAGAGAATAGCATGAGAAGGAATTAACCCAGGTGAAGGCTCAAGAAGGACTTCGTAATGCTATTATACAGAATTAGGATTCGTAGATGGAAGGCCTTAAGGAGCTTAATGTGCCGAAAATTGTATTGGGCTCCAATAACTACTTAGTATCTTGAATAGATGAGATCCAAAAGCTTTGGCATATCGCTCAGTTTGGCAGACGTCGGAGCAATAGGTTCTTTCTCATAGCCTCAATGGCCTCAGAAATTTAAGCTTCAGTACGTAGCCTTATAATAGCTGGATGAATATGTTCGGAAGAGTAAATTGTTCAAATCATACTTGATTGAGGGAAAAATGAAAGAATATGGTCGTTGAACTAGCGGTATGGCTGGCCAGGGGTGGCGGAAAGGGGAGGTGGTGCGAACTGCCTCCTGCGACTTATCAGGCAAAGATACTTGATATGAAGATGGAAGATGGCGAGTGAGCGCGAAACAGCTATCAAACCGCCGCAGGCCATATCATCGACAATTTCGCGCTTGGTAGTACGAAATATTTCCGTGCTATTGTCATGAATTCCATACGAAATATTAGTGTTAAGCTAGTCTATAGAAACTGTCTGATTGTTTCTCAAGCAGATGCGAAGAGAAGCATATTAGATACTATTCAAAGCTATAGCGGGAGAAAGAATACAGGATAATAAATAATATAAGACATAAAAAATCCTTTGTACAAGTCCAATTTTATCCGGGTCAGTCCGAAATAATCGCAAATAAATTGTCTCATAGCCTTAGAAGCAGCTTGCTAGATAATATAAATGATTTTCCAAGACTGGAGGGCGGGATATCTAAGTACATATTAATTGCCAATAGATATATCTTGTATAAAGCTTTTTAGTTATCAATCTAAGCAACGCATTCTAAGTAGAATAGCTTCGAAAGCAGTATTACTTGGAGTATTTCAATACTCATCTACGATTTCGAATTTAAGGATGAAATAATTCGATATCGACCTTGCTGGAATGTATACTTAAATTTCGGATATGGGCAGTGGTCATTACATAAAAAAAAATATTCTACTAGAATCTGCGCGAAACGGTAGACCTTTCAATATATAAAACAGATAATCCTGACAAAATATACCAAACGCCTCTGAACAATCAATCCTATTGCTATTTCAACATTATTCTACGAACGGTGCAATTATAGCGTCTGCTCGATAAATTCTGGTCGACATTTCCTCAGTATAACTCATAGTCTTTCCATCATAGCCTTTCCGATGCCAATCATATCGTTCCCCCTTGTTCCGTCGCGTTGCTATATGGCATATAAGTTACTGGCATAACGGAAAACAGTCGCATGCATGCACATTCGGCGCTGCGCTATTAGTCGTCAACTCATACGGGAAGATATTAGTAACGTACTATCATATTAATACCATATTCGTATATTGGCCATCTACATGCGTATTCATAAGTTTCTCATTTGAATGCTTATTGCAGAATATGTGCGATATGATATCAGGTAGTCTCGATATATATATACCGACCGAAGCGAATATGGTAGGTGTTGAACTGTATTCCCCGACAGTGTTGGCATGCAGTTGGGTACGATGGACGAATGGGTTAGCGAGTCTGGAGTGGCGATCAACACACGCAAGGCTGACGGTCCTGCACAGGGCTTCGCATACCACTGCACGCAGTCCTTGCAAGCCGCCTCTGCAGCTCATGACGGTAAGGTGCTACCGCATGATACGGCGAAATTGACAAGCGTATTATACGATATGGCTCAGTGGGTGGCACGATGACCCGATATCTCTATTGCCGGGCAGAGCTCGATACGTACTTCTTTGTGGATTGGCTGCTATTTGGAAACAGGGTAGCGATAAACTCGCTTGTCTTGCCAGCATCCAGTCTTGGTTGTAGCTCGGCTGCAGCAGCATAGTCTTCCGACTGTAGTTATATTCTAATGCTGCTATGCCGCCCAATGATACGTTATCCTAGTTTCGAGTATACGGACGTAAAGTAGTTCTGAACTATTCTACGTCCGTACGCATCCATTAAACATTCATCCGTAGCGTAATCATTCGCCCAATGCTTATTTATGGATCTTCTTGCAAAACCTCTTCCACTTGGAAAGTTGCGACGTAAGCCAAATAACTATATAGTACAGACAATGATGAACGACAGAATTGTCCCTATCCCTTTCCGTTTGACCGGTAACTATAGTCCAGTCTGTAGCGCGTTCGTCGCGTTCTGCCGACGAATTCCCTCCGGACTCGAATGCTGCGGTACTCCCCATCCTTCAAAAAATTAGCGATCAGTCAAGCGAATGTGGAACAGATGCAAATTATGCTTCGGCAATAACATGGAAACGATATTGTGGCGGATAGGCGCTCCAACCGTAGCGTGGAAAATCCAAATCTGGTAGGATGCTGCGACAGGTATATTAGCCGCTACGAGTTGCCAAATCCCAATTGAGCAGATACGTAATTGAATTACGCGATAGGGTTTCCCTTTGCGTTATAATACCCTTATAGCCTTCGCTATATACTTCCCATCAATACCAACCGAATTCATACGGCCTCTTAACGGCCAGACAATTACCAATTCCTTTCCATCAACTAACCTGCCCGCTATATCTTTTCATCCTTTTTATCGAGGCCATTACGCGCATTTATTAGATACCTTCCTAATTAACAAAATAGCTGAATATATTGGGATTATATAATTTCAAATATATAGGTAAGCAATAATCATATTGTATATGCAGAAAGTTAAGAGAACTATAGGCCTCAATCTCCTAATATCAAGTTGGAAGACTAAACTCGCCTTTATTTGTAAGGTAGATGTCTTCCTTACGAAATGACTTATCGACAAAATGGCAAGATATACTTGCAGGTAAATGCTCACTTGAACCCTATCCTCTATACAGCTTGCAGAATTCCATAGCTTACCGACTCGACTGGATACTTGTGGCCCATCAGCTCCGATTTCCACCTTCTTCTCGGAAAGACGAGGTCGGTTCTCTACTTCAAACGCTACGTTCTACTGGTCTCGCTACACAACGCTTTTCTAGTTCTGCCCTCGCAATGGCAAAAAACTAAGCTGCGTTCTCTTTGTATAGGCCACGGTACCGCTTGGCGTTGCGACGTAACTATTAAGGGGCGGACGTTTTGCGGACGTTATTGGTTTCACGGCAAGTATCTCTACAATGCGATGGAGGATACGGCCGAAATAGCTTTGCGTTGTACTGCGGCCGACGCTATGCTCTCGGTATGCAATAAACATATATCGCGCAGGGCCGATTTCATTCTAGTCCCATACGTATGAAGTATGACAGACACTGTTCTTCTCATATTATCATGGGCATAGCCGTATCAGCCGTCTCGCAATATCAAAGCCCTTATATCGTAAGAATTCTTCTACTGTCGTATATTTTTGGAACGTTGTCTGCTCTGAGGGAGTCTTCTCTTTTCATCTTGTGGCTGCGCACGTCGGGTTTAGAAATGATAAGTCGTTTTCAGATCTAGCAAAAGCATCGAGGCTACGGTTCCGCATTGCCAGGTCTCGTGGACCGCTTCTGTTACTACCCGGATAGCGAAGTCAGCTAATAGGGATTATATAACCCAAGGTTAGGGTTATGACCGCCTATATGGAATCGATAGCTAGGCAACCACTTGTCTGGCAAGAATCAGATATAGGCAACATAGGTCCCAACTAAAGAGCTGGATATATAAGAATGGGATATCCACGGTGCAGATAGTCCCTTATAGCTCTTCAGCCGTCAATCTAAGTATCATCTCAACTACAGGTGATAGCCTCACACATCTTGAATACTTGCATCACGTTGACAGTCCGTTTCCGTATTCAAGGCTTATACTTAGCACCGCTCTTGCTAGCAGAAACCCTTTGGCATTAAGGTATCTTCGGATTATTACGTTCTCATTACATCTTTCCTAGACAGCAGAGACCCTCTGGTTTGTTTCCTGGGCGATTGCTCTTGATAAAACGCCTGCAAGGCGAAGCTGAAGGGTGGCCCTTGGAACACCGTATTCGGAGGAAGCAGTTCTCTGAGATACGCCGGCCCTGACCGCAATAATGGCCATTGACTGTCGCCTTCTGTATAAACCGTCTTTGGCTATTAATCGAGGTTTTCTGAAGAAATAAAGGAATTTCGATAAAGATACGTTGAGAAATAACGGAGTATTGAGGGGTGGGCCGAAACGGTAGTGGGTGCCAGGGTGGCCAGCTTGGGGGGGTGGCCAGGATGGGGGTGCGGCGACTTATTTCATTCCTTTTACTACATTCTCAGCAGCAGAGCCGGGCTACCGTTCTTTTCCACAGACACCCTACCGGCTCCTAGCGCCGGAAACATCTACCTTTAGATTCTCACCGCCTACGAGGTGTTGTAATTAGCCCGAGAACCCTCTATTGGTTCTATCGTACCGGCGTGAATAATTTACAAATTTGTAAATGAGAACTTTGATGAAAAGGGATCTGAAGAGGAGAGATCTGAGGAAAAGGAACCTAAGGAGGAGTCTGAAAAGGAGGGACCTGAGGAGGACTTTACTTGCACCGACGATCTATAGGGCAGCGTGCACTATAACAGGAGCTGGCATTCGTAATCGAGCACAAGGCAGACTTAGATACGTATCAAAAAGGCTAGTATTTGACAATCGGATATGTATAACCGATAGCAAGGCATATTCATAAAAGCATCATGACTAAGTCTCAATATAAATGACGCTAATAGAGGCGGAGCCTTGTCAACCTATTGGTACAGGGCAGGCAGATAGGTGGAAACCTCCAGCTGCATAGGCGCCCCTGGTTACTCAGCCACATATTGAGAAACGTCCTCACTCAGCCCTGCGCAATCCGGTCAAGCTCAGTCTCATGCAGCGCTGCAGATCCGAGAGATCCCGGGTACGGAGAAAAAGGTATATAAGGTAGCTGGGCTGACATCTTCAATCTCCTTACACTTGTCCCCTTACATTTCTCTCTTCGTATCTTACAATATACCTCAGCTACACCCACCTACCCTATAACCCATTACCGCAACCAAACAAGCTTCGGACCACTTATAGCTGGGGTTCTCGACTATCGGTCAATACAAATGTCTTCCGAATATATAATCCGGGCACGCCTTTGTATCCTCTTTCTCGCTCTCCTCTCCCTAGCTGTCGCTAGTCTCAACTCGGCTAACGCATACTTTGCCGTTATCTTACAAGACCGCGCGAGGTCCGACTATATCACCACTAGTAACGATACTTGGGACAATACGCTCCAGAAGCTGCAAACCAACATTTTCTGCGATACGATTATTATGGCTATCCCTGCTGCTATATTTGCATTTTTCGGAATTGTTATTGCAGTCCACCCGAGGTGGCTACGATATTACGGCTCTCTGATAGCTCTCTTTACGTTCACTCAGTTGGCTTTGGCTTTGCTTATGGTAGTTACGGGGGCTTACCTTGCCAAGAACGTCCGTAATCTCCAGACCTCTTTTGAAGCACTTGGCGGGCATAACAAGATACTATATTACAGTATAATGTACTATGGAGGAATCGCCCAGGCAGGCTATGGGTTTCTTATATTATTGATTGCTATAATAATTGCTATGTTCGGTTGAGTACTACCAGGTGAAATATTACTGGGATCAGCTAGCCCGGAGAAAGTACAGATAATAGAGGCATACTGCGCCAATATAGTATAGGAGACGGGTATATATCTATCAGAAATTTTTTCCGATAACATTTAAGTTTTCCAAGTATAAAAGATTAAGTTAGTAGTATTAGTAGTATTGGTACTAGTACTTGCAGTACTTGTCAATGATCTTTTAATGGCTATAGCAATCAAATGCACTTAGGAATGCTTCTGTAATTATATTTTTCTGCTTGATCTGTAGCTATGCCTCTATTGCTAGCCTATCTGCTGGGTAATCGCTTTCAAAGTCATCATTGAAAGCAGTTCAAAGAATGAAGATAGAAACTTGGCGGAATTTCTAGAATTAGTTTAGGTAGCCCAGGCTCGCTTAGGCCGCTATAATAGAAAATCTCTATGTATTTTTGAAGGCTACCCTATGAAGCAACTGCATCGCGTATCGGTTCATTGCCCCCTAGAGATTTCCTGAAGGCTTCATCTTCTGAGCTAGAAATGTCTGGGGCCATATCATCAAGCTGGCCAAGAGTGCTCTTCCCCGTCTGCCTGCTTGGGTTTTGCAGTAGAGTTGAATCGAGAAGATACGGATAGATTATCGTCGCCATCTTCTTCCTCGATGAAAGGAAACGATTTCAGTACGAGGAATCTCAAGTATCTAACAATATGGTCTTCGAGGGGCTCGGTCAGCTTCTCTTTATCCTGCGTGATTCCGCAAAGTGAGCAGCCCGCGAACAGAGGCCCGGTGACCCTGCCGTTTTGCTCTGCGAGAGCTGATAACTGAGCATCTGTAAATCTGCTTTTATATTCAGTTCTCGGGTGATCCTTATAATCCTCGATCTGATCGAAAACTACTTGTTATTCATAAGCTTTAGCAATGCAAGTCCAACGCATAGCGTGTTATTTCATATGCTATAGCCATAGTCAAACCGTATCGTCTAATCTAGGTTGTTTTTACAGGCGAGCTGCTTAAGAGTTCATGGATATGGACCGAATGTGAGATACAGATTAGGCGCTATACTGATGCTGATAAAATAGTCTGGGGGCAGACTTGTTAGAATGTTAGGTAAGAGGAAGCTATTGAGGACTTGTACTGAAGGGATGCAAAATCCCCAAAATGCAAAAAGATAGCTATTATAATTCACTATTTTATTATATTTATAGAATATAGAGCGACTATATACTGCTTATTGTATTGACCAATAGACGGTATTCTTACATAGCTGGAGTCCATTTATCGATCTTCGCGAGGTTTCGAGCTCGAAATATTCAATTCTCATCCTCTGACAGTAACCATAGAGCAGCAGACCGCTTCATAGCGTAATCCAGCTTTGGTTACATTAGTGATATTATTGCTTTGGTATATTCCTTTCTGAATTAGTTTTTGTATTATGTAGTACGCTGCGAACGAGCTCGAGAAGGCTTACGATCCTTACTGAGAGTGTCAGCGACTGAAGAAAGTGCTGCAGAGTGGCTATTTGTGGGCGGCCCGAGCGAGTGCAGCTGCGAGTGGGCGGTGGTAGCACCACCTGCTGCCCATTTTGAGGTACGGCGGCGATTCACCGCTGGCATGGTGATATGTTTTCCGTTGGATCACAGGGCGCAATATAATCTATAGCATCGTCCATTCCGTAGTTGGTCTTGAAAAGATATTGAATAAGCTTAGATTTGATGAGGTGCTCTGAGCAAAAGAAGAGCAAATCAGCTATATAGCTGAAGCTGTCTTAGGTGAGCGATGACTACAAAACCATCGTTTGTCATACTATTTTCCGCGCTTGGTACGCTTTATAGAAAGTTGAAAATTTTCTTAGAAAGGGTAGCAATTGTATTATTGTATAGGGGTAATATAAACTATAGCACAATTTGCTATAAGCAAGGTTGAAATCTCTTAAGCCGAAGTCAGGTATGGACCAACTAGCGAAATTCTTTATCAGATCTTGAAACTACCAACTTCTAGATAGATTAGTATCCTAACCAAACAAATAACCAACAATACCAACAGTACCAACAGTACCAACAGTACCAACAGTACCAACAGTACCAACATTACTAACAATCTTAACAGTCTCAACAATAACTTATTTGCTCGTTTGTAGTCTTACTACATGATTATATTACTACGATTACATTACTTGGACTGTATATAAAGTTCAAGTATACTTGAATAACCCGACGAAGAAAACTCAATTCACTTTTGTGGTATTGCTCAAATATGTCACGGTCTCAGGTCAGTCAGGGAACGTCGAGCAGGCAGGCAGGGAAAATACTCAGGCAGGGCAGGGCAGGGTGTATTGACAGGACGCAGCTCGAAGAGCTGCAAACAGGAAACAGGCAAAACAGGCCCAACTAGCTGAAGCTATATACTGGTGCTGCGCTGGCTCACATAATCCTTATCGTCCAGCCAGCCTCATCGGTCTCTACCCTCAGGGTTAGGGTTATCCAGTAACTCAGTATCCATGTCTGTGACAAAATTAATAAATTAATAAATTCATAAATTCATAAATTCATAAATTCATAAATTAACAAATCAAAAAATTAATAAATCAGCAAAAACAATATAGTTGCTTTATACTAGATTTCATTACTGTATTGGTTTATATTGCTATAAAGAACTTAACGCATAAAAGACCATAGCTAGATTAGAGCAGAAGTAAATACGCGAAGCCTGAAGAATTCTAAACGAGGCTTTATCTTAGTAGCAGCATACTAAAGGGCATCCACTGTCCATATTGTTTGGAATGCATCTATTGTTTTTTTTGGATTACTGTGGGTGTAATGTTCCAAATCAATTCTCGGCTTTTGTAGGGAGTGAAATCTGTTTTTTTGCAACAAATGATTTTGATATTAAAATATCAAAGGGACTTCGCCTGCAAAAAGGGCATCTATTGATATAGGAGTAATAATACGCTGCGATTAGAAACGCTTGATCTTAGTATGGTAATAGCCAAATTGCATAGGATTCGGTCTTTTTCGAACGCATTCCTTTCTCAGATTCTTTCTACTTTACGATCCTATTTCGCTCCTGTCGAGCTGGGCTGGCATCCTCGTATTGCCAACCTTACCCCGGACTCCATATCTGAAGGGGGCCAAAACCTTATTATGCAGCCTCGAAGGAACTCGTGCGAGTCAAGAATATGAGACCATAGCGGCGATCGTCCATCAGAGGACTTTGTGGTATACGCAAAAAACCGGTTTTGTTTATCTATTTGTGAAATTAATCTCTTGTAATCGAGAAAAAAATTAAAAAAAGAAAAACGTTCCGCGCCATAGGCCACATGCTTTATGCTTTATAATTCAGACTTAAAAAAAGAAAAGGAAGTATATATTGAGAATCAAAGGCGATATAAAAAAGACAGCAGAAGGTATCAAGAAGAAGTACATACTAAAAAGCCATAATAGATATAGGATTGCGGGGCTGTATTATGTAATGCTATATAGGAATAAGACTCCTATTAATATATCTCGATATTCCGGTAAGAATGCCCTGCCCCATTTCGTAAGTCAATCCCGCATATAAAAGACATTATCCTAATTATATCATAGCTTGCAATGAATAATAATTGCTAGAGCTGTGGAAATGGATAACTGGAAGCTTGATTGATCTATCGGAACTCTTCAGAGTATTGAGAATGCCCTCCTTCATATATCGTAAACATAGGAAAAATGCCCTAGTGGATTGCGCGTAAATGCTTTAGATTGTGTACTAGGAATATTCTTATTGCTTCAGGACTCTAGCCACTCGTTTCTTATGAATAACAGGAATTTTATCATAAGAATGCGTATTATAGTGCGTCGCAAGTTGATCGCAAGTTAAGTATTATATACGGGAATGTATGGGAACGGCGATTTTCAAATACCGGGCCCCCAGCTTAGCTGCCTCGAATTGATTCTGTATCTCGTCGTCTCTTGCTGACTAGGCCTTGTAATATTCTTCGTAGTCCTCGTTGACTCTGAGCAGCCTTTTGTAACAAAACAAACGGCAACCAAATGGCATTATTAGAAGGTCAGGGAGAGGATTTTTCGGTCCTCGGAGGCCCAGCTTCACGTACAATCTGTGGGGAAAACATAGGTATGGCCAGTTCAGAGAGATCTGGCGATCGTCACTTTTCTTACACAATCTGGAAGAAGGCGTCCGAATCAAGAGCCTAGGCCTCTTTCTCGACTGTATCTCTGCTGCTACAGGCACTCACTCCCTTCCTTTGGTTGTTTTCTAGAGACTGACTTTACAACAAATGGTTTTACAACCAATAGGTTCGCTCTTGATCAGAGCTTTCGAAGGCTGACAATTTACAACTACGACAAACGTATAGAACGACAATGCAATGGCACTCTAACGGCTAGAGAAGATTTTCATCCTAGGCAGCCAGCTGGCAGACCCCCAGAGACTAGAAGCGAACGTCAGAGGTAAAAAAAAAAAATCAAGATAAAGAATGAAAAAATAGAAATCAAAATAAAAATCAGAATTATTCGAGCATCAATTATTACCTCACGCCTGTCCAGAAAGCTCTCAAGCCTGCTCCAGATGCTTAGTGTCTGCTTTCTCCGAGTCTAACGCCGAACACAAACTACCAGACACCAGTAACATAACCTACATACTTATACTATGTACGAAAACACAAGCTACCCTATGCAGCTGCATTTGCTGCGGCAACAGCAGCAAGCCCTCTGCAGTATTGGGGAGAGAATATAGGGCCTGATGTAAGGATCAGGGTTCGGAAGAAAGCTGGAGTCAACTCAAGTCATATTCTTCTTAGGTCTAGCTTCGTTGAGGATCCCCCTTTTTCTTTCGAGTCTGCCCGGGAGTCCTGCCTCCTTATGTAGACGAGGGGATCCTTGTTTCGTAGCTAAGCGCCGGGGTAAACGTTCCTCCGTCAGCCTGTGTTGGTTGGGCCAACGTGCCTTATTGCATATCCAACCGGGCCTTCCTGTCCTGTCGTCAGGATGTTGGTTGCTGGCATGCATTCCCAGCTTTATGCATTGTAACACCTGAGCATAGAAATCGCACAACAGTGTTGAGATTGAATTTTATTTAGTAAATAAAAGAGAATATAAATGGCCGTATGTAGCTCTGTAATGAGCACTGCAGTAATCCGGAGATTTCCAAGTACTTATTGGGTTTTGTTAGGCAAGAAAGGTTAACTGATCACACGCCTTGTATCCGGAAATACTGTACACTGTAGATTTATCGCTCCCGCACCTCGTGCTCCCTCCAATGCAACCCTAATCAATTCACCCCAGCCCATTAATCAAACTCTAGTGCATTACCTGTGGACCGCTAGCTGACGCTTGCTGACAAGTCAGAAAGGAGGCAGTGTTAGCGCTAAGCCGGCACCCCAAGCCTCAAGCGAAACTATATAAAGCAGGCTATCCATCCTGCTTACGGCCGTAATTTCTGCCTCTGCTTACCAAACATACTTTCGCAACAGTATCCTGCCTATTTCCCCATCCTTCTTGTTGTCAGATTGCCCCCTCTCGCCTCATTTTTGCGTTCCTCCTTCACAACTCGACTGGATTGATTTTTTCAAGAAAGATTACTGGGAACCGCATAGAGCCTGATACGACAACTTCTTAATAAGCAAGAAACGTACCGAGGTATTCTTGTTTTCCCATCTTATCATCCCCATTAATTGTCTACATCCCAAACAAACTATTGCGAGCAGTGTTCTACCAGGTTTGCTAAACCGTCGCTCATTCGCTCTGCAATTACACGGGCGCTTCTTCCCTTCCGTTTCGTTATACAACAGGACGAAACAGAACACACTTTTCCTTTTTAAGCCAAAGCCTTGCTAGCACTTCACAAGGCTTTTAGACGGATATGGAAAACGTGTACCGCATCGGTCTTACACGACTTTCGAGCACCGAGGACAAAAATAATATATCGTATTCTGCCAAGTAAGCGATTTCGCCTGGATTACAAATACGCGACTGACGCTAGCTAGCATTATCTTCGTGCACGGCCTTGGAGGACATCCCAGGTCTACATGGGAGCAGGACCTAAACCTAGGCCAAACAGCAGGCAGTAACAATGACGGAGCTGCGACATCTGGAAAACAAACATCAGAGAAGAAAAGGAGTTGGTGGCACCGGCGCCAGCTAATGGCTGCAACTGTGGACGGAAAGAGCGGGCAGCCGCCCGTAAAGCCATTCTGGCCTAGAGAGTACCTTGTTGAGGACATACCCAACGCGAGAGTATGGACGTATGGTTACATTGCCGACGTTACTCCTAAGTCTTTCCGCAGCATCACGATAACGCAACATGGGCGGGACCTCAAAACAAAACTCGAACGGGAGATTGATAACAATGTCAGTTTGCAGCCTTCTATCTCCTTACGACGGAGCTAACGATTAGAGTTCAGGATCCGATTATATTTGTAACGCACAATTTGGGTGGTATTATCGTCAAAATCGTACGTTCAATCACCGCCATTCTTTCTATTTAACGGTTGATAGTCTGAAATATTATAGGTTTTGAATTTATCAGACATCTATCGCTCAAGGACTAAAGGAATCATCTTTCTCGGCACGCCGCACCGCCCCAGCTTGTCCGCGGACTGGAATAAGATATTTTCAATGCTAGCAGAAGCTTGTACGACCTCGGATAAAACCAGTAGACAAACGAGCAAGATGCCAGAGGTGAACAGCGAGGTCCTGGATAATATCCAAACCAATTTTCAGAATACTGTTAATAAATCACGCCTCATAATCTACTCATTCCAGGAAACATACAGTTCAGGCATCAAAGTAAGGTTGGCTTATGGTCCATTACTAATCTGCTGCGCTAACAAGGCGCTGCATTCAGGTCGTAAACGACAACTCTTCGAAGCTCGATTTGCCACCAAGTATGGAAATAGTTGAAAGTTTCCACGCAGACCACATGCAAATGACGCGATGTAATGGCAAAGACGATGAGCGATATCGTGTTCTTCTTAAGACTTGTCAGCAATTAATGTGCACTCAGGCATCTGATGTACCGAGGATTGGCTCCCAAAATGAATCTCCGCCACCTTATTATCCATAGTTTCTAAGGGGCGTCGCTTCTCGATGCTGCAAATGAGAGTCGTTTATCTGAATGGAGAAAATGAGTAAGGAATTAACGCTATCGGAAATAATCATATTCTATCTTGTATGAGCGGTAGGAAACGCAATTCATTCCTAATCTTTAGTTTCTGTATTGCATACTGTCCTTATCTAACATGAATGCTAGCATACTTGCTGGATCTTTGTCAGATAGGGATGCTTCTTATATATATGTGGATGAGCTTTTCAATAAAGCTTGTTAGAATTCATTGCTTTTCCAACTTAATATACAAAAACTAATTATTCTACTATCTTTACTTATCTTTTATATCTTAAATCTTAGCAGTTGTAAAACAAACTCGATTCCAAATAGCTTCCAGCTTTTAGCATTGAAGCTAATTCCATTTTCTTCTCCATCAATCCAAAAGACTAAATGAAAAAATTCAATACAGGTTAAAAGCTTCAAGATTCGGAAGTGAAGTATCAAGAGGGCCATGGTTACGGATGCTGAATGCATTTAATACTGAGAAATGAAGAAAATATAATTTATCACGTTTGATAGATTGATATGCGTATCATATTCTATCTTTTTCTAATTTGCAATATAAACAGCAATAATCCCAGTATACGCAGTAACAAATGCAAAACCTTCTATAGCATAGATAGGAATATCTTCATTTATAATACTACTACCTAAAAACCCCAGACTATCGCATTCCAAAATCTGACTATTTCTTCCCAATCACCTTCAGACTAGTAATGCCAATCTTTATATAAAAAGCCTGCTTCCATTCTTACTCTCTAATTCACTCCACCATACTCGTATCACCGCCCTTATTGCCCCACAGTTGCAGGCGGTAGAAGCAGGTATGGTCCTTCGTACTGTAGTTCGTCTTGGCCCGCACCGGGACCTATCGCGTCTATGCGTCTACGTTCAAAAGCTCCTCGGGCAACCTGAAGATCTGGATCTCGCCCTTGGTGACGCTATTGCCGTACTGGAACTCGGCAACCTTGATGAACCCGCGCTGGCGGAGGCGGCTGTTGTCCGAGCCTGTTAGGGCGGCCCTTCAGTGTTGGTAGCTCCAGTACTGGAACGTTCGGCTGCGCTTGCCTGTTGTCGCACGAATCCAAATCTCAATATCCTTAGGCATGGAGCCCGGATCGAAGGTAGCATTGGTAGTGATGTATTAGACCACGAGGTATTGGATATCACAGCTTCCGCGGTTATGATGGACAAATCGGCTACGCTGGTATCGTCGTTAGCATCTCCTATAGCAGCGCACCAGCACAGGCCGTCCTCCTCCCACTTCTCGAGAGCCATGACTGGGGAGAAGGAGACCCCGGCGTCATTGTCTATATCGTGAAGCATCGGCCCCCACCTCGAGCCCGGGATTTCCGGCTCCATTTTCATTCTGGCCCCCAGTCGTAGGAGCTCGAGGTCAAGCTGGGGTCAATGACAGCTCCGCGGAAGATACTAAAGTAATTCCTCCGTTGCAGGATGCCATTATCCAGGCTTGCTTTGATGCGACCCTTTAGAATACTCTCGCCCTGCGTATCCTCTATGTTTCGTCGGACGACTGTGTCGATCATCGCCTTAACCTCTGTCTGGCTCATACTAGTAGTCTCAGCGGCAGCCTTGGCCTTCTTCGCCATGTTGAGAGCCCTGTAAAGCTTATGCTGCAGGGCTTCCATCTCCATTCGTATCTGAGCAGCATGCTGGCTGGATTGACGCTGTATCTCTTGAAGAGACTCGTCTTTTTTTATGACAATCCGTTCCTTACGGCTCATGAGCTGAAACCTCTGACAAGAACATTGTCGATATCGCCGTACAGATCCTGCCAATGCGTGCTGCGTGGCTCCTTAGTGCCTCCTGGGAGTCGTTTCATCATGTCCTCATTATCTTCCGGCCAATCTACCCAGGTC
Organism: Chrysoporthe deuterocubensis; assembly: GCA_001513825.2. NCBI lineage: Eukaryota > Fungi > Ascomycota > Sordariomycetes > Diaporthales > Cryphonectriaceae > Chrysoporthe > Chrysoporthe deuterocubensis. The sequence goes on along the minus strand of LJDD02000033.1, from coordinate 129,040 downwards.
TATGCCACGGCCCGATCCACGTATTCTGTAATACCGCCATTCAAGACCAACTCGCCATACTTGATCGCTAGCCGGCTGAGAGAAAGTGGATTATCAGTTTGAATGCGCTAAAGGCTAGCACCCCAGTGAGTGTCTGAGATGGTATAGGACAAATCGTCATCTTGTGATTTCTCCATGGTAAGAATAGAGCGCATGAAGCTACCTTGGTTCGTCACTTTATTTATCGCATGCTAGAACGCGCCGTCCACAGTCCCTTTGTTCGGGATTCTGTCCACCTTAATGGCTATGAGCTCAGGCAGGATTCTTCGTATCAGCTTTACAGCGTCTATAAGAGAGTCAGTCTAGTTAGATAGCGCTGTATTGATGACCAATTTCGGCCCAGTGCAGCTGGTCTCGAAAGTTGGTATAGTACAAGTTCCCCGTGAGCCCCGCGCAAGGGCGAAGGGCAGCCTAAAGTATCGCTTGAATAACGGTTTGGCGGCAGTTGGAGATGCGATGCAGAGTGTGCTCTTTGCTGACGCTGACATTTTCTCTCTTGTACGCGAATATTGATATGCCTAGAATCATGAGAGCAAGGCAACAAACATAAAGAAGTAGACCGCAGGCTTGCATCACTATGCTTAGCCAACGAAACCACTTGCTAAAACAAAATCTCTTCACATCACTCTTCCTGCCTCCACCCATAGCCCCACTTGAAGCCTTGCTCTCGGACAGTAGTCAAGGGCCACGAGCTGCACGGGTCCCACGTATGGGATGGCTTAGGTTGTATGAGGTGACTTCGACAGGGCCTTTCCTGGCTGGCAGGCTGCGATGAGTAGGCTTCAAGAGGGGGTCTTCCTCATCATCTTTATCGATGGAGTCGGACATGGGGGTAGGCACTCGGGCTTGCGTGCTTTCGCCCGGCCATTTGGGTGGAGATGGTGTGAGACTGGCGTCGCTCTTGTATAAGTGGGTCTTTCGAAGCCGGGTCTGATACTACTGCTGCCACGCTTGTCCTAGTATACAGAAGAAGGCACAGGATCAAATTGGCCGAGTCCGTCGCCTGCTAACGATTGAAGGAAAGCCAAACTTGCGATATATCCGTAGCTATCTCAAGGAAAGGATGAGATAGTTACCTACCGATAACCTTAGTATACCACATGCTATGACTAAGGACGATGAGTAGCTGGTTTATAAGATACCAATAGGGGCTGGTACAGTATGCAATATCTCACCTCCCTAAGCTGCATCGGGATACTGATGTTGAGACGGTAACCTTACTAGGGCTACTTATATGGATTCAAAGCGGTATGTTAAGCCAGAAACCTTTAATCCGTCTCGTTATAGCGATAATCTTCAAACTGCAAGCGAGGCAGCCATGAATCCTAGTCATTCTCGCATTTATATCTAGCTTAAATTCTATAATCTTTTTCTTTTGCCAACTATAAATGAGATGGCAGAGTTCTCTTGGGTTATCTAGAGCCAGATCCGTTTGAGCAGAGGAGCTAAAATTCAATCAATACCTAGTATTCAGCCAGCATCAAAAGCGATGACAAAATGACCTGTTTATTCCGAAAATTGTGTCGATCCTTTACTATTGCTGTCTTCCTGAGGTTGTTGCTGTCTATAGCCGTAGGCTTCGTTGGTTTCTACTAGCTCGAGGCCAATATTCTCTAGAAGTTGTAAGCCATTATGCTAAAAATTCGCAGAGAAATTCATACCAGTTTCTCCATAATTACTATAAGATACAGTTAAACGTAATTCAATTGAGCCTGTATCTCAATTAATTTGCTCATAGTTTCCGCAATGCAACTTCCCGCTGGCTGATAACGGGCATTTTCATACTACAGAATAGCCGTATTCTTGAAAAAATTGCTCGAAAGGAATACGGGCATTCTCTAATAGGGCGCGGGAGGAAGACATGATAATGAGATAAGAGAGAGCTAAGAGAATGATTTTAGACAAAGAAATGAGAGAAATCAGTACGACGTCAAATATCAGTGTCTAATACATACTATGATAAGCCTTGCCCTCGAGGAAAAAGCACAATTACTTTCCCCTGTCATTTCGCACTACTAACACTACCAATACTACCAACACTTCACTACTCTACGTCGCGCATTCCGAACTTTAAACATAAACACGTTGATGGACAAACCAAAGACAACATCGGAGATAGTAGGGAACACCTCCTTCACCTCATTATTTCCAAGGCTAAAACTATACAGAAATAGTAGTGTTCCTTCTATATCGGTGGTTCTACTTATATTTAGAGTTCTCCAACGCTCTAAAGGACGATAGTGCTAATCCCGGGGTTAATTTAAGCACCCCCCTTCCATTCACTCTTTAGCCGCCTATTTACGTATAATAATACTACTTTCTCAACCTTTAATAACACAACGAACTATATAATACAATATTTACAATTAATATATAATATGAATAAGTAATTATATTATATATATACATGAAGAAAAAAAGAAATGTCAGAACATCTAATACACAGGTCCGGCAGAGTCACGATGATCACGAGTACGAACAATAGTAGAATTAATAGCTGGTAGGTATCTATTAGTACAGAAGCTATTTCTTGCAGTGTGCTGATAAGCCTTTGAGAGCCTGCTACGTCCCACACACGTAGGCTCTACAAACTTAGATTTTAGGCTGAACTCAAATTCTGCAAGAAGGCACTGCAGGCGAGACTCTTTGTTCTAGTAATTAGGCTACTGCCGATGCACTATTGGAAAAGCAAAGCAAATAATGATTTTTCTAAAACACAAAATTTTGAAAAGAAAAACAGAAATCAAACGAGGTAATGGAAGCATGAATTCACATTCCTGATTTATATGTTATGCAGTGTAGAAACGTGGAAGGGTGACAGATGGCCTCGGCAACGATCCCGGTCAAGGCTCGAGTAAAATGAGCTAAGACGGCGGGACTTTGCTTTGGAAAGGCGCAGAGCCAAACCATAAGGCTAGAAGGGGTAACTGCTAGTATTTCGTTTCTGTCGTCGGCTGCCTTGTGTTCGTTCGAGCGCTATAAAGCTTCCTCACCTTCGTCTTGGCTGTCTTTGTAACCTTGCGCATAACGTAGATCATCTAGAGAAAGGCTACTGGCTGGAAGGACACGGCCGAGGGGCCAGTACCACACTAGCCCTGACATATGTAGTGCCAGATCTTTTGCAGGGAATACATGTCTCTGTTTTGCCTCAACACCAGTTGCCCCATCCATACCCCTTTCTACTGAAGCCAAAGCTTCGCAAGTATCGCTCCTGGCGCTCATTGTATAGCTAGAAGTGCTATCTGAGTTCTAATGAAAAGCATACTGGGCCTTCTTGCATCTTGCGGAACACCCCTGTCCTCTGGCTACTCTGACCCTTGGCTGGCCACATCTATCTCGTCACAATAACAACGACTGGCTACCTGTCTATCGACAGAAGCACCTAGCCATCTTCTAGCATTCAAGGTGACATCAGTTGAGCTCTGCTTGATATTTGCGAAGTTAGTTCTCTGAGTTATATGTACTGAAAGCCATTCCCTTTAGTATTTTCTTCCATTGTATCTGGGGATCCAGCAACCTTAGATATTCATCCCACTCCTTGCGGATCCTCCCAGCACGGTGTTCACTGCGAGGGGTGATCCGTGCCTTGAACGGCTCCGGAAGCATAAGCAGACCTTCGATCAGCTTCTCGATATCTGACGTCACCTCGTTACCATTTCGATCGACAGCCTTGTCAAAATTGAATGCCCAAAGCATTCTTAAAATGCCCAAGAAAAGAGATCGTTCTACGATATGCATGCCCTAGCAAATGCGGCGACCCGTACCAAACGTAAAGTGGTTACGCTTGGATAGATCAGGATTCGTGGCTGTTTCGCTTGCTGTCTGTAGATCATCGGCATAACGGGATGGGTTAAAAGCTCGGGGGTTGGCATATCGCTTTGGATTCATGTAAATAGCCCTAGTAAGATTGCTATGTTAATATCATAGTGTTTTAATATAGCTTGAGGAGGGACAATATACCAGACATTGCATACTATACTGGCCCCTTTCGGTATCGTATAACCCATATACTTATTATCCTGGGTTACAGCATGTGGGATACCAAGGATATCAGTAGGCATCCATCTCATGCTTTCCTTAACGCAGCTACGGATATATTGCAAGTTCGGCTCGTCTTCCATTGTTGGTAAGCAGTCTTTGCAGACTTGATCAATTTGTTCCTGTGCCTTCTTCTGCATACCAGGGAAGACAACCATGGCCTGGACAAACGCGATAAGAGTGGCAGCGGTAGTATCAAAGCCAGCTTCCAGCAGAGAGCCGCTTATATATGCAGCGAAGCCATCCGAGAACTGTTCATAATCCTGGGCTTTTACTATATCGACGCAGAAATACGGCTATATATAATCAGCAATGCCCGCTCCTAAATGCAGTGTTAGCATTACCTTTGCAGCGCCATTTTTGATGGCCTTTTTCGCATTCACCCAGTGCCCATATAGAGCTCCTTCTCATGCTAATGCAGCTCTTTTGCATAGCGTCGCAATAGAACAGCATCTAGCAGCTGCTGCAACAGTGGAAAAAGGTCAAGGATTGCTGCAGTAGTTGTCCCTGTAGCTTCCGAGAACTTTGCGAACCCCTATAGCAGCATAAGTACAACCGCTAGTCATGAGGGACAGGAGATGAATATACCTCAAAGAGCTGCCTGAGCTTTGGATTATCAATCCTAATAGTGCGAAAGCCGAATACTACTTGTATTGTAAGTGAATTTGTATATCGTCGGATATGATCGACAAAAGCCTTAGGCTTCTCGAGCATGCCGCAAAGCATTTGCTTATTTTTTAAATCCTGATACGATATATATAACTTGGCTGCCTTGATACTGAGAATGCTATGGACTATTTTCCGGATTATCTTCCAGATATTATTATATTCCTGTGAAATCGTTATTTAGATAGAGCATAGGGGTAGAACGTAAAATGAGGTCGTAATTACTGAGGAGTATTCGGAGGCTACTGTTGATGATCTGCCGTACGTATATCTCTGGGCGAGAGGAATAAGTAGCGCTACGTTTATCCAATAAGTCTTTAACCTCTTTATCGGAAGAGAGAACAATTATAACTTTGGTTCCAAAGATAAGTGGATAGATTAGGCTTGATACTAGTAATGCTTAGTAAATCATAACGGACAATTTGATATTTATCAAGGACTAACCCACATTCCTGTGCCCATTTCTGGAATTGGAAGTGCCCATTCTTACCAGGAATTTAGTAAAAATTTCCAATTAGAGGAAGTATTGAAGGACCTGGAAGGTATAATGGAAGCCGACATCCAATAGTGCAAAGCTTATATACAGCTATTATTAACATGATAGCAAAGGCAAGCAATATTGAATTCATAGTATATTTTGAGATTTATCAGATTATAAAACTGAAAACGGTAAGCTTACCAGTTTTTTTTGTTTTTTTTTTTGGCCCTGATAATTGCATCGAAAGATTATCTCATATACTTTTCCCTCGCACCTAATAAAGCAATGTTAACATTTTATAATAAAAATGCTTAATGATGCTAAGACATTTCAAGTGTGTAGAAATTTAATATTGCTGACTAACGCTACCAATACTCCTAACGCTACCAATACTCCCAACGCTACTAATACTCCCAACGCTACTAATACTCCCAACACTACCAATACTACCAATACCCATAATGTCAATGCTATCGTGCACTGTGAATTCGTTTGTCATTCACTGGTGATAGCTTCCTCAAAATGGCTAGCGGCCGTAGACCCAATTAGGCTAGTTATATTCACTGACTAGGCGGCTAGTGAATCGATCCGTGGCCAGCCTTGCGTCCCTCCAGCGAATGGGACCCCCTTGCCTGCTGCCACATCTTCGAGCCTTTCAAACGTTAATCTCTTGATTTCTCTTCAAGGAAAAAAAGTCTACTTTGCGCCAGATAACGAATCTCAAAGTGTTCCAATCGGGATACCCCATTCGATCGAGTCCTTTCGAATAGATAGGCCTGTCCTGGTAGCTTGGATAGCCGTATGAAAGTCAGACTCGGTATGAAACATCGTGATAAAAGAGTCGAAATTTTGTGAAAATCTAAGGTTCATTCAAAAAAAAATGAGAAACTAAATCTATATGGCTTGCAAGCGAATAGCATCTGGCTAAATAAAAGAGATGTTGGTCCCTTTTCGGAAGTAATGATGATGAACTGAGAAGATTCGAAATGGAGCAAATGTCTAAGGCGATATTGGCTTGGCATTCAAGACATGTTCCAAATTGTAATGTTGAACAAGTTTTCACTAGACCTATATGCTATGTTAGAGTTTTGTCCCTCACCTCTACAACCTAACTAAAACTTAGTACTCAGGTATATAAAGTTATCGAATGATCTACGCAAGAGAAGAAAGTGAAGAAAGAAGTAAAGTATATAACAATATGATATTGCAAAAATTTGACGCTAATACTGTATCCCTCTCCTCCTGTTATATCACGCTCATACTCCTATATGCCACGCAGTATTTCATTGCACTAGCACAAGTTGCAGTATAGCCCTCTGTCGAAATACTAAGACTAGGGACGTAATCCTTACCAATAGAGAGGAGAAGACTGCTAACAGGGAATTCCTGCGCCGCCTCACAAAAGGAGAGAAACCCAGACGAAGCAAAAATCAAGAGGTTTCATCAACCTGCCCTGGGAGTCGTATCCCGAAGAGGGGGTTCATAGACCCCCGGAAGGCCATATCCTTCGATACTCGGAAGCCGAGCCACCTTGTTCGTCGGGAAGGCTCGTAGTTGCTTGTATGACCGTATTTCCTTCGTGAAATTATTGTAGCTCGAGGCAAATGGAACTTGACAGAGCATCCCTATCCTCTCGCCGCGCCGACCTTTTAAAGCCTGCCTGTGTGATTGTGGCTAACTCTCGGATAGCCGACGAAGGATAAAAGTGCACTTAGTTTTATTGAGTCAATCTTCGCATATACGATACGATTTTCAGTAACAAAGCTGGCGCAAATCCGCATATGACGATGAAGCAGCCAAAGGGGGTACCAAGTACAAAGCAGCATAATGGACCTATAAGTCCAGCCTGGCGCGTAGAGACGTGCCGAGTCAAGCGACGGTAGTCGATATAATCATACTGGTTAACAGACAAATTGTTGCGACTGCGAGGCGCTTGTCTGCGAAGTAACAGTATAGTAACGACAGCATATTGAAGAGCAAGGCACCCAATATAAAAGAATTAGATGTGATAATTCGGGGGGATAATATGGTATGCTTTTCGTAATGAACCAATTGGGAATTCTTCTTCTTTTTCGAACCGTTATCTTTTTCATTGACGTTATAGTTGGCATTATGCTCTGTTCCGTGGAATGCGGAACAGCGGCAGCCTGGCCCTCACGAATTCGTAGATATATCTGAGATGCTTGTCACAAATCACCATAGCTCTGATAATGCAGAGGACGACTTCTACTGTAACCAACAGCCTTGCCCCCGCCCCCCCGCTCTCTGTCAAGCTTATTTCATACGATCGGGCTGCGATGGTGAAAGGGCAGGGCTTCACAGAATAGCAGGTAAGAAGCAGAAAGTATATTCGCGTAAGAAGCAAGTCTGCCCAGCACAGAACTCCAAAATGGCAACCTCAGAGAAAACCGCCTTTCTCGCGCTTGAAAATCAACACAGAGGAGCCTCCCTCTGCTAGCTGCCATTCCTTTGCCGCGAGCTCGGCGCGAGGTTAGGGGGGAGTGGACGGGAGTGAGGTGTATCTGGCGAGCTGGCCATCGATCAGCATCCTCCACATTGTCCTCGTCATGCTCCTACTGCTCCTCCTCCTCCTGCTTCTGCTCCTCGACCTCTGCCATCGCGGCTTGCAGCGCCTCCGCCAGGGATCTGATTCTGACGAAGTCGATGGGCACGTTCAAGGCTTCCTGGCTCCTATATATAGTATTCGATCTGGGACGGCAGCCTCGGGGCAGCGTCTATCCCATGGATAAAGAGGCTAAGCATTTGAAAGATGCCCATTCTTGGTCTATCGTTTCTTGACTGGAGTCGACCCGTCCGTCGGGGCCAGGACCTTTACTCCTACCGACTTTCTATTCCCGCATTACGTTATAATAAATCGATGCAAATAGCATCTCTCTAAAGGACTTTTTACTCGCTTGCCCTTTAAATAATACTGTGAAAGTATGGATGCGCATCTATAGATATATAGATCGCTATTCAGAAGATTGTTTACTGAGATGGACCAGATAGATATACATTATGTCTAGATATGATGTTCCGAGGCTATTCATTAGTAAGGTCAAACAAATCTCCATTTGATTTATCTTTTCAGTAGAAAAGGAGAAGGGTAAAGAATAGACGAGTAGTATCTAATATCAATAGAGCACTAGAAATAGAGGCTCCGAATCTAAGTACAGGATCCTACTCGAGCTATTCAATTAGAACAAATTGTCAATCAATACTGCAATACTAAGATTAATTATATTAATAATATTGAAATTTCTAAGGAATTCCGCAAAATATAAAAGCATTCGCTCTTTAGTACAAAGTGCCTCGGCTAGACGGTAAGGCTCTATAATCTGTATTTGAATTAGACAGGATTTATACAAAATAAAATGAGGGCATGGGTAGGCTGACTCATGAGCTTTAGTTTCCGAAAGAATCTCGTATTTATATGGATTGGGGAGGCACTTGGTAATTTCGCACGCTAGTTGCTTCTCGAGTGTCTCTGAGGCCCGAAATTCTGCAGAACAATACATATTGGCTTGAAAACTATAGACTTTTCCGTTGCCTTCGATAAATACGCTGATCCGCGTATCTGGGTGTTTCAAAAATAGCCGCTCCACTTTGATCTGGAGTAATCTGAGACGCAGGGAGAATTTTCTGTACTTGCTGCTAAACATATCGAATCACGTAGACAAAGGATCGTAGTCGTGATTCTTCAAGACCAGATACGATCACTAAAACATCGCTGCTATGAGAACGAGATATATAAGAGGCAAAGCCAACTTTATATCTGTTAATATGACAAAAGGGGTCCTATGGACAAATTTACCGTCTGATCCTTTGCGTTGAAAATTGATGGGAGGTTTCCATGGCGACATTTTGATTATAAACTAACGCTGCTATACTAACGCATATAGCCAACATAGCCAACCAAGCCAACATAGCTAACAAAGCCAACATACCCAACCAAGCTAACATACCCAACCAAGCCAACATACCCAACCAAGCCAACATACCCAACCAAGCCAACATACCCAACCAAGCCAACATACCCAACCAAGCCAACATACCTAACAAAACCAACATACCCAACAAAGCCAACATAGCCAGCTGTCAGCTTTATAGAGCACAACCATTTCCAGCCAGCTGGGAGTGGTCTCTCCTTTTAGCTGTCTCATGCATTCTGAGCCCTTCTGCTTTCTCCCCGATATAAAACCAACTACATAGGCAACTAGCGTTCTATATAGTTCGGTTCTAGCAGTTTAATTAGCAGTCTTAGTTCTCAAACAAAATGCTCTGATATAAAGTTCTAATACAAGCGAGCAAACAGTTTTTCTTAGCAATCGACTCTGGTCTAACTATTTACCCATAGGCCTTAGCCGCTAGCTGAGCTCGCCCAACTACGTCCGTTCTTCCCGTAGTGGGTGCCGCAAATGGTATTCGGCTGTTATTAGTGTACACTTGTAAACTCTCCTTATATTATATATATCGATATCTTTCCAGAAACTTTCTATCAATTCAATCAAATTTGCAAAAGAGCCTTAGAGTATAGAGAAGATTACACCTAAATTAACTCTTAAGTGTCACAGACATGGATACTGAGTTGCTGGATAACCCTAACCCTGAGGGTAGAGACCGATGAGGCTGGCTGGACGATAAGGATTATGTGAGCCAGCGCAGCACCAGTATATAGCTTCAGCTAGTTGGGCCTGTTTTGCCTGTTTCCTGTTTGCAGCTCTTTGAGCTGCGTCCTGTCAATACACCCTGCCCTGCCCTGCCTGAGTATTTTCCCTGCCTGCCTGCTCGACGTTCCCTGACTGACCTGAGACCGTGACACGAAAGCGGATATTATAACTTACCAGAATATCCCGTAATATAATTCTTTTTATTGAGTATTATGCGAAGATATTGATCGAAGCCGTAATTATGTTGAGATTATATGGCTGCTATAGCATAACGAAATAAAAGACGCTGCGCTTTGCGTAATGCCTCTGCATATTCATAGATCCTCTGCTTTCTTTCTGTCAGGCTTAAAGCAGGAAGCTTTAGCCGTAATAGTAATTCGAATAGTAGTCTATAATATCGGAGCTATAGGAAGCTTATAATGCAAACTGTAATCTCATACTACTTGTACTCGACAAGCTTTCCAATAACGAATATAATCGGCATATGCCGGATCAGGGTCTATTTTGTACCTTTATCGCCAAGTTAGCCTGCTAGCACCCAAATAGCATAATCTGATAATTCTTTATATAGATTATTATATTAAGCGCAATTCTTTCTATAACCTAAGAGAATAAGCCTTAGTTAGATCTTTTCCAAAATCTATACCTACTTGGATAATAGTCTGTATCCTCAATACGCTTTGTCTGTTTGGAAATAGGCCTCGAAGCGGTAGCTATTTAGCGATAGAAAATATATTAGCAAACAATCATACTTTCTAGGAAGCCCGGGCTGGTATATTACCTGGTTTGTAGTTCGTACTGCTAATAGGGCTTTTTCTTTATCGCGCTAGGGCTCTTTCGCAAATCGCTACTAGCCCTAGAAAGCTGAGACCGCCCAATCAATCAAATACAGAGGTAAAAGAGCTATAGCAGAGTCTGAAAACTATTGTTTGTGCACTTTGAGAGTCACCTCCAATCTGAGGCGTCAAGCTCGGAGACTTGGGAACAGATATGGCCACCCTTTTCTCGAGGTACCGGCAGCTGCTACATGGGTATTATGTCCTGCAGCCTAGACTTACAAGCAAGGGGCTATGCAGATACGTATCCTCGCGGGGATAATTTTGCAAAGGCCAACGCAAGAATGCAGTAGATTCTATGGAACGACTGGATGTATAAAATGGAATGTATAGGCAACGCAAGTATTCTGGCGGTTGGATACGAGACAATGCCTTATTATGCATTAAGGAGGCTGCGTAGCCTGCGAATATGTTGGAACCTTGGGAGATTGACCGTGGGCAGCCATGCACAGCCTGTATCACTATAATTGTGAGACAAGCGCCTTCGGATAGTGCTGATATCTGTCTGCTACTACCAATAGCGCAAGGAGTTTTGCTGAAAGATCGACTTTATTCCGGTACAGCCTCGGCAGCAAGTTCGTCGTAATAGTAAATCCCGTTCGGAGATTTAGCCCTTATTACAGGATAGTTCCCGGCCAGTCCTATCATAATATGGGCTTATAAGATAAGGACGTCGCACGTAGGCTCGCATTTATAACCTTCAATATAGTCTTTTACTGATCCTGCCGCAAAGTGCAATATAGTTCTATTCAGGCTCTTCGCGCCAGGGACAGTACAGCATAGGAGGGTGCCTTAGACGGATGCAATAAAACTTGCTGCTATGGAATCATACATATGCTACTCAGCAATCTTCGAAGAGACCTATTATAACCCAATAGCGTACGTATAGAGTAAGGTCTTCTATTAATAAACGTAAAGAGAATATAAGTAGCAAGCGCTATAATATATATATTCTACAATAGTCGAGTCCCTCCAACGGCCCCATCTCTTGCCTAGTTTCGGTTTATAAGTTGAATAAGCCGCCAGTAATAAGATAAAGATCCCATTACAGTACAGATCAGAGAGGATAATACGATTGCTAGTATAGTCCAAGCCGTTAGGGACTATAAACCGTATTGAAAGCCATACACATTAAATAGAACAGTGACCAGTCTACTGCAACTATTTAAGAGGCCTGGTCTGAAAGTTCGAGTGGTGAGCTAGAGCATTTTAAAAGAGAGAGGACATTCTTTACAGAAAATTTTGGCCAAGGAGCTACACATAATTCGATCGGAACATCGACCACAACTAGCCGAGTCCGCAAGCCCCGCACAAATAGAAACAGGTAGCGAGGGGCAGCAATGGAAGGTTTCGAACAGTGTCTTGACCCGTGCGCGTTTCTTCTGGTTGTAAAATTTCCGAGCTTGCGAGGGATGTGAAAGTAGCCGGCAAGATGAAAAATCCAGCTAGCAACATCCAGGAACACAGTGCTGCTGCGAGTCTGTATATGGTAGGCGTCTCGGTGGCCTCAATGACCATACAGTGATATGCGGAAGTCATTGTCATCTCTCTTGTAGATTGATACAAGTGATGCTTCCCCGCCGAGACGACCATCTGAATATGTATGCGAGGAGTATGAGTTACAGAAATATGTATGGCCCTTACTATGTATCCTGAGAACGGGATATAATTCATAAAGACTCGATTGAGGATATCCTTTGGGTGATTGGCCCTGTGGACAAAATGGGGGGCGCTATGCCGCAAACTAGCATCTAACCAGGGTCCAACCTATAATTAGCTACAGCCACATCCCGACCGTAATTTGGGTACAAAGAAGACAAAGCGCGGGAAACGGGGAACAGGAAGTGGAAAACTGGGGAACGGAATTGGACCTGCGATGCCCTTCCTAGAGCCCCTAGCCACACTGAAGATTGTCAATCCAAGATGATAGGATCCTCAAAACTTGTGTCCGAGCCTCCCTGCAAGCTGGACGAGCCCCATCAAGTGCTACAACAAGGACACATCTCGCGCAATTGCCGGCAGCCAAGGAAGAACAAATGGCAGCCAGTTCAAGAAGGACGACAGGCAAATGTCGCTCGGCGACAGGAACCCAATCATCTGAGCAACAACATCCTACCGGAGAAAGCGCCGGACCCCATCGATTACAGACTCCTTAACTGGACTTTCTGCTACAACGATGGATGCTTAACGCACCTCGCGGCGAGATAATCTCTCGGCAATAATCAGAATAGATTATTCATTTATTTATCAGTCGAGGAGGAGTGGTAGAGTTTCGACAATTTGGGAGCTCGTGAAGGCCCCCCCATCGGTTGTGGCGGCCAGCATAGCCCTTCCGGCGCCCGGGAAGGAAAAAAAAAAATCCTCAGGATGGCCCCGCCCGCCGCCACATTGGCAGCGAGCTGCGACCGCGAGGCGGCCGATCCGCCCGACGAGCGGCCTCTGCGTCGATCGGCACGCAAATCTACACCTTCCGCAAAGCTTCTGCAAGACGGCGTGCGCAGGCAAGGAGACGAGGTCGTTGCGGACGCCGGCGAAATCCACGTCGCCGATCCCGACGACCTCGTCCAGACGAGCGTACCGACGGCGACCCCCGAGGAGGAGGCGCAGGGAGGAGCGAGCAGCTGGACCGGGGAGCTGGCCCACTGCATGAAGGAAGTTCTGAGAACTGTACAGACCAGGATGGCAGCGACTGAGCAGAAGCACCATCTGCAGATAAGTGAGATCTACAAGGAACTCAAGAAAGTACAAGAGCAGCTCCTACAGACCAACGCCGAGCTCACGAACATCCGCAAGGAGCTACAAAACGTACAGGAAGAACTCAAGAAGTCCCGCGGGCAGGTCCAGGAAAGGCAAGACAACGTTTTCCGTGCCCAGGCAAGCCACGAAAGCGAAATGGCACAGCCCTCATATGCGGCCGCGCTCCGGAAGGACCTTGCAAGAAAACCAAATAGCGTGCCCACGCCGGTAGCAGCGAGAGACATGCCCTTTTGCACGGTCGACATATCGAAGGTGGCAGCAGGAAACGAGGAAAAGGCCACACCAGGAGCAATCAAGTCTGTGGTGGAACGGGGAATGCGTAGAGAAGGGCACGAGAAGTAGCGATGCCTGGCCGTCACGAAGGACGGGAGAAACAAGGACCGTATCAAAGTATTCGGCAGAGATGAAAAAGAATTCGGGAAAATCAAACAACTACTAGAAACGAAGGCGGAGCCGGGCATACGTGTGTTCCGAGATCAACTATTCCTAGTCAAAATCGATAACGTCAACCGCACTGCTGTTCTCGACGAGCAGCACCAGCTCCGGCCGGGCATCAAGGCAGCCCTGGGCAAGGAAAATGGGGTCCAGATCGCCAAGATTACATGGCTTAGCAACAGGAAGAACGGGAAGGCATATGGGTCCATGGTCGTCTTTGCGACGAAAAACAGCGAGGCCACGAAACTGATAACAGACCTGTTCTTCACGGTGGCAGGCGAATCAGCATATACATCACTATACGAACACAGGCCGAGACCAGCCCAGTGCTACAGCTGTCAGGAAATAGGCCATAAAGCCTTCCAGTGCAAGGGTACCCAGAGATGTGCAAGGTGCGCGAAGGAGGGCCACCGCCACAGCGACTGCCGGGAGGAGCTGGTGAGGTGTGTCCCTTGCAGAGAGCCCCACGAATCGTTCAGCAAGAACTGCCCGAAACTCCAGCCTCACCGCCATGAGTAACAGGCTTAATACATTCCAGCTCAATATCCGGAAACAGCGAGAGGTATACAAGAGCGTGATAAACGACGAACGGCTCCGGGACTTTGCCGTATTGGCCATACAAGAACCACACGCCTGGGAGCAAGACGGCCGAATCCTTACTACCCCGTTAGCACACCCCAACTAGACCAGGATCATACCCATAACGAAGAGAGAAGGAAGGTAGCCGATACGAAATATGCTATGGATTAACAGAAAACTAGACGCCGAACAGATCCCGGTCCCCTGCGCAGACATTACAGCAGCAGTCATCCGGCTGCCGACCCATGCAGTGCTCGCTGCTTCCGTCTATGTCCAGGGAAGGGACCCGGAAGCCTTCGAGAGGGCGTGCCAGACGATCCGCCAGACCGTCTGTGAAGCCCAGCGCAGAACAGGAGCTCCTACCTGCGTCATCCTGGCAGGAGATTTCAACTAACACGACGAGCTCTGAGGAGGCGACAATATAGCACCAGCACGACAGGGCGAAGCTGAGCCGCTGATCGACCTGATAAGCGACCTGGGCCTGCGGAGCTGCTTGCCACGAGGGACGAAGATATGGCAGTCCAGGGGACAAGAGTCTACTATCGACCTAATGCTCGCCTCGGAAGACCTCGCAACAGGCATCACGAAATGTACCACACATACTACCGAATACGGCTCGGACCATCGGGCTATCGAGATACACTTCGAGCTAGAGATGCCGGAAGAGAGGCCCGACGAGCGACTTTTGTTCAAAAACGCGCCCTGGAATGCGATACGCGAGAAAATCGCGAACACGCTGCAGCAAAAACCGATGGGCGGCATAGTACAGTCGCAGATGGATATCCTGCTGGAGGTAATGCAGGAGGCGGTACACACGCTAACACCAAAAGCGAAGCTTTCACCATATGCAAAGAGATGGTGGACGGCCGACCTGACGGAGCTACGCCAGATCTATACATGCTAGAGGAACCGGTGCCGATCGCTCCGGCGCTAGGGCCAGCACGCAGAGGAGATGGAACAAAAGGCCAAGCACGCCGCGAGGGAATACCATAGCGCCATCCGCCGGCAAAAGAAAGCCCACTGGAAGGAATTCCTAGCCGAGAATGCCAACATCTGGAAGGCGGCCAGGTACCTCGACGTAGACAGCAGGTCCGCATTCGACAGAATGCCACCCCTTGTACGAGGCGACGGAAGCACCGCCCAAGAGGCACCGGAGCAGGCGGCAGAGCTTCTACACACATTCTTCCCCCCGCTGCCGACAGCTATAGCTGACGAAGGAGAACGGCCACAGCGGCGACCAGTGCCGATGCCGCAGCTTACCATGGAAGAGATCGAACGACAGCTGATAGCAGCAAAACCGTGGAAGGCGGCAGGCGAAGACGGGCTCCCAGCGATAATATGGAGGCAGATATGGCCGATAGCGAAAGAAAGGATCCTCTTGCTATTCCAGTGCTCCCTCGAGAAGGGCTAGCTGCCGAGCCAGTAGCGGCACGTACGAATCATACCGCTGAAGAAGCCGGACAAGGAGGACTACACAAGAGCCAAGGCATGGCGGCCCATCTCGCTCCTGTCCACGCTGGGCAAGCTGCTAGAGGCGGTGGTAGCAGAGAGAATCTCCTACCTAGCGGAGATATACGGCCTGCTGCCCGGGAACCACTTTGGAGCGCGCAAGGCCAGGTGCACCGAGCAGGCCCTTCTCCTGCTTCAGGAGAGCATCTACAAGGCATGGCGGTCCGGAAAAGTCGTCAGCCTCATCAGCTTCGATGTGAAAGGAGTGTACAATAGTATCTGGAAAGACAGACTGCTCCAGCGGCTCAGCGCGAGAGGCATCCCGCAGAACCTGGTAAGGTGGATCGACGCTTTCTGCTTCGGACGGACAGCCTTGATTGTCGTGAACGGATACTCGTCACCACCACAGCCACTCCCCCAACCCGGACTCCCCCAAGGATCACCCCTCTCGCCCATCCTATTCCTCTTCTTCAACGCCGACCTAGTCCAGCAGAAGATCGACACCAGAGGAGGGTCCATCGCCTTTGTAGACGACTACACCGCGTGGGTGGCAGGACCCTCGGCAGACGCCAGCCGGGAGGGGATCCAGGCAATCATCGACAGGGCACTGGACTGGGAGCGACAGAGCGGAGCCACTTTGGAAGGCAAGAAAACATGCATCGTCCAACTCACGCGCAACCAGAAAATGCAAGACGCCAGACCATTCTGGATCAGAGGAACAGAGGTCAAGCCCTAGGCACAGGCCAAGATCCTGGGGGTGCTGATGGACTCTGCGCTCCGCTTCCGCGACCATATCACCAGGGCGGCAACAAGAGGGCTCAAGGCAGCTATGGCGCTCCGGCGGCTTCGCATGCTATCGCCGGCAACAGCCCGACAGCTCTTCATAGCAACGGTAGAGCCGGTGGTCGACTATGCCTCCAACGTATGGATGCATGCATGCGGGGCAAGGCAGATGCAGTCTCTCGACAGGATCCAGAAGATGGGCGCCCAGGCGATCACAGGCGCGTACGTACCGAACCGTGGCAACAGCAGTGGCAGAGGCAGAAGCAGGCATCTGCATAGTCCGCGAGCAGCACGGCAAAAGAGCAGCCAAGTTCTAAATATATCTCTATAGCCTGCCGGCGACAAACCCGATCACCCAGATACAGACCAAACCGTTTAGGAGGTTCATCTCGCCCCTGCAGAGAATAGCACGGGCGCATAAGGAAGCAGCTATAGACGGCATGGAGACGATATATCCGTTCTGCCTAGCGCCGTGGGAGCAATGCATCCAGCCTGAGATTGCAGGCAATAAGGAGGAAGCCCTTCGGAGAACTATAATCTTTAACGGCGGTCTATTGGCAACGTGCTGTGCAGAGAAAGAGGGCAGCATCGGTATGGGAGCAGCCCTTGGCAAGATAGGGACGGACACCGCCGAGACGAGGTGCATAGCGAAGCTCCTAGGCACAAGGTCGGAACAAAACCTGTATACAGCAGAGCTGGAAGCGATCGGCACAGCTATGAGGCAACTTCTGTGGAATCATCGCGATACGGAAATCGCCATCTTGACCAGCAACCAGGCCGCTCTCAGGGCTATCGAGAAGCCGGGGAGACAATCGGGGCAAGGCAGCATCCAGCGCATATATGACACAGCTCGGATTCTCAGAGCGAAAGGAAACAAGATCCGTATGATCTGGGTGCCCTCCGGCGACGACCTGGCTATCAGGAACAGAGCCAAGCAGGAGGCACAGACGGCAGCACGGCAGAGAGAGGTGCCGAGCGAGGCGCCGTACAGGGCACTATCCGCCTCAGCAGCCTCCCTTCTGCGCTCACTACCCAAGGCGGAACTCCCAGACCATGTGGGACAATACTCTAAAAGCTTCGATGTAGCACTGCTAGGCAAACACACCTGGAAACTATACAACGCGCTCAAGCGATCAGAAGCAGTCGTTCTCGTCCAGTTACGAACAGGCATGGCCCGCCTCAACGGATACCTCCACCGCATAGGCGCGGCCTCCTCGGACCAATGCGCCTGCGGGCAAGCACGAGAAACAGTGAAGCATTTTCTCTTCTGATGCACCCGCTGGAAGACAGAACGCCATGAGCTCTGGCAACAGACTACGACACGGCGAGGAAACCTCTCCTTCTTCCTCGGAGGGAGGGCAGCATCAGACGTCTCCCCCTGGGCACCAGATCTGACAGCAGTACGAGCTACCATCAAGTTTGCGCTCGCCACCAGCAGACTACATGACGAGGATCCGCGGCTGCAGTAGCACCCTGGGCCGCTAGACGAACAGCCTCCCATCCCATCATGCCTGACGATCCTGTTCTAGATAGCAGGCCACGCTTTAGCCGCTGGAGATAGGACGCTAAACACTTGGGGAAGTTGGCCCCAAGGCGACCTGCAATCAACAAGCACCAGGACGGTGAGGCATACCAAGGAGGGACGAGCCACTACCTCAAGGACTTTTCACATGAGCTTTAACGAAACACAGCAGCCAGTACTAGGAGAGACTATAGTCCATTCGATAGGTGTGCCCTCTAGGCCTATGGTCTCCGGGCGTAATAAATTATCAATCAATCAATCGCCCGGCGATAGTGCTTAGGATATCAGGCCGTACGGGTAAAATCCCTTATTAAAATACGCTTGCCGCTATAGAAGAGGCTATGGGTTTCACAAGGAGGAGACGATCGCAGACTAAGGTTACGGATCTACGCACCCAACTCAGCCTATCCACATTAAATAGGCAGATAAAGAGACAATAGTTGACGATACGATAGAGCAAGGACATGCACCACGACGACGACTTGCCGTGGATCAACAAACTATATACTCTACAGCTATCTTTATAGAATTGAGTTATAGCTAAGAGTATATAACTGACCTCTGCATGGATATCTGCGCGAGGTTACGCAAGCAAATAAGTCAGGTCACTACCCTTACGATCGCCCCCCCTTTCCGATCACCCGACCGCTACCTATTTACATACAAATAACCTACTTTTTAAAATATATACTGTAATGAACCACTATGGCTTCCTTAGAGATCACAGTACTTCGTGAGTTTATGCTAGCAGAAAAGGTGCCAAGTATATCTCCTAAATACGGAAACACAAGTAACAATTGAATAGCGTGTTCATCAGCGGTGAGGCTATCGTTGAGCGAGAACGATACTTAGATTAAAGACTGAAGAGCACTAAGAGATCTATCTGACAATAGGAAATGTTCCAATCTATATATCCTGCTCTTTAGTATATGATCACTCCTGATCACTCCTGATCACTGACCTTCGGTGATCACTAGTGATCACACCTGGTAACCCTAACCCTAGGTTACGTAATCGCGTGTTCCATTCTGCAGCTGAGTGTTGAACTCCACCGTACATCCTGTCATAACAGTTGTGGGTCATAACATATACAAAACCACCAAAACAAATATATAAAACTTATAAATAAAGAATAATATAAGAAAATATTTAAAGTTTATATTTATAAACTTAAAAAAAAAATTTCTCTTTTACTTTTAAAGAAACTATATTTTCAAGTGGAAAAAGTAAATTTGTTAAGGATGGCAAGTATTTACTTGCAATGAGCACTGTAGTAATCTGGAGAAACCCAAGTACACAAAGGGTTTATGCTAGCAAGAGCGGCGCCAAATACTGGCCTCGTATACGGAAATACAAGTATGAATTCGAAGAGATGCGTTGCAAGTGTTCACTGCCTTTGGGGCTATCCAGTAAGTCTGAATACAAATTAACTCTTATTAAGAACGTAAGATTTATAGCGTATTAATAAAATATATATGTTATGAACGCTGCAGCAATCCTAAGATTCCTGAAGTGCCAATGGGGTTTATGCTAGCAAGAGCGGTGCCAAGTACAATCCTTGAATAGCGGAAACACTAGAGTTCGCGGGTGCAATTGTTCATAAGCTGTGAGGCTATCACCTTGTATGAGATGATACTTAGATTGACGACTGAAGAGCTATGTACAAGATTTATCTACTGGTGGTATTGACTGTGGTTATATATATCCGTCTTTCTCAGTGCTGTTGGGAACGTTGGTTCTGTTGGTTCGCCGGAATAGTTGGGCGAACCTGGCGATAGTCAAGATAGTCTGACTATCCCAACTATTCTGGTTACCCCAACCCTAAACCTTGCTTATGTAAGCATAGTGTCGGTGTTGGACCTGACACCTCGGTCGTTCCGACCAATTGTGACCTGCATGTTGGATGGGTCATAACAAACTAAATACTAACTAACTAAAGAATTTCTTTAGTTAGTTTTAGTCAAGCAGTTAACTAAACTAACTAACTAATTTTACAACCCTGATTCTGATACGGAGGTCCCTACCAAAAGTCCTATTTAAGCGAGACAGGGATCCGGATCCTATAGTACCCACTTTCAGTGGGGGTTTCCTAGCAAAGAAGATGGCTCAAGATGCCGTGCCCAAGCTGCCTATAAGACCTAGATAGTAACAACAACAACAGCTTCAATGGCGACCTATTCTATTGCTACAAGATCTCAAGCTTTGACCCTTCTTTCTACCTACTTCAATAATGACAAGATTCATCAGATAACTAGCGTTCCAGCTTCAACACAGCAACGCTGGTGGGATAAAGCTATTGAGCTTGGATGGAACCCTTGGGTCTGGCCATGCCCAGTCCTCGATATCCATGTTACTGACCTTCCTCTCTCTGGACGGCCTCGAGTTCGAGATGATAAGCAAGACGATATTCTCAAGGCTGTACGTAAGGACCGCTATGGACGAGAGTCTGTAATCCGCGAAGTAACTTTCTAGTAATCCTGGGATATTGAAAAGCAAAGTAGCCAATATAAATAGATTGGATATAATAATACGAGGGGATTGAGGTTTGCTTCTATTTTCCGGGCTGTTATGTTTAAGATCGATATTGCGGTTGACGTTAGACTCATCCTCTTCACTAAAATGCCCATAATTTGAATCTAACGAAACAAGGCGATTTAGTGGCTTACAGAAAAGAGTCGGGGTTTTCAAATCGGGAGATTCGATTTCCGGGTTCAATCTGGGAGAATTTGCGGAGATTGAAGATGTTCCATAAGACTTCTCGCTTGATATCTTATACGAAGATGGAGAAACCATTCTTAGCGAAATCGATTTATAATCTTTAGGGTCTCTCATTGATAGAGGGAATTGAATAGATGGTGTGTGGCAAGCGAGGGGGTTGAAAAGCCATATTGTTCATTGCAAATAAATTAGTATACATTGTCGTGGGGATCGGGGATTTTAGGTCTGATCATGCATAGGATTCAACATCCGTGCCATTTTTCCTTTGAATTTTAAACAGGTCTCATGTATATATATAAGACAGTTGATTCCCTCTTCATTCCAGAGGAGGGAAGAGACACGGAGAATTTGAAGCATCCTTTTGCCCGTCAACACATTGAGCTTTCTCTCCCGTGGAACGCACCATACAAAAATCCTGATTCGCAACCCTTATATTTCTATGCTTTGCCAACCCTTCTGAGGGCTCAAGAACACTGGTTTTACTCTGATTAGAGTTGCCATGTAGTCTTTGGGTCCTCATCTTTTTCTGTTCCCTTGCACTCTATTAGGAGAGCTCTTTCTCGCTCGCCTCCTCGTTTGGTCCTGAAGAGGCTATAAAGGGCTATGTGGGTTGCACTCATCGCGGACCCGCCCACAACAGATGACCACCTTTGGATCCACGAGCCCGACCAGATATGCCAATTCCGAGGCTGTGGAACTTGGGCTCGCGGCAGGATAGATCCCCACCCCCCCCGGGCATATATCTCCTCGCCAGTGAGTTCCCTCCGTCGTTATACCTTGTTGTCGTTGTCGTTATTGTTGTTGTTGTTCCGAGATTTAGCTTGTGTTGACGGCTGTGCGGCAGCAGTGATTTCGCCGACTTATTCCTGTGGACGACTAAGCCTTGCCGGCGAGTCCCCTTGGTCGTCACACCTTGTTTCTTGTCCTGCCGCGACCCCCTCAGCGTGCCCAGCTCGCCCTTCGGTCGTGCCAGCGCCCTCGCACACCCAAGACCACACACATATACTGTTATTCCGACGTCTGGCTTGGCCATACTGTTGTTTGTCGTCGTCGTCGTCGTCGTTGTCGTTATCGTCATCGTCGTCGTCGTTGTTAGTCCGACATGTGCCCAGCAGGCTCGAGGTCGAGCCAGCGCTCCCCCGCCGCCCCATCTGCCCCTCTGCTTTCGTGCCCTCGCGAGACGTCCCCTGGCTCGACCCCCCGCACATATCCATCAGAGATCCGCAGGCGTGGTGGCGCTGCCGCGGCATGGTGTTGCGATCGTGTCAGTGCGCGCCGCCCTCCCGCCGAGCGCTCTCAGCCCCCCGGCGCGGCAGTAGAGTGTGCGGCAGTTGCTGTGGACCAGTATTATGCCCCGGGACACACAAACGAGGAGTCTGGGACTTTGTGGTCGGTGATCGTGTGCGAAATCGTCTTTTGTATGCTGTTTTGCTGTGGTCTTGGTGACGGAGCTGGCGCTCCTTCCTTCTCTGGAGGCGTGTTAGCGGTCTCTGCGCTGCCACAGCCGCATCTAGGCACGATCTTGGTCTTATTCTGCTCGCCGCGATGCGGCGAATCTCGTGCAGAGATTCTCAGCTTGCTCCGCTCTCTTGTTGTAGGGTTCTGGCCTCCTCGGGGGGTTGTGGTTCTCAGAACCACAGGACTACTCTGGAGTTCCCAGGCCACAAACCACCACAGACAGGACCACCGAGGACTAGCGGTCTCAAAACTACAAATCTAAAGCAGGCTCTGGTAGTGCCATTTTTTAAATTAGGGAACGCATCTCGACGACTTGATCAAGGAGCTGCCTTGTCGCGCTTGGCTATCAAGAACGCAGCCGGGCCTCGACCGCCTTGCGGCTCAGGTAGGTTCGCAGGAAACCATGCAGGCCGTGAGGTTGTTCTCCAGAGAAAAAGAATTGGGAACATGTGTGGTCTTGTGGTCTTATGGTTATGAACTCTCGGGCAGGCCCTCTTTCGATCGCTACATTACGCAGGGGGTGGTGAGAGCAGGGAAGACCCACCGCCTGATGGTCTCGTGATCCCCTCGTGATCCCTCTCTCCCACGGCCGAGCCAGGCGCATCCGGCCGCCGCAGCTTGCTCCCAGACACAGGGATCGGCGGCGCATCCGACTCTCGTGGTCTCTTCTTGTTCGCTCCGCTAGAGCCGGACGGAGAGATGCCGCCCGACCTCCGTAGCCTCGCCGCCGCCGCCGTGCTGCTACCCGGGCCATGTCTAGAGGAGCTACGACCACCACCACTGCTACTACTGGACGCAGCCGTAGAGACTGGTAACCCTCCTCTGCCCGTCTCGGCCATCTTCCAGACCCGATGCGCCAGGGCCTTCTCGGCCGGCGGCCGGTTTGCGGGGTCCAATGCCAGCATAGACCGCAGCAAGTCTCCCAGGCCGTTGGGCATGTCGCCCTCGAGGCCCGCCAGGTGCTCGAGTATACGCTGGTGACGGTTAGGGCTGGATATGCGCCCGGCCCACCCGGCCCACCCGGCCCGCCGCCCAAAGGTGGCCAGCAGCGAGAGCCCCAGGCTGAAGATATCGATGGCGCTGGTGTAGCCCGCAGGCGCGCCCACCTCGGGCGCCGTGAGGCCAGGCGGCCCCAGGCCCGTCTGGTGGCCCCTGGTGCCGATCTTGGACTTGCCGTAGTCGCAGAGGGCCGCCCGTGGGGGCTGGAGCGAAAAGATTAGCAGGTTCCGCGGGCTGATGTCCCGGTGCATGATGCCCATCGCGTGCAGGTTCAAGAGGCCCTCTAGAACCTGCCGAAAGAGCGCCAGCCGCGTCGCCGGCGTCACCGTGGCCCATACCGTCTCATTCTCGAACGACAGCGGTGCATACGGCATCATTATGTGCACCGTCTCTAGAGCTGACCGGAAACACGGCGGCGACTGGCCATGCTCACACCATGCCGACAGGAGCGGTACCAACCCAACTATATGCGCCGGAATCATGGCTGCGATCCGGACCTCGTTGCTCACCACATCTCGATCGTTATGGCGGCAGTGGATCGTCTTGCACGCTACTATATTGCCGGAGCACCGGTCAATCCCGGCCGTAACGATGCCGAACGCGCCCCTCGACACTGTGTGGTGCAGGATAACATCCCTCATGCGCAGCTGCTCCGGCGTCGGCAGCGCGTCGAGGTGACCGTGCTCCTGCTCCTGGCTCTGGCTCTCGATGCGTGGCTCGGCGTCCCAGTGCCGGTACCACTCTCGCATATATGCACGTCGGCCGGCTGTATATGCGCTGATATCGTCCACAGAGAACTCGAGCACAAAGTCGAGCGGGCCAATGCGAAGACGGTTAGTCTTCATATGAAGAGCATGCTGTTCGTGATATTGCAGCTTGACATCCATCCCCTGCCCATCGGCCTGCAGATATATGATCCGGTGAGATCGGCTCGTGTTTTGCAGCATAAGGGTGCCAGACTGAGGGTGGACAAAGATCTCGCAGATGGCCGTCTCCTGAAGCTGACGCGATCTGGACGAGCAGATGGGCAGATCGATCTTGGTGTTTCCGGCCCCGAGCTTCCCGACTACCTATTTGCCGTTCGAGCCGGAGCCGGGCACACCGAACGAGAGGAAAAGCTGGTATCTCGACTGCGCAGATCGGTCGTCCGAGGTCGTAGCAGCCACGGGGTTGAGCCGCACGTTGGGGAGATTGTCCAGTGACCCAGAGTGCTGATTCTCAACAAGAGACGCCAGGCACTTTTGCGCCACGGCATTTTCAGGCGTCAGCATTGCGAAGACCGAATGAGACATGATGACGATGATAATGACGATGTCGAGCAGCCTTGGGACATCCACCGTTCATGATGGCAAGCAGATCATCGGCGAGGACTGCCATGTTATTTCCTAGCAGCGGCAGAACTGACTAGCTACCAGCCCTGCCGCTGCTAGCAAAGCGTATTCCCGGGATCTACGCATGAGTAAACGGCAATTTAGACCCACGCAGTATCATGCACGTCGGAACCGGAAACGAGATAACAGCCTAAACAGCACTATGGCACTATGCTGTTGGGGAAATCTCTCCTAACCGCCCTTTGAGGTTGCCTATGTTAGGGTCGGGGTGTTCTCCGTGCCGCTCGTCCCGTCGTCCCACCCTTATCCAATTTCGCTGGGGGGGTGTGGAGCCCCAGCCCCGATTTTTGGTGCCGTCGAATCCAGGACCAGGGTCTCACCCAGTCAATGTTTGCAAATTATCATCGGTATTATGGATCCGCTCCACTTGGATTTGTCAAGAGGCGCTTATCTCGGCAAGGAGGTAGCGGTATGAAACCAGCAGCCTCACCAACATCATCGTCCCTGTCATCGGTCGTCGCCACCACCACCACCTCCACCACCATCACTATCACCACCACTACCGCATACCGACAGTACCACGTATCGCACAACACAATACCGTCCTTGCACTTGCACCCCCATCATTATTATGCGGTTTTGTTCGCCGCAGCGCCCAGGCGAGTCGAGGAAGGACTACTTCAAGAGGTTCAGGGAAGCTCGAGACATATGGCGCCAAGAGTACGTCAAGAACTACCGGCGGCAGAAAGAATTAGGAACAATGTCTCCCAACAGCGATGGCGTTACCGAGCGAGAGTTGACAAACTACGTCGAGTCCATCGAACGAGATATCCGCGTCGATGCAGGATTGGGAACGAGGGACGACTTTGCCAAGCCCAGAGTGTGGTCTCCAGTCAGAACCGTCCCCGGCAAGTCCCTGAGCGAAATCAGCGATCTCCCAGACCCCTGGCCTGAATATTCCTCGTCTCCCCTCTGGCCCAAATCCCCCTCCCCAGGCGAAGCCGCCGCCCAGGAAGACACGACGGAGGCGGCGGCAGCGACGACAACGACGACGCGGACAGCGAGGCCTGAAACAGCACAGGTCGGCCAGAGGGCTGCACCGAATCACAAGCGAAAGAGAAGGCAGGACGACGAGCATCCCGACGAGACAACAACGGGCGTCATCGCCAGGAAGAAGAGACGGACGGCGGATCCCACAAGCCCTGAGACACGGCAGATGGCACCGAGCACATCATCACGCCGCAGCCGCAGCCACCACCACCATCAGAGAAAGAGAGGTCGCGAGGACGAGGACGAGGACGAGGACGAGGTCGACCAAGAGCAGCACTATCCCGACAGGGCGCATGTCGCCAAGAAGAGGAGGACAGCCACACGCGCGCCGCCGTCTGTGCCCTCGGGCAGCAAGAGGAGACGGGCGCCCAGTGATGATGACGAGGATGATGCCAATAAGACACGGGTCTCCCGGCCACGACGCGAAGGGCCAGAGCCTACAAGAAGGATGATCGAGGACGACATGACAACAAGGGACAACCTGCAGCACACCCAGGCTGCTGCTGCTGCTGCTTCTTCGTCGTCGTGGCCGCCGCCGTCGTCCTCCTCCTCCTCCCGTGTCACCCGCGCACGGCGTCGCCAGCTCTCAGGCGAAGATGCCCAGCTGTTCCAGCTCGGACAGCGCGGCGAGCCCCGCCTGCAGGCTCCAGAGGCTGCTGCCGGCGCTCCTGTCGCTGCCGCAGCCGACAGGTCGAGGCAGCGGCCTGCCAGCACCAGGGGCAAGGCTGGCAGCGCGACCAATACTACCGCCGGCTCCAGCACAAGAGCCAGCATAAGAGCCAGCACCAGGTTCAATCCTAAGAAGGCCGCAGGAAGACATCGGCTCAGGGCAAGGTAGGTGAAGCAGGGAGGCTGGGGTCCACATCAAAGTCTACATCCATAGTGAGGCGGGAGGCAACGGGCTGGCTGCATGCGCCTCTGCCCCTCCCACGTCCACCACCCCTTTCTCCATCCGCACGCCGGGCAGCCAGGTCGTCGAATTCCGCGCCTCGCGGCAGCTGCTCCGCGTCGAGGCGCAAGCAGGCGACAGTGGCGTGTGCAGGAAGCTGGGTCCACATCAAAGTCTACATCCATAGCGAGGCGAGAGGCAACGGGCTGGCTGCATGCGACAGTGGCGTGTGCTGGTTATCCTGACAAGGTCGGGTGCAGCCAGTGACGCTTCTCAACCCTCGCGCGTTGTTGCATGCAGGGAAGCAGACAGGAAAGCCCGCAAGGTCGCGTGTACCGGTTATCCTGACAGGGTCGGGTGCAGCCTGCGACGGGGCCTTGTGGGCTGGCCGGTCGAGAGCCTTTCCTCCCCTCTCTTTCTCTCTCCAGTTCGCAGCGGACATTGGTTTGCACATATGCTGGTCATCCTGACAGGGTCGGGTGCAGCCAGTAATGTTTCAGCTTGTTGTCGCGAGGAGGGCTGAGCATGAAGGGAGGAAAGGAGAGGCACCCCAGCATTGAGATCTCGTGTACTGGTTATCCTGACAGGGTCGGGTGCAGCCAGCGACGGTGATCTCGTCATCTCTTTGTCTAGCTTCTTGATGGTCTCATGGGCATGTGGCATCCTGTCGGTCCTGGGGACGAAGTGCATGGAGGGACTGGGTGTGCGCGTAGAGGAAGGAGTAGGAGGAGACGGAGGCGTTCCATCTTGGCGGGAAGCGGGGGCGCGCGAGGGAGGCACATTCTTGCTCTGGAGAGAGGGAGAGGGGGATGTGGGTTAGCTATGTGGTGGATTACTGCTGGCGACCCGTTTGTATAGCAAAGCTGGGTTCGATGCCCGGTCTAAGCTTATACAGTTCACGACTTCGTATTAGGTAGAGGCTCTGTTCCATGCTGTACTGTGCTATCATTGTTTGTTTGTTTTTTTCCGGATGCTTTTAGGCCTGCTCAGTGAGTCTCAGACACGCTCTCTTCCTTTCTCTATGGGCATTAAGCCCGCTTCGCCCTTTTTCCTCCGCGGCAGCCTTCCTAAGGAACCACACTACCAAACACATATCAACACACAAAAACGTCAAACCCACTGCCTTGTTTGCATTGGCGTCATTTGTTGAAATAAAAGAGCGTTGAAGCTTGATTCTATTACAACTATCGAGAGGGCAAGCTATCGACTATTTATCTGGGTCTCTGGAGGCCCTTGAAAGCCTCCTGAAACCGCTGAAACTGTATCCGGTTTCCAGACCTTGCTGGCCTTGTCTGATCTTCTTATGAGCTCTATAGGACTTGGTCTTGGCTTACAGACAACACCAGGCTCCTCAGCTTGCCCGCCCGTCTTGTACAAGCAGCTCGCCATGTCGCCCCAGCTGGACCAGCTGGGCATCCTTTCCATAGAGCTGGCGGCGCTGTGCTCGGGTGATGCGTCGAGTCAATAGCAGCACCTTAGCATGTTACTGCCCCGGGCCTGCAGTGCATTCTCTCCTCTTGGAACACATCTGCATCTCGTTGTCGTGGCCGTTATTGTCGGAGTCCCTCTTCCTCATTTCGCTAGGTGGCAGACTGCTTTGTGGATCCATGGCACGTCGTTGCTGTTCGATCCAGTCCAGCAGGTTCTGGTGCAGTCGCAGCTGGTTTTTTTTGCACTCCACAGCTGCTGCATAGGCCCCTCTCTCGGCTGCCGTTGTTTTAGTAAGCTCTTTTTAATAACTAACGTGCCGAAGGAGGTGGTAGTGCTGGTATTCAACCCAGGTGTCCTCCTGGGTCTGTCGACCCCGCTGCAGAGGAACATGGTTATCCAGGCTATACTTTGTCGGCATTCGCGAATCTTGGCCACATATCGATTAAATCGCTCATCGGTAGCATTTAGGGCTCGCCTCTGTGACTGCCAGGAGCGGAAGTTTTTCCAATCCCGTCGCTGTTCGCAGAAAAAAGTCTCCTCCAGGTCTCCGCCGTAGAAGCGCCACCAGTCTATGATCGGCCGGTACTTCTCGGCCGGGTCTTGCAGAGGAAAGGTGTCGTAGAGCGGGTGGCAGGGAGGACAGCCGTCGCGTTCAAGTTCCTGATATGCCCGCGTTTCCTCAGCCATCCATCCCTTGTTCGACTCTTCTTCGCCCGATGGCTCCGATGTCAACAAGCTGTTATAAGGTAGTTAGAGAATAGTAGCCAGAGGCTTGGGGGACAGCCGAAGCTCACTCGAGTCTGGACCGCAGCTCTTAGGAATCAACCGCACTCGACATCCGCTGCCCGCCTGAGAGCAGCTGTTCCCTGCCAATTGCACCATGATTATTAATTAGCCTAGTCCTAGGACGGAACTGTTCTGGATTTTTTTTTTTTCTCTCTTCTTCGTACTCTGCTATTTTGAAGACCTTGAGCTGGTCGAGGCCGGAAAGCTTCTCCACATTTGGGATCGAGATGATCCTAGTGCATGCAATACGAGGCGAAGTCAGCAATTCGCCCCGTTATTTCTCACGGCCTTGCAGTCATCTGCAGGGGGGGCTTCACGTACGTTCTACCGTCGTAGCTCTCGAATGTCGCCTCCCCGGCAAGTTCGTAGAGAGACGGCGGATCCATTAGTGAATTCGGTGGTCGGGAAGGTTGCGACCGGAGAGTTTATTATGGGAGGGTTTGGGGGGCTACCTCGGTTTATGTAAAAGATGTTTCCCGATGCCTCGTATAGCCTTTCTGGCCCACTGATTGGTACGGTCGCTGCAGCCGCTACGGCCATTCCCGGCCCCTCTGCAGGGCCATGGGCCCCTAGCCGATCTCTGGTCGCTGGGCGGCCCCGAAACTTCCTACAGCGAGCGGGCGACGTGCAGTGGGACGGCTGGGTTAGCATATGAGACAGACCCGCCTCCGCGCTATACGGAATAAGCAGGATGAAATGGGCGATGCAGTGATGGCGATCCTGCCTGCCTGCTGAAGGGTCTAGACAACGGCTTGTTCTAGATGGCAGATGCTCAGAAAAAGCTGATGATGATGATGATGATGATGATACTGCCACAGATTCAAAATGAGCGCTCGTGCCAAGTCCAGCATCCCGCAAGGATATACCCGGCGGCCCTGCGTTGTAGTGTGTGTACAGTATGACAGCAGGTAAAGGTGGGGAATGTGCACGGACATGGAATGGATCCAAACCTCTCTTCTCTTGGTCAAAAGTGAGAATCTCGATGAGGCTCGGCACGCTCTTAGGCCCATGCATGAAGCCATTAAGTGATATTAACGGTACATACGGTCATGCGCGCTTTATGTTCTAGTACCCACGTCTACGGTGGGAAGGGCAAGCTAACGCGCAGTGTGGGCTTGCTACACACTTAACGTCCAACCTCTAAATAATATTGCTATGTTGCTCACGCTGACGCCTCGTGGGCTGACGATCTGGCAACACGTCGTTCTACGGCTGGATACGTCGTAATTCGTAGCTGGAGCGCCGGTCCTGTAGAAATTGAAATTATGGACCCTCGTGACCCTCTCTACCACGGAGGGAGGTAGAGCTCGTTCACCTCACTCCGACCAGCCAGGCCCTCCTCACCTGAATCTGGTCCCTTATAAGGGAATTCGGCATCAACGCCGAAAAGCCCCTCTTACTAGTCACGGATAGCCTGAATGCAAGATACAATATTCTCAGCAAGAACAACGCGGCGAGGACTCTAAACTCGCAGATCTACATTAGCATCGATATTAACTATTCTGAATGTCGATGGGATCTGAGCAATTGCTTATATGAGTTAGGCTAGCTGATACAAGGCTAGGGACTTGATTATACATTTGGCCATAATGGCTACCGAAAAAGCAGTACTATTCGGACAGCATTTTTAAGACACACTTGAAGCTTCAGATAGAAAAGTTACATGTTATGACCCATTCAACATGCAGGTCACGAAACAGGCCACGCCAACAAGCGGGGCCTAACACGGCAGAAAAACCGATGCAACATTGGCAGGATTAAATTACATAATCCAGGGTTAGGGTTATGGAGCCAGGGTGGATCATTGGATTACCAGATGATCCAGTGAGCCGGATCACCTGGATCATCAATGAGCCAAATGAGCCATACTGAAGAGCCGGATATATAACCACAGTCATTACCACCAGTATATAAATTCTGTACATAGCTCTTCAGTCGTCAATCTAAGTATTCAGTTGACACTCACCTGAATAGCCCCAAAGGCAGTGAACACTTGCACACACGACAGACACTTGCACGTTTCCAGTTCTAGGGGATTTACACTTTGACATCGCTCTTGTTAGCATAAACCCAATCGGTACTTAGGAATCTTCGGATTGCTGCAGTGCTCATTACATTACAGCACACAATGAATTCAGTTTAACCAGCTAGCTAGATTGACTTGCACAAATATCACTGCCAGCAAGGTAGTGCGAGAATAATGTATTAATGTGCTTCTATTGTTGAGAATAGAATGTAAGCATAACCTGTGAATATGGGGCTACTCTCCTGCCATTACTACCTTCCTGAAAGTAAGCAGATACGAGCGTCGTTATTTACTAGTGTTATATGTCCCTCAATACCAACTTCAGGAATTTCTAGCAGGCTGGCAATGCTCTTGCAGTACAAATTGATTAGATCTCTATCCTTCCTTATACTTGAATTACTTGGATTTCCATTGAGTGATAGGGTAAGTTTGATAGGCTGATTAAAGGAGTGGATTGGATTCTCTAAAAGGAAAAAAAAAAGCGCTGAACAATGCGATTTTTGCTAGCATGCGGTATATGTAAGATCCTATTATTAATACGCTAACCAATGCTGACAAAAAAACGAAATATTGAAGCTGAAATCATTCTGTTAGGCAGTATCCTAGAGAGCGGGAGGGATGCTTTGCACGCTAGATCCAACATCCATTTTCACCACCCAAATAAAGGAAAAAACCAACAAGCAAGAAAAAGCTTATTGCAGGATTGAGGCAAATTAAATGACATAACTTGCATTCATTTCAGGCAGCGAGGTGGGGCGTGGAGAAGCAAGACCCCTTCTCCGCAACCGGTAGATGTAATTAATTCGTGCGTCTTCCGGACCTTAGTTTTCTAAAGAGAAGGTAGAGTCGAAAGTAGGGTGACAGGCAAAAGTAAGGCAAAATTGACGAAAAGACGATACAATGCGCGAGAAAAGAAAGAATGAAGAAGCGAATAGAAAGAGATGTAGAGATGAAAAAAAAAATAAAAGATATGCTTAGTTGCCTAACTAAGGCGGATCAAATGAGTAACTTGTAGTTAGTTTGGCGTAGGTATGATATCGAATTCTTTTAGGTCGAATGAGATAGTTTCGGCAAGATTAAGTATAATATTAGTGCCTTTTAAGCGAACTTCCCAAGGTTTTCGGTTAGCATCATGATCATCACAGTCCTAGAGGGATTGCCAAAACTGGTCCTCATACTCTTCCCTCGATGCATCTTGGTCTACTGCGAGAAGAATAAGATAGATCGGGTCGGTAGCATTACCATTGTATAGTGCTATTATCCCGTATCCAATGAGCACTGGGTTAACGCCGATTTCCTAGAGTTTCCCAAGCCAAACAAAGTTCTTAAAATATTTTCTCCCATATGCGAAAATGCTTTGTAGTCTTTTTGGAAATGGTTCTAGGCGTTTTATACTTTGTAAAATTATCTAGTAGATCCCAAGGCAGATAACGCGATATGCTACCGACGTCTGCTGATTCTGATATAATTGTAGTCTGGACTTATAATTGATAGACGGGGTAAGTTATTGAGGATATAATATGGAAAATTGAAAGTTTTTAATGTATGTTTGCTTGTTATACAATACCTATAGCCAGAAATAAGATCGTTATAATTTAAATCCGAAACTATTGTATGAGTATTATGTAAAGTATACTTAACCTGAAATTAGATTTATAAATTAGGAATTCCGGAAACGAAACTTGATTATATATTTCTTCAACGTAAAACCCTATACGCATTATAACTGCCGAATTATATCCAAATGTTTATGATCAACCAATGTTTGATTTTCTATTGAGTCTCGAATTTAGCTCATTTCTTCATACGCGCTGCTAAAATTAGGACTTTAAATTATAATTGGTGTAATGTTTTAGATTTTAAATAACTCATGGTGAACTAGACCTGGGGCGCTTTCGTATGGAGCAAAACGAAAGGATAGATGCCTAGCAATAGACAAGAGCTCTTCCACTAATGATAGGCAAGTCAAGTGGTAGGATACCGCTTGCCTTGACTTGCGTAAAAGGCTGCAAGCGTCTGCAAACCCTGTTCTGCGATATATTGTCTTAACCGAAATCATAAAAAGCTTTCAAAAATAATATATAAAAGGTTGGGTGTGCAAAATAGTTGCGAGGATGCATATAAACACAAAGTAGAGATTCTGAAATGGAAATTTTGAATTATAGAATGAGATGGATGAGGTTTCAAGATTACTAAAAATGTAAAAGTCGTATCTAACTGCTAACCTAGATTGAAAGTGTAACAAACCTGGCTCGCTACTGAATAATCTCATTCTATTTCGTGACGTCGAAGTCAATATCTACGTGCCCAAGGACGAGCTGGACAGCTTGGAGATTGGACGGCCTTTGACTATCGAGACAGCCAAAGAATTCATCCGCAACTATCCCATTCCTTCCTGGGTAAACCGCGATATTCCAATATATAAGGGCTGGGAATTGCACCCCAACACTTACCGCAGGGAGAATGAGGACGACGAAGAATCGGAAAGACATACCATAGGTGAGCTAACCAGTGATCTTCGTAATCTTCTATCCACTCCATCTAGTAAATCCACCGAAAATTCCCCTTATATCGTGGGACCCGAGCCTGCTCCTTATACCCCCTCCAAGACCAGACGTGCCTAACTCGTCACGATGCCGAAGACCATAGAGAAGACCCGTGACCAGCACGGCCGCTTTACTACCGCCCGTACCGAGGGTGGTTCCAGCGCTGCTCCAGTCCCTACTCAGGCAACTGAACTGGACGCGATTCGCCATGCCGCCAATATGGCCGAGGTGGTTATGAACCACGATCGTGAGAACGAGGTCAATACCCTAGCCGCCTGGAAGAAGACGGCCAAGAACATCCAACCGGTCTTGGCTCGTATGGGCCATAATACCCAGGACCGCGAGCAAGAGCTCACTGCTGACGCCATGATAGCTCGCAATTTCACCACCCCATTCAATCCCGCAAGAGAGCCCGTACCCAGGAGAACGAGGCAGTGGAGATTGTCGAGGTCCGTCCCCTGCCCAATACTTTTGTGGGCACCTCCAGCACCGTCCGAAAGACGGTTACGGTTTCATCTACCTTCGGCAATATGCCCCCCACTGTAAACGAGCAGTTGTTGTTTTTCAAGCAGCTCGCCAAGTCAATGGACCAATTCAATACCGCGAACGAAAGCCCTTACATCACCTGGCAGACATACAACTCTTTGACTAAGGACCCTAAGACTATATTCACTCATGAAATGCGTAGCACCAAGTACAACTTTACCATGGCCGGCGATACGAGCCATACTTACTACATATTCACCGTAGATATCGCTTACTGGGTCCGCAAGTTCATCGAGGTGCTGGTCGACATGGACAAGACTGCAGCCATAACTCATCTCATGGGCCTCAACTTCATTATCGTCCACGTACTCGGCTGCAGTGCCGACTTCCGGCCCGTCAAGGGAGTGAGGCCCGAGGCCACCCTAGGCGAGCACCACAAGGCCACTTTCGACAAGTGGATTGCGGACCGGGAGGAGGCCCTTACACCCATCGTCATCCACGAGTGCAAGAAGAGGATGATCGGCATCCGCCGTCACCTGGAAGCCAAGGGGCCCATCAAGGCATTTTTGTTGACTACCGAGGAGCAGCGGTCCCTGACCGCCAAGGTCATGGACGAGGAGGTCGAGGGAGAATTCAGCAACACCATTCAGGAACGACAGGAGGACATCCGTCAGCGTAATGTATCCCCCATGTAGGAGGACATTTTGCCCCGGCCAGCAAGTGCACCCGGTAGACATTCACGGTGAATTCACCAATTGTATAGGAATAAGGAAGAGAAGACCACCTTTATGTAGAATATATGGATGGAAGTTGCCCGGGGCATTGCAGCCCAGCATGAGTACCTAGTAGGACCATGCAGAAACACGAAAGGCTCCCGATGGCAAGCACCAGCGATCGAGGGTACAACCAGGTGGCACTAGCAGAATGAAATTGTTTTCCTTACTTATGGTTATGTCGATATGGTTGTTTTCTGGTATGAATCTTAATGCCTATGGACGGACCAGTAGTTCAAGTATACTGGTCCATACATTCACCAGGCATTTACCAGCCCTAAGGGATACAGTCCCTCGTGGATAAGGGACTTTTGAGGGCGGCAATTGATGCATTCCTTGCATCCTCGGGTGAATTTATTACTGGATTCACTATGAATTCACGGCGAATTTGTCGGTGAATTTACGGTGAATCCGCTATATGAATTTACTATAAATTCACTAGGACGAATCCGCCAGGCATTTCATATTAGAAAAGAACCATTCTTCTTAATATATTTATTTGCAATGAAAAAGCACAGTGAGCTCCCCAATACGATTTATAACAAATAAATATAATATTGTTAGTAATTATATATAATATATTAGCATTTCTTAACATTTTAAATTATTTTACCTTAACTTTTTTTCTTATATATTCAAGCTTTCAAATAATTTTTTTAAACACATAAATCGTAAATTTAACTAATATTCTATTTATATTATCACTTTTAAGGTTTTATTATTTCTTTTCGTTGTTTTATATTTATTTTAAATACTAGGTATTTTGTATGTAAATAGGGCTAGCGAGTGATCTGGATGCGGGGGTGATCCGAAAGGGGGTGGTCCGACTTATGCTTTGTACCACGACTCTGCAGCCGACCTGAAGCATGCGCGCATGAAACCCTATAGTTATTGACTTTCTGAGCAGCGTTTGCCCACAAAGCCACTTACAAGATCTGCTGCAAGCGCTCTTCTTTCTGCTCTTCCTTCTTCGCCACCCGCGACTACCGATTCCCAAGACCCAAAAAGCTCCTTAGACCCCGAACGTTCCCAAGACTCCCAGGGCTCCCAAGACTCCCAGGGCTCCCAAGACCCCTCAGGCTTCCATATGCGACAGCTGAAAGGAGTGACCCCTCCCAGCTGACTGGAAGAGGCTGTGGCCTATATAGCTGCGTAGACAGTCGGACTCACACATTCCAAGATCCCCAAGACTCCAAAGCGAACGAGCAAGAAAAAGACTGCTGCAGCCCCTGCGCCCGCTATTCCCAGTGCCTCCGCGTCTACAGGAGCACTAGATAAGCATTCTAAGGCCGTAGTGCGCAAAACTACTTGCCTAGGATGTACCGAGAGTCATGCTGGCTATGGGGGGACTGAGTGAACTGAGTGAACGCTAGCAAGGAAAGAAGGAACGAAAGAACGAACACCCATAAAGGCTGAGGCTATCTAGGGCGCTGGCTGAAAAGTGCAGTAGGTCCATCACCGCTTGTTCATGGCCCGCACCTTCCTAATATTAGAGACCATTCTCTGTGCTTGGGTAAAGTCATCTCTCGTTGCTAATCCTTCATCGATATAGTTTGCCATCTCTTGCTCGGTATTATATACTGCCCGGGTGGAAAAATATAGAAATTACTCCCTGTAAGTTGTACGCGTTTTCAATAATACTTATTAATAATATAAGCAATTCTTCTGGGGAGGTTTTCGGAGTTGATACCTACGTTTCTGGTTTACTTGGTATTAATAGAACAAACAAATAAACATAAGTCGAAATATCGATATTTCTTTATCTTTGGTCAAAACAATTACTACTAGGTTAATGCTCGGAAGTCTATATAATGCATCAATTACATAATATCCATATACCTTTCTCGCATACATTGTTAGCATTACAGATAGAACCAAAAGCACCACTAGCACTATTAGCACTAGAATAACTAAACCAGAACTCATTCGCATTCGCACGAGAGGACTACTACCGAAGCAATACGCAAAGACCCTCGCGACCCAAGGGCGCTAACGCACAATAGACCTGTTTTCCCGAGATCTATCGGACTGAGCACCACCCAAGAGGTCTTGGATATCATTCATGCAAGGCTTCAAGTAGTCATTGCTGTCCAGTACAACTTTTGGTGCCGCGTCCTTCTCGAACCCTTCCATCCACAAAGCCCAGTTCTGCGCAATAGCTTTACGGAGCCCTTCCTGAGCCCTCATTTGAGATGAATCATCCCCGTATTTGTTCCGTACTTGCTGGATCCGCTTATCCTGACGGGAGAGCCATATATCTTTCAAGTTTGGGCTTGGGTAAACTAAGACATAGTTGAGATCATTTTGGCACAACCTTTCGGCCAGATTTGGCTTGGTGCAGACCAGAATAATAGTATTACAATTCAGTTCCAGAATTTTAAGAACCATGGCAATATACGAATCAATGTCGTCTGAGTTGTCTGGATGTTTATAATCGCTACTATCGATATCGAAGACGAGATATTTGATGTTATTTTTCGAGACCCAAGTAGTAGGGATTGCTGTCTTGCCTGGAATGGTTACGGAGGCATAATCTGACCATGGTTCTCGTTAACCTAGGGACGTTTTGCCAATTACAGGAAATCCAGCTATAATGATTGCATTTCTTTGTACGACTGATGTGCGTAGCTGGCGGCTGGCGGCGATATACCTCATGATAACGGCTTTCTGGAAGAAGTTCGTAGCAGAAGTCTTGGACGCTATTTCCCAATATACTCTATTGCATAAGGCACGGTGATTCGAAATGAATGCAAAATCTTTCTGATTACAATAAAGAAAAGGAACGATATTCAAGTTGTTATAAAATTGGATGCAATTTGAACACACTCTGGATTTTTACTGCCGGGGCTTTCAGAGTCAAGCAGTCGAGAAATATAGAGCTGTAGACTTGGGAGGGACTTCTCAGGCTTGTGATTCGAAAATATATCCTCCCTGCTAAACAAGATTTCAAAAGCCTTTTTTAGAACTCATGAAGCATCGATTTGCCAGCCTACTCTGTTGGTTCTGTTGGTTCTGTTGGTTCTGTTGGTATTTCGTGTTATTATCTCGATTTGTGCTTGCCCTATATCTGAGAGTCCGAGATTTCCTCTCATGATCAAGCCCTGTGGCGCGCCTCAAGAGCTTCGGGTTAGAGCCAGGATGTTTGATTGGGTTTCTGACTGGAGAACTTGACAATAGACGCGCTTTCCGCATAAATATCAAGCTAGGTAATATCTTCAGGACGAGGGGATCGGCCCGAGGGAATCGAATACTATAATAGCAATAAGAGATCTGAATAGGAAATGATTGTGATAGCTGCGAGGTCTATAAGCCGATCTCTATGGAAATCTAGAAGAATTATTGAATAAGAATCCGAATTTGAACGTAATGCGCGTTTTCAATTTAGTACTATTAGCGTGTTGAAATAAGTATCGTCAAATTCTTTCTTGGAATAGAGATCTTTATATATAATTGATCGTTTTGAAAACAGGGATCGGTTGAGCTAAGATCTAGAATGAAGGCAGCAGATTTCAAATTTTACAACGTACCCAGATTCAACTATTTATAAAGCTTCAGATTGGCATACAGAATTATACTTCTTAAGCTTTCGCCAGCCGTATAGATACTGTTTCATCCTATATATAAAGAACCTACGTAAATTGATTCGTCCTCAGCCGATCTAGCTTGCTAATATCTTCTGCTATCCCTGATCTTAAAATGCCTCAAATGGGCTGCATCTGTCCAGATGGTGAAATTTATCGCGAGAAATTCGACAATCCTTCCTTAAATCTTGACAATATCAAAGGACTTAGCGAATGGAAACGACAGAATATGAATCAGCTTTTTCGCCGACCAGGACTAAAAGAATCGTTTAACAAGCTGCTGATCTTTCCAGGCTTATGGGCCGGGCTGAAACTAGGCAATATGCATAAGCATATTGCTTTACACTGTGATGAGCATCTTATCCAATATCTAAATTATACCTATTACGTATGGAACGAAATCACTAGCGGGGACAAAGATTTGGCTCAGGCTGTCGATAAAGATACTGTCTGCTATTTGCAATACTATTTCCCGAAAGCTTCTTCAGATGCGGCTGCCATTTCTCAAGCTTTCGAAAAGATGAAAGTATTTCCTACGATTCAAGACAAGGACATTAGAGACGATCTTGAAAAGAAGATTTTGGAAATTCAGCATTTTATTCCCAGTCTAGATACTTTCCATAAAGATACTAGGTATTTATCAATCGCAGTCCATATCATTAAGAAACTAATTGTACCGGACGAAAAGTATAATATAGATCCGGGGAATAATTCCGACAAAAAACCATCACTTTATAAAATGTTGCATTACTTTCACAGATCCCAAGACCAATTTATCGAGATTGCGGAAGACCAGTTTGAAAGGATCGAAACAAGGCTAAATTCTGACGAATATTGTTTTCTCGCATACAAACAGCTTTTCTTCTCTGCCCTGCGCAGATTTGCGAGTCTGTCTCATGATTCACCTCATAAGGAAGGTAGAAATGGATACCGATTACAAGGCAAAATTGACCAAAGGTCCCTGGACCGTTTCACTCTGAAAGCGAAAAAGCTTGGGTTTTGTACTCCCAAAGTAAGCCAACTGATAAGTATAGCAGCTTTTCAAGACCAGTTAGATAGTACATCCTGCGAGCATGATCCTCGTAACCTTAAGTTATGGCGTGGCGGTATACCTCCTCTGAATACATATCTTGATCTTCAGCCACTATTCTTCGAGAAGACATTACAGGAAGTGGCTATACTTGAGGGACAGGTTCCGTCTCCTATATACGTTGCGAAAAGCCTGATAAACGCATTTTTCGGGTATTTTGTAGCCTTTATGATAACAAACTATAAGATTCTCAAATACTGACAGGTCTCAGATCTTGGCGCGACTTTCAAGAAGTTCTCAATACCCAAAGCATACCGATAGCATATACTACCAGTCCTAAAAGATCTGTCAGACCCGCAAGCAAAAAGGTCAATCAGCCGTTTCCTTCCGATCCGGCGGACAGTTCTGCTAAAGCAATCAATTTGCAGCGCTTTTCGATGCTGCAAGAGATATTTCCAAACGATACAATAACAGAAAGAGAGGAGAGCATAGCAAGCGCGGTTCGAACCAAGGAAAACACGGTAAGTCTATGCCAGTGCGTACAAAGAAGCAGCAAGCTAAGCCTGATTCGCAGCGCTCGGGAAACCTAGATGCTCCGTGTCTAAAGCGGCGTCAAGGCGGCTATTTTAGGAAAGGAGATAACGGCTCTTACTTGCAATTGTCGCTATCGCAAAAGCCACCGTTGCGGCCAGGTCAGGTACAACCACTGCGAAACCTGAAGCCCTCTCGCCAACGAGAAGCAGCTCGTTCACATACATAACGCCCGGCAGAGTCCTATTACGAAATCTTTATGCTCGTATACTCTATCTCTCCTTCGAAATAATAGGTTGTGCGCGGGTCTGCTGCCCCCAAAAACACCACACATGCTCCCTATATAGCCCGTAAGGCTGAACGGGGAGGCGAGCGAGGATAGAGCTTTCCTAATAGAGGGATCATAAATGAAAGGGCAGTGGGACAAGACAGATACAAAAAAAGTGACCTGGAACTGTCCCTATACTCTGATCAGAGCAGAGCAGACAGAACTGGGCCCTCTCGAGGGATGGCAAGGCAGAAAAAAGATAGGTTGCGAATTAGGATTTTTGAAGGGAAGACATATTGATTCATGTCTTGCCATGCCTCCCCCTTTTTCTCTCAAGAGGACGAGGGGACGGCACAGCCTATATATATATATATATATATATATCAGGGACCCTGGCTAGGGTCTGAGAAATGGCACGGATGTTGAATCTGGCCAGGGTCAGAGCAAGAATCCCTGTTCCCACGACAGAACGATGTAATTTCGTAATACAATACTGTAATATATTGGCTTCTGCGCGATATATTCCTGTTTCAAGCCTTTTGATTCTTTGAAACTGAAAATCTAATAATCTAATTCATTCGTGGTCGACGGCCTAGCCTTCCGCAAAAACGAGTGATGGGTGCGGTGTGACATCCGAGAATGCTGGGTGAACTCACCCGAGGATGCCCGGTGGATTCACCCTGGAATGTCTGGCAGATTCACTTAAGAATGTCCGGTGAAGTCACCAAGGGATATTTGGTAGGATCGCTATGTGATTTATTCCTGTATATATATTCCTATTACTCGTTCTATTACAGAACAGATCCTAGGGTTGTTATCAGCCCTAACCCCGTAAAGGATAAGTATTGCTTACATAACAAAGTTATGTAAGCAGGGTGATTCAGTATATAACCCCAGTTAGTTTGGGCCGCTTTGCCCGTTTCTAGTTGCAGCTTTTCGAGTTGCGTCCTGTCAATTGAGCCTACACCTGCCTGAACCCTCTTCTGACCCGCTCAGTGTTCAACCTGCTGATATCCCGTCTGAGACTGCGACAATACTATTATTATTATTATTCCTTCTTATATGCTAATATTATCATATGTAATAACCAGCTGGGCTAGCCAAGCTCAACAGCGTTATAGAAATCGAATAGCAGTTTAAGGCAAGATAGATAGTAGACTAACTTGAATTAATAAAGGGATTATTCTTTCGATATACAGCGCCGCAATATATAAATTCAAAACTTGAACCGTACTCAACCTATTACTATTACAAGAAACAATATCATTCCGGTTTAAATGTATTCTTTTCCGTACAGATATCGTATCGCATATTTTGCTTCCTACTGTGATCAATCGTATCCTCGTAACGTATGAGGTCGTAAAGCCGCGAGGATATAGTGTTGCAGGGCTTCCCAGTACTCGAGTTGATACGTTTGCACTTATAAGGGCCCGCTTGCGTATTGAAGTAGGTGCCCGAAAGACCTTTCTGATTGCGTAAGCCGCTTAGACTATGCGCCTGCTAGTATCCTTTACATTTGTTTTTTCCAGGAGCGCTATCGTCTCGAATCTCTACGTACACCTATAATATGTAGTAGTTATATATACTACCGTCTATACTGATATAATTGGGCCTCTGTGTTATGAACCAACGAGCGGTTCAGGTCACAGGAACAGGCCGGATCGGTGGATCCAGGACCAATGCAGCCCGGATCCAACATCTACGACAAGGAAGCTCTCTTATCTTATATAAGAATGCCAGACATTCGGGATTACATAGTCGAGGGTTACGGTCACTAGGTGCTCGAAAGAGCTCATAAATACATTTATGAGCACTAACGAGGAATATTGAGCCAAGACTGAAGAGCTAGATATACAAGATTGGACATTTCCCTACCTTCAGATAGATTTCATAGTTGCTCTTCAGTCGTCAATCTAAGTATCAGTTTCTTACAACTGGTATCCAACACGGATAGTGAATATCACTCACGTTTCCAACCACCTCCCGCTGTATTTCCGTATACGGTAGATTGTACATGACATAGCCCTTGCCTAGCATAAGCCTTTGACATACCAGGTACTTGTGCTACTTGGATGTTCATTACACTCTGTAGGCTTACCGATACTGAGGATTCCGGCATAACCGACAGGCTGGATCCCATATATGAGATTATCGAGAATGACAGGGTCGTTCCCAAAGAAAGCTCCTGAAAAGCAATAAAATATAGATCTAAAAAGAGGCGCTGCTGGAACCGTCGAGATAGAACACAGGTCGGACCGACTGGCGGGACTATCGACGAAATGATTTAGTTATGGCAAATTCACACTCAGCAGACGGAAGATCAGCATTTCGACAATGCCTAGCATCTGGTCAGGCAAATAGAGAAAAGAATGGGATGGTTTTTTTTCCTCCTCCTTACGTGGGAGGACTTAAGCTCAAGGTCCGTTTACTTATCGGCTTGAAAAAGGGGGGGGGGGTTGCGTATCCCTCGACGCTAATCCCTTACACTACCTACCACAGTAATGTTTGAGTTTATAGAGGTATTGATAGTAGTGTTGGCTGGGCTTGTTCGTACGTACGAAAAGGTTGTGGGATTCGTGTATATTGGTTGTTGGTTGTCTAAGGAACAAACAGCTATCTATCGTGGCCCAGACGAGAGAACGCAATATGGGCTATGGCCTATGTTGCACGGGCCACATACTGTCACGTGCCCTGCTATCCGGCAGGCTCAACAGCAAAAGCAAACCCACAAGTAGATTTGATTGATATTTTTCCAAAAAAAAACAAAAAAAAAAAAGGCTGTTTACTCGGATTCGGGCTTGTGTCAACCTTTCTTCTTTTGCTAGGCTGAGAGTCCTCGATTCTTCTTTTCAAAGCTTTCTTTTCTTCCAGAGCCTTAGCTAGAGCTATATACTTATCGTCTAAAGCCTTTTGTATCTTTCTGAATAGTTGGCGCTGTGCAAAGGGTGAGGAAAGCTGGTTCCGATTTTGTTGAAGTTGATAGTACAGATCTTTGCTTTTTTTAGGAGTGTGAAATATATCCGGCTTGCTTGGTAAAGCTTGAGGGATAGAAATAGCTTCTGTTTGTCGTTCTGGGCCTGAATCTAGCTGGGTTTGACGGCGTTGTTGAATGTTTTCAAGAAGAAGAGGGCTTAGGAGTGGTTTACTATTCCAACTATCTTATCCCTAACCCTTGCTTATGTAATCGTGGTGTCGATGTCGGACCCGGCACCTGGTCGTTCCGTCCGTTGTTCCGCGTGGCCTGTTTCGTGACCTGCATGTTGGATGGGTCATAACACCAGACTGTTGATCTTGGACGGCTACGGCAGCCATACAACCGACGAATTTATGTGGGAATGCTTTCAAAATAACATTTTATTGCTTTATTTGCCCCCTTATACTTTTCACGTTCTTCAATCCCTTGATCTCGGTGTCTTTTCTTCTCTGAAGCGGGCTCATAGACAAAAGCTAAGTGCTCTAGGCCAATGGGGCGACAGTACTATTCGAGGAAAGCTATTATTCCTTGAGAATTACTGTCAAGCTCGTCTAGAAGGGCTTTCTGGCCAGAATATTAGGTCCAGATGGAGAGCTTCTGGTCTTTAGCCTCTCCGTTTATCCAAGCCGCTCTTAAGCCCTCTTCTCGAGAATACAGCACAGCCTTCTCAAGCTTCATCGCATTCAAGATTAAAAGCATCGAATAAGGCTCGTTTTACTTCTCAAGCCTCGTCAAGCCAGCCAGATATTTATTCAACCCCCAGGAAGGCAAAAGATACATACCATCAGCTCCAGCACAGTCACAACCACTTTGCATTAACAATAGCACAACGGCAATTGTTCAGAAAGATGAAAAAAGCATGGGATGAGAGGAACTTGGATCTGGCAAAAGCTCTGGAGGAAAATAAAGCTTTGAGAACCCAGGTTGAGGCTTCTGGGCGAACAAAACGAAGAAAGGTTGATGTTATGACCCATCCAACCTGCAGGTCATGAAACAAGACGACGAGCCAACCGATGAACAGACACCGGGTTCAACACCCCCGCTTGCTTACATAACCAAGGGTTAGGGTTATAAGCGACTATGAAGAATCGGAACATAGGCAACATAGGCATACGGAAGAGCTGGATATATAACCACAGTCATTACCACTAGTAGAAAGATCTAGCACATAGCTCTTCAGTCGTCAATCTAAGTATTCAGTCTCACATACTGAGTAGCCCCAAAGGCAGTGAACACTTGCATCATTATCAGGACTTGTACGGTTCCGTATTCAAGGAATTAACACTTCGATATCATTCTTGCCTAACATAAACCAATCGGTACTTAGGAATCTTCGGATTACTGCAGTGCTCATTACATAGTAACTACAGAAAAAAGGGTTGGGGTTATAAAATAGTAAATAAATAAATATATAAAATAATAAATTATTAAATAAAAACTATCTATCATTTTCTTCTGTATTTATATGCTGTAAATAAATATTTAACTTTTGAATACTCTTTATTTGCCAGCTTTTTAATAAAATAAGCTTTTTAATAATATCTGAATTTAACCGATTTCTTGTTTTAGTAATAATATTACTACTAATAGAGAAAATTCGTTTAATAGAAGCCGAAGTTGCTGGAAGGAAGGAAGGAAGAGAGGAAGAAAGCCAGCCAGCTGAAGCTATCTAGAACCCTGGGTGGGTGCCTAGCACCGCGCA
Source organism: Chrysoporthe deuterocubensis (assembly GCA_001513825.2). Lineage (NCBI taxonomy): Eukaryota > Fungi > Ascomycota > Sordariomycetes > Diaporthales > Cryphonectriaceae > Chrysoporthe > Chrysoporthe deuterocubensis. Next base: position 84,209 of record LJDD02000033.1, on the reverse strand, counting down.
CCGCGCGGGCCAGGGTTGACTCACGGGCCCTCGCACGCACCCCTTTAGGCACCTCAGCTGAAGGATACGAGAACTTGGTTTTATTATTCATTTATTCATCAGTCGAGCAGGAGTGGTAGAGGCTCGACAATTCGGGAGCTCGTGAAAGCTTTTCCATTGGTTGTGGCGGCTAGGATAGCTTTTCCGGCGCACGGGAAAAATTCTCAGGATGGCCCCGTCCGCAAGGAACTACAAAATGTATAGGAAGAACTCAAGAAGCCTAGCAGGTAGGTCTAGGAAATGCAAGATACCGTTTTCCGCGCCCAGGCAAACCACGAAAGCGAAGCGGCACAGCCCTCATATGCGGCCGTACGCATTCCAGCCGCAGCGAGAAATATGCTCTTTTGCACGGTCGACGTGTCCAGAGTAGCAGCGGGAAACGAAAAAGCCACACCAGGAGCAATCAGGCCTTGGTGGAACGGGGAATGCGCAGAGAAGGGCAAGAGAACTGGCGATACCGGGTCGTCACCAAGGAGGGGAAAAACAAGGATCGCGTCAAGGTATTCGGCAGAAATGAAAACGCACGGCTGTTCTCGACGAGCAGCACCAGCTCCGGCCGGGCATCGAGGCAGCCCTGGGCAAGGATTTCTAAAACACTTTATCAACTTTTTTGTATCCCCCTAAATCTTAAATACGAAAACGTAGTCTAACTATGGAATATTTACTGCCGAAGGTTATGCCTAGTTAAAAGTGCAATAATAAATAGTTAATCAATAACGAATAGTTTTTCTTTATGGAAGGGATCTAACAAAGTATTGTGGAGAAACTTCAAACATCCTATATAATCCCCCTCCCCCTTCCGACTCGACTCAAAGGGCTAGATATATAGAAGACTCAGGTCGTAAGGCGCCAAAAAGAGGGGGGCGCAGAAAGTTCGAGGGGTGTAGAACCTCGGGGTAGAATCGGCGGAAGGTACTTTGTATAAAACCCCTATTACCAATTACAAACCAACAGTACTAACAGAATTAACAGACCCAATAGTACCAACATTAGTAACAGTCAGTACTAACTAGACAATAGTACTATTCAATTACCAATTTAGATAATCTCGCTTTTTAGGAGATAAGTGTCTAAGTTTAACTATCTATAGCTATAATTCCAGTCCATAGCGTATTCATATCCAGAAACCATTTTCAATCTCATGGATATTTGCTAAATCACTGAGAGCCTAGCTGAAGACGATTATAATGAGTCTAGACATTACCCTTCTCTCTGCTATTCAGGACCTGTACCTCCCTCTCAAGCAGTGCTATTCGGCTTGTCTTCTCCTCCAGCTCCTGCACAAGCGAAGAATTCTCCTGCTCGAGCTCTTCCATACGGCCTCTGCTCTTCTGAACACATGCTTTCAGAACCTTAGCCTCTGTTTTCTTGGATATAGCCTCCTCATGCTCTTCTACGCGCCGCTACCCTGCCTCCTCCTCCACCTCATCGAACCGATTTTGTAATATTCTAGGTCTGAGCTGCAGCTCCTTTAAATGACGTTCGTACCGCTGTACTGCTTCCGCCGCCTTATCTTCGGCTATCTGATATCGGCCTTCCCATCTATAGCATCTGAGGCAAGTCGTTCACATTCTGCGACGAGTGAGCGGGCGCGCCCTTCCCTTTTGTGGAGCTGTTATGCTACGAGCAGGAGGCATTCCCGGCTCTGTGCAATCTGGGACTCGAGAGCGAGTTTTTGAGATAGGTTGTGCTATTATGATGGCGTAGAGAGGGAGGATGTAGATGAGTGGGGAGAAGCAGAGGCTTTGGAGCTAGGCTGGTATTCCGCACCGCACTTCTGCAGTCTGGTTGCAACGCTTATGGCTGGCGATAATGAATATGATATAGTATTCTTGCTGGGCGTTTGGAGCTGGGCTACGTCCTCTGTATGCAAGCAATCTGACGACTCTGTTGCATATGAGGCTGATACTGTGCGGGAATGATATTCTGTGGGTGATCCTAATATATATTTAGAGTCGCTTGGGTCTGTTGTCGGTTTGGTTGGTGGTGTATCTGGTAATGCCTGTGGCTGGACTGGCTGTTTGCTGTAATTATTCTGCGCTGTATTATATATATCAAGGTTTAAGATTTGTAGACTTGCAAGGCTGGGCCTCTTGAGACCAAAATTGATAGTTCCGAGCATATCTAGTCTTTTGTCCTGTTGTATAAATATGTTAGAATTCGCAGATATATTGCTACCAGGATAGGAAATAGCTGGTGCATTGGCAAATAAGATATTATACCTAGCAGAATTAATATTACTAAATCTGCATATATAAACAATCTGATTAGTAAGGAGGTTAAAAAGTCTTAAATGCATACTTGCTAATACTGTACAAGTAGCCCTATTAGGATATGGTTTGGAACTTGCTCTTGAAGGCTAATAAGAAAGTAATACTTTATCCACTCAATCTCCAGTTGGGGCTGATTTACCCAGAAAATTGTTTATAAGTTCCCCCTTGTTTTAGGCCTATCGCCATCCGCCCTCCCCTCCCCTTCCCCAAACCCCGTCTCATTATCTTCATAAGTATACCAGGTCCCCCTACCAATGGAAATAATATTGTGGCAACAACCTACTTGTCCATCAACCCTCGTTTATTAGTATATATATATACCTGTTTTCAAAGTATTGATTTTCGTTATGCCATTCCTTTAAAAAGGCGATTGTTTGTGTTAAATGGCCGATTACCGAGGATATTTCCTCTTGAGATGGCAAGATATTATTTAGTTTCTCGTATAGCTTATTCCGCTTTCGAAATCTGGGGAGATTGTTTAGCTGGATATATTCTGTTTGTATATCCTCCGAGAATAGTATCTCAATTGATCGTCCCTGCCGCTGCTCGGCTTCGGCCAGTTTCATTCATTTTTGTAGATCATCTGCTGGGTATGGGATGCCTACATGTTGTTGATGACGGAGATCAGCTCCTTAGGGGTCTTTCCCCAGAGCTGACCGGCTGCGACTTCTGACGCCCGCGGAATTTGCGAGGAGTACGAAGTTTGCGAGATGTGCGAATTAGCAGGTACTGGTATAGCATCGACTGTCTAGGTAAAAGGAAATACAATGGGCGCTCATCTCGATACGCAGCAATAGAATTAGCTACCACTCCTGTTCCTTTCCTTGCTTCTTATTAAATAGTCTCTTCCGTGCCTGCTGATTCCCGCTCCGCTTGATTATTTGTATTCATACTTCGCTCCTTGCTACTGTAATTGCCCTATTACCAAGGATATTAAGAAGTTTACGCAAACCCCAAGATTGCTAGAAATGGCCTTGTACAAATTCTCTAATGACGTCCGTATCTCCTACAGGGCTGTTAGACTCTAACCAAGCCTCTAACGGCGAAACTGTGGGTTGTAAGAGCTTTTTGCCATAGTCGTACGGATCGGAAGGAGGATAGAAAGAATCAAGCTTTACATTGATTTCTTAACTTCAACAATTTTAAACGGCAGGGTTTTGGCGTGGCGGAAAGCCTAGCTATAATACCTGTCTTGGGCTACGAAGCACACTTTTCGACGACCAAGTACAGGAGGCTGATATGGCTGCAGGAAAGCATCTAACACATCTTTAGGTCTAGAAATGCATACTGATCGCGTTTTTCGGGTATGCTCAATCACCTCTTCTAAAGAAGCCGAGATTATTTACTAATAGAGTTTGAAACTTTCACCAATTGTACGTATAAATAGTTTCCATTATAACAATCTTAGATTGCTATCGAATAATAGCTTATCTAGTTTCGGAAGCTTTAATGGTCCTATGACTATAACTCGAATCTTTCTAGGCCTTATGCCGGTGTCGCAATTGGATTTCGCCGGGCAATAAGCCTTCAACATTCCTGGATAGCGTAGATATCGACAAATACTATTACTATAGATAAAGAAGGCAATATAGCAAGCCTAATTCAATATAAGGCGAGCATAGTAAATTCATATCCAGAGCTAGTATCTGGAACCGAAAACCATTAGCAAGCTAAAGATCTCTCGCAGTGCTCGGGAAGACAGGATTCCTCGTTTTCAAAAAGGCGTCGCAAGGCCGCTATTTTAAGAAAAGGCTAGACAACTCGTATTGTCAATTATCAACAGCACACAAAACAGTATTACGACCAGGACAAGTACAGCCACTGCGAAGCCTCAAACCATCTACCTCACGAAAAGTCGCCTCTACACATAAACGACAGATAATAAAGCTTCAAATCCCGTATTTGACAACTCCATCGCCAAGAGCCCCTGATTTGCCTATAATACTACAAATTACCGAATCTAATCAGTCTATTGCAGAAAGCTGCCGATCGAGCAGCGCAAATATTATACCGAAAGTGGGGCTGTGGATATAAGATAGCACCTGATATAACGGAGGCCAGCAGCTGGCACCAGCTTTGTTGGCGGTGGTAGTGCTGGAGAGGCTTGACAGCGCTGGCGGTGCCGGGATAGAGGTAGTTGTTGAATAGCAAGCAAAACGGCTGCGCAGCACGCCATGACTCCACAGCACGTATTTATATCTTGAGAGCCTCGCCTTGTGGTCTATGAAATATTCTATTTATTCGAGAACAGAACTGTTCCCTCTAAATCAATAAAAAATTAAAACAATCCCTTGGATACAGCCTATGGTTATCTATAATAATGAAGAATAGGTTACGCCTAGCGACTCGATGGCTCTTTCAGAGGAATATCTTTGCATCATCTTCTTTTTTTACACGGCATGGTACCACTTGGTTATTAGCAATAAGCCACTTAATTAGCTTATCTTTAAAACTTGAACCGTAAGCTTCAAGTGCTAATGTTTTCCAAATACTGACCTTTTCCCCCGTGTCTTTGAGCTGAAGACTAATCTTCGTTCTTGGTGGAGAACGATTTTGATATTGCCATATTTTTCCTCTTGCCCTCCCCTTTCTTAGAATTATTACTTGATTTTCCAATATTTGAATCTTTTCAGGATAGCAGCACTTAACAAAAACAACTTCAAAGTCTTTTTGGGATACGAAACCTGCTTGGGCTTAGCGAATTGTGTAGAAATAATAGAGAATAGCTTACCTTTTGTAACCAAGTCATTCTTTGTTGTCACCATGCTATCGTTTGACACTGGTCGATTTCGTCCTCTCGGGGGTTTTTCACCCTGTAAATTCGTCTCTTGTATATCAATTCCTGGACTCTCGTTTGAGCTTCGCTTTACCCTACTCTTTCTTTTGGGGTGGGTTTCATATTCTTCCTCGCGCATTTTGGCCGAGCGCCTTTCCTGGGCCGGCTGTCGTGCTGTCCGCAAAGCATCAGCATCATCTGCCTTTTTCCTAAGGTGAAGGGCCCGGCTTCGTTCATAATTCTTATCCTCATCTGTAGAAAAATAACCCTTACCTGCTTTTGTAGCGTCGAAGCTTGCATCGTATGTTTCTTTCCCTTCAGGGTCTGAAATTGTCTCAGCAGCAAGGGTAACGACTAGGACCAAATTAGCCTAGTAAATGTTACTGGATAATAGTAAGCTTACAATTGATGAGTTTCATTTGGTCTTTGTAATTTTTCTTTTTTATAAACTGAATGATAATATCTTTACAATTTTGAATCTCAGTCTTCCTCTCTTCATCTATTGGTCCAGAAAATCCTCTCAGATTGAAAACGTTATAATAATTTGGATTGGGGGACTTGAATTCTTGATTGATCAGCTTAATCGTTTCTGGTATTCTTTCAAGAGGAGTCTGCTCGGAACCGGCCTGCTTCATGCTAGTAGCTGCCGTGAAGTCAGTTCCTCTAATAATACGCAGCATCTTAGAGGGTTAAGAGTGTGTAAACTTCTGTATAACTCTTTTTTTTGAATATAGAAACTGTATAATTGTATTCATATAAATTGAGAGCGACGCACAACCTTTGTATATTGTATTGTCAAAAGCTAGTACCATATATACTTAAAAATATTCTTATTCTCCTGTTTCGAAAATTGAGATTTAACATTCTGAAACTGCATACCCATTTTATTATTTAGACCGGATTTATATATAATATATTATCTTATTCTTGAATTTGGATTTCTGGCTTGAAATATAAGTCTTTATAAGATTTTAGACATTCGCTCTATTAGCTTTAACATATGTACAGTATGCTTCCCAATAATTAAGTCACAGAGGGTAGTTCTAGGCACTCCCCCAAATTATGGAAAAGGCAATTGATATACTACCGGCGCCAGATAAAATGCCGGTTACAGGAGCATAAAAAACGACTTACTAAGCTCGATGGTATGGCATTTTCCTGTTGTTTTCTTTTTTTTCTGGACAGGCAGACAAGCTAAAAATGTGATAACGGCGCTCTATTCCACACAAATGCGTCCCACTTCACAGGAGTTTGTCCAATTTGAAATCTCCCTGTTATTACTATGCTAGCAGCTAATTGTTAGGACAAAAAAACTACGGAGCAAGCGGGCAGGCAGCCAGGTTAGCAGATCATATCACACACTCGCGGAATCTAGGGTTAGGGATATCGAATACAGTCAGTTATTATGGCTTATGCAACTCTGCATGCTATTCTGCTTGCTGCCTGGAGAGGAGTCGGGCGGACGGGGCGGTGCCTAGGAAGGCGCGGCGGACCTTATAAACCCTCCCCGGATCGCGAAGGGCGAGAGAATGCATAGAAGAGACTGGAAGAAGAGATTCGGAAAGCTCAAAAGGGTAATAGTCTCTGGAGTCTATAGAAATCCGAATGAGTTCAAAGGCTAACTAAACTAGGATTTCAACATAACGATTTCTCGGTGGTTTTTAGCCTCTTCGACGTTCTCGAGACACATCACAGTATGGAAAGAGAGAAGGAACTTGCGGAGATGCGCGAAAAGCTCGTATCGGATAGAAGCCGTCGTATCGGATAGAAGCCGTCGTATCGGATAGAAGCCGTCGTATCGTCGTCCTCTACGGACTCGGTAGCATTGGCAAAACGCAAATCGCTGTTACATACGCGAAAAGATACAAGGACGAGTATTCCGCCATCTTCTAGTTGAACAGCAAGGATGAAGTTTCCATCCAACAGAGCTTCGCCAAAGATGCGAAGCAGACCTTAAGACAACATCCCAATGCCAGCTGTCCGAGCGCTATAAATCTGGAGTAGGATCATAAGGAAGTCACCGAAGCAGTGAAAGCCTGGCTTAGCCTGCTAGGGAACACTAGGTGGCTGTTGGTCTTCGACAATTTTGACAACCCGAAGTCGGCCTGTGGCAATAATAATACGGGAATCGACATACAATGCCTTCTTCCTGAGGCATACCAAGGGTCAGTAATTATCACAATACGATTATTGCAAGTCGACTTGGGACGTTCAATCCGGATAAGAAAGCTAGAGTCCATGGAGGACAGCCTTGAAATGCTCCTTCAAATTTGCCTCTAATCCATAACTAGTATGCGCTTAAACAGTAATCGCCCGACGCCCACCAGCCCTCTGTAGAAGCTCGTACGAACCCTGCCAGACTGCAATGCCATCATTGCACCGGGGCCTGCACCCGCCTGTGCACATGAACAGGACCTCAACTCTGTTGGTGCAGGTGTAGTAGTTGCCCTCATAATCACAGCCGCGCACCAGCCCGTTCTCCGCAGCGGTAATGCAGTCCTCGCACGGAGACACTCTCGAGCGGGTGGCGAGCTGGGGCCTAGTATCGTCTGGTTCTGCTCCTGCTCCTGCTGGAATGTTCCCGCGGCGGGGATAACTAGCGCGAGGCCAGTGATGACTGCGGGAGCTTGAATACAGAGCAATAATCCTGATGCGAATGTTGACTGCTGACGAAGCTACTACTGCTGAAGGGCATTCATAAGTAATACTTAGATTGACGACTGAAGAGCTGTGTACAAGATCTATCTATTGATAATGAATGTGAGATTATTCATCTAACTTTTCAGTATGAACCGTAAGAGTCGCTCGCGATAGTTGCCGGCCACATCACACACATATATATATATTGAATTTGTTCACTTTTTAGCTCTATTCACCCACCACGATGCAGTACTCTTCATCAGTAACTAATGCGACATCGCTCTCTTCAACCTTGCTTTTCTTTTCAGGCCTAGCCTTTTTTTGAGCCTCCTGTATAGCCTTAATATCAGCAAACTTCGAATTCGACCTTAATTAAATCTTTCTTCGTTTGTTGACCTAGAAGCCTCAACCTATGCTCTCAAAGACTTGCTCTCCTCTAGGGCCCTAGCCAGAGCCAGATCTCTCTTATCCTAGGCCTTTTTCACCTTTCTGAACAGCATACGTCTTGCTGTTGCTAACGCAAAGTGGTTGTAGCTACGTTGAAGCTGAGAGTACAGATCTCTAGTCTTCTTAGGAGTCGAATATATATCTAGCTAGCTTGAGGAGGCCTGGGGGGCTAAAATGGCCTTTCCTGCTGTTCCTCGGCCTGAATTTGACAGCAGCTAAGAGCGTTGTAGAGCGTTCTCGAGGAGAAGAGGGCTCCAGAGCGGCTTAGATAGACGGAGTGGCCAAAGACCTGAAGCGTTCCATCCAGACTTGATGTTCTGGCTAGAAAGGCCTTCTAGACGAGCCTGGCGATAGTTCTCAAGGAGTAAACGCTTTCTGTAATGAGCGGTGGTGGAAGGTGCCACAGTACTACACAGATCAACAGATCAGCCAATATTCGACTCACTGTTCGAATATTCGTTTCAACCGTACACATAGCTTACGCCTGGACTACGAGCCGTAACATTGCTTATTATATAATATCTTTAACCAGAAACAAGATTGTTGTAGTTGAAATTCAAAACTGTTATATAAGTATTATATATAATATACTTGATCTGAATTAAATTTGTAAATTAGGAATTTCGGAAATGAAACCTAATAGTATATTTCTTTAGTATAAAGCTCTAAACCCTAGTTTGCGAAATATCGTCTTAACCGAAATCATGAAGAGCTTTCAAACCCTTGTGAAAGCACCCGATCGGCAGACTTTACAATGTCAGGCAACGAATTGGGAATATAGCGGGCCTCATATAGGCAATTTCGAAAATATTAATTGAAGTTGCGCAGCTTTTTGAGTGGTAAATGAGAAGCAGGGTTTGAAATAGGAATATATTTGCTGCAGATATAAGTCTAGCGCAGCAGCTGTTCTACAAATGAGTTACTGCGGGATATAGCTTACGTAATCCAAGGTTTTATGGGTTGAAGGTAGAGTTTAAATACAAGAGATCCCGATATCCCTTGGCTGCATGGACTTCGCTCCTCTCGCTTAAACAACCCGACTCGATATTCAGCTCGAATATTTTGATAAGAGAATTTTCCAGAGGCAAGATGCCTGTATCGCAATACTGGCAGAACGAACTCCAAGGAAAGTATAGTACCTAGGATCCAGCTTACATAGGCACTATTAATCTGTTCTCCTATAATAGTTCACAACTAACTGATAAATATAGGTGCCTGCTGCAAATATGGCATTCCCAGTCCAGTATACCATGTTTTCTCGCAGAAACGAGGTCAGTCCCATCCTTGGGTTGGTTAGGCTACTTACGTATATTCTATTTATATCTATCCTATCAGACTCTCTTGTATTACCACTGACATGCAATCCTCCAACGTACAGCTTGGTCTAGCAGCGTGACCGTTGGCTGCCTCTCCATATTTTCGCGCTACTGGTTCGATATCAGACATCTCAACGATGCTAAAGAGGACGCCGCAGAATTAGCCCTGAAGCACATTATAGCGCTTGTCGCCATCGCCTTGTCAGTACTACAGTCGATGAGCTATTGCGGCAGTTCTAGTGGGCATATCACTCTACCGCAGGCCATGCGGACAGATTCCGACGCAGGATCGACAGGATTATCCCCACAGCTCGCAGAAGACCCCTCAGTTGCCCGATCGATAAGACCGTCTGCACCTAGCCTTCAGAATGCTTCTTTAATAACTGATTCCGGGTATCGATCTCCATATATGGAGCCTCCTGTAACCAAGAGGATGTTGAGCGAGCTTAATGTTACTAACATACTACATAACCCAAAACTGCGCCACGATATCAATTTCGATCCAGATTTGCAAATGCAACGCATCCTAGATGGAGAGGAAGGGCGGAGGAGGCAGGAAAACGCGAACCAGTTCTGGAACGCTCTGCGTGACCAGCTAATCCTGTTCGTGGGAGACCGGGAGACATTTCGGCGCGAACACCCGCTCGGAGAAGGCTGGCTATTGCCGATCCTGCTAAGAAATATGAAGGAGATTATACAGATCTTGATTCCACAGCGAGACCGCAATCTTCTTGACGAAAGTTTCGATGTCGAGCTGCTGCTGCAACAACTAGACCGAGGAGCTGTAGACCTGGAGAAGACAGCATCCTGGCTATCGTGTTTCCTGAAGCTGCACTGCGCACCGATGCGCGACGAGCAGGTGGACGAGATGTACAATGCACTATCGAGCGGCAGCAGGAATAACGATACGGATAAGCTGGTCAGGGGCATGCGCAATCTGCTCGAAATCCTCGAAACCATGAAGCTCGATGCTGCGAACTATCATATTTGGTCCTTAAAGCCGAGGATGATTATGGATACAGTGCACTTTGAGCAGGACTTTTTCTATCGGAAAATTCAGAGCAAAGAGCTGGATGTCAGTCAAGCCCAGACATGGTATGCTGAAGCGATACAAGCCTACTCTGAATCCAAGGAGCACCAGCAGAGCAGAGGTCTCGAGCAGATAGCTCCATTCTTTCAGGGCTTGTCGACGCTACTTCTCCCTTCTGTTGCAAAGGAGACTATACCGAATACGTTCGTGTTCGACGAGGGACGAATTGCCGAACTGCGCTCGGACATGTTCGATGCTATCAACCTCGAGGTCTGCATAAGGCTTTATCACAACCTGGAACATATCTCACGGCCTTATTCCACAATGGCTTTCTCCGTGGAAAGAAATACACCATTATACAGCAGGGGAAACTCTGGCGACTTGGAAATGACAGCAGCTATGAAACTGGAGACTCCACATCTGGGTCCGTCTTCCTCCAGCTCTGCAGGCGCGTCGAACCGAAGCTCTGGACATGTTACGTCCCAGCTGCCCGCAGCTGCTGCTATTCCCGACTCCGCAGCTGCAGAGGCCAACATTATCTATAACACTCTTGTTTCTCTCCTTGACACCGCACCGCAGCCTCCTCAGCGGTGGCAAAGCCTTATCCCTTCAATAGCCATTGAAATCTTGCGGTTTACGAATGCACCACAGTGTTTCTTGCCCCAGTTCGAAGTTGAACTGGCTCAGCACCTCGTGGAAATGAGGTCAGAACTATACGAGGCCGTCGAGAAGCTCTTCTATAGCAAGTTCATGCTAGAGCTTTGGCAGCGGGTCAGGGACTATAAGGAGCTAAGCGGTATAGCTCTCTTTTCTATCGCAACGAGCGGCTACAGGGGAGGACAGGCATCTGTGAAGCCATGGGAGGGCAACTCTGAGATGGAAGGTTTGACAGCTGCGCCTCAGGCGAGAGTGGATATTGCCATCCGAGATATGGCGATTCGTCTGGCCCATCTGGGTCTGATACACTGGCGGGTCTGGAGCGAGATAGCTTATATGGTCCGCACGGACGAGACGGACATTGGATAGCATTCTGGTTACCCGTTACGGAAAACAACAAGGGACAGTTTACATAAAAATTGAAACCCTACATAAGCGTTTATTAGTTCTTTTGATGCGGTCGCGGATGGGGTTGTATGGAAAAAGGCAACTGATATGCTGCCGGCGCCGGATAAAATGGCGGTTGCGAGAGCACAAAGGAGGGCTTGGTGAGCTCGAGGGTGTGGCATTATCCTGTTCCTTTTCTTTTTTCTAAATAGACGGGGACAAGCCAAAATATAATAACTGCGCTCTATCCTCACATCATAGCACCATAACCGCCAGCAGAGAAGCCCGACCATTCCGCGCCAGGGCGGCCTGGAATTGTTCAACCCGGGCGCTGGTAACAGACGGTTCTATGTAATGAGCGGTGGTGGAAGGTGCCACTGTACTATACAGATCAAAAGATCAGCCAATATTCGAACTCACTGTTCGAATATTCCTTCCAACCGTACACATAGCTTACGCCTGGACCGCGGGTCGTAACATAAGGCTATTTGCTGAGAGAGTGTTGCACATCAAGGGGGACCCTCAGCCTCTCGGAAAGAAGTGGGTGAGAACCTTTCTGGAGAGAAACCCAGATGTTAAGGTCCAGACATCACGGAAGATTGCCTCAGTTCGAAGCAACAGAGCAATAACAGAAATGACACGACCTTGGTTTCGTCTATTCGACTTTCCTTATATTTACTAGTTATGACTGCTGAGTGCTGATTGCTAATTGCTGATTGCTGATTGCTGATTGCTGATGGCTGTCTTCCACCCATACCATGCAAGTGGCTATCACTGGGGCAAGCAGGACTATAAACTCCGTACTTCGGCTTGGCGGCCCAGGACCAGTTACGAATATCAAGGGCGCATAACTGTGAGAAAAAAGTCATCGCCTGCCTCTGAGAGCCAGCAGGACCTATATTTCCCTATAATATTATAGTGTATTTTGGAGCTGGTATTCGAGGCGACTTGCCCGGTTCTTAGATAGGGCTTTGTCATGCCTTTAGGAAAGTAGTTCACACAAAAGCGAATTCACCCTACATTTTTCCACAATAATCTAATGAAATGAACATGCTGTGATGCTGATTGCTATAAGGCGTATCGATATCTCAGGGCTTATTTTTGGCATAATTCCATAGACTGCAATAGATACCCCACAATATGCTTTCGTTAGTCTTGCTTTAAGTCTAGTATAGCAGCTTTTGTTGCAGTATACAGAGATCGCACGGGCCATGATCGGTAGGGTTGGTTATCAAAAAGTGCTGTAAAGGCTTGGTTTTCCAAGGATTTGTATTTAAAATATAAATTGACCTGCGTTTCGTCCTGACTTTTGAATTCAGACATCATGGCGATTGATCTACGAATTGGAATTTGGAATTCAGAAAAGTTAAATGAACAACAGTAAAGGGGGATAGGAAAATTAGCATTTTTCAATGAATATTCGTTTTAAAGGTGAAAGGTCTCTTAAAGTTGAAGACAGAGAAGGCTGGTATTAGGTCTTGAGAAACTTTAGGCAAAGAAAATTTGTGCCGAAATGTCAAACACGCATAGTATAAGCACTATACTACTCGCTATATTTATATATATGGGCTTGGCAGAGCCTATCTTGCTGCCACCTTTAACATAATCACATACAATCTCAAAAAAGCTCCCCGAGTCGTCTGCTCGCAGCAACGACGCGATCGGATTCTATACTAGTCCTGCAGCGCCGGGGGCATGTCTGGCAGCTTCTCCTCGTCCTCTCTCTCTTCCTTGCCCTGCATCTAGCTCAGCTTCCAGAGCACCGCTTCACGAGCCTTCTTGAGTGCGCCAGAACGGGCTTCGGCACCCTTAGCGAGCCGGCGCCGGATCTCCTCCTGCTCTAACTTGCGCTGTACTGCTGATAAACCGTCATTGACCTCGTATGCACCATCTTTCCTGCTGAAGCTTTGCAACACAGGCAACGCCCCAGTCGAAATAATGGGTGCTGAGATGCTGAGTCGCGCCACCCCTGGGTTTTTTTTTGTCTTACTGGAGTGGGCCAGCGCGAGGGCCTGGCTAGGCCGCTGCTTGACATCATGTGTGCGGCTATCTTCGCCGCCGCTCTTGGGATGCCAGGGCTTTCTGCGGTGCTTGCGCTTCTTGAGCCTGATGCTAAAGGGCGCCAGCGCGGGCTTGGAGGTGGTGCTACTCGTCAGGTTGATGGTTGAGGCGATCTCGCGGTCCAGCTCTATAACGATAGTCTCGCCCTCATCGCTATAGTATGAGCACGAGTCGCTGTCGGCGAACGGCTCTTCACCGCAGCAGATAGTCTGGTCCGGTGATAGGGCCTGGCTGAGACGTAGGTCGAGCGAGGTCTTGCGCTCCAACTCGCTGTCCAAGACCTGCTTACCACTCGCCTTGACCGCTGCATTCAAGTGTGTAACTTCCATCTCTTTGTAGTCCGCATAGCTATGTAGCGGTGCTCTAAAAGCAGGAACAGAGACCTCCTCCGGCACGGTCGGGCTGCGCTTCACTAATATAGCGACTGAATACCTCGCCCACGTATTGGAATGGCTCTTCTTGCCCTGCGGCTTTATAAGCGGCCCCAGCGCGTCGTACCAGTTCCCGTTATTAATCAACGCCACATGTTCAAAGTCAAACTCCTTGACACTAGTACTGTAGCTCTTAACCAGGTCCTTTAGCTGGGCCGCGTGCATGCTGGCGTTGCGTATCTGGAGGTACTTTAATTTGGTGAAGCGGATGCGGCCCCTAATGCCGTGCCTGGATAGGGAGATGATAGGGCTCGCGGGCTTATCGAAGAGCTCCTTGTCCTCTCTGGAGATGTCCAACCGAGAGTCCTCGGCCAGCGCTAGCAGGCACGGCCCCATCTGGCCCACCCACGTGAAGGACAGCTTCTCGAGTGTGCTCTCGAATTGCCGCAAGTAGTTCTCGATGATTTTAAGCTGGCCTAGCCCCGGCCCGCCCGACCCATAGAAGTCCCAGGCCTCGACAGCGATATGCATCTTGCGGATCTGGCGCCACCTCTTGCCGGCGATGGGCGAGCAGCCGAAGCCGGGGCCGCCCTGGAACCTGAGGTAGAGGAAGGCTGCCGGGTGGACATTGCGCAGCGACAGCTTGCTGAGCTTCTTTAGTGGGCAGCGCTCGACGGCGATGCGCAGCGATATAAGGGCGTAGTCCACAATGTCCATACGGCACCTCTCCGCAGGATCCTGGCCGGGCGTCTGGATGGTCAGGTACCGCAGATTGGGCATGTTCTTGACCGCGTGGGTGAAGCTGGGCACATTGGTTGCCGCATAGAACAGGGGTGGGTACTGCTGGGTGAGGATGTCGCCAAGCTCCGAGTTGCCGTACCTGGGTCGTGTCAAGGTCGAGGTTATGGACGTATGGGGGGTGTAGAGATAGGAGATCTCGGCACCGGTAGAGGGGTGTATTAGCGGTGGGAGGAAGGTGGCCTCGCTGTGTGGCAGATAAAAGGTAAGGTGTTCGATATAGTGGCCGATGCGGCGGAAAGCCTCCACGCGGCAGGGTTGGGTGAAAGAGCGGGCTGTAAAGGTGAGGTGTATCCTCTGGAAGAGGCTGCGGGTGATAAGGTTACAGCATGCCGAGCTGGACAGGCGCACTGCGCAGATATCGGACTTGCTGAGGTGGATAAAGAGGCGCTTCCGGATATCGCCCTGTGCCCATAGGCTATAGAAAGGGCTGGTTTCTAAATCTGAAGCCATTATTTTGTTTCGTATTTGGGAACGGTGGGCGGGAAGGGGTTCCTGTCGTATCCTTAGTGGGTTGAATAGCTGTGGATGTTTCGTTTGAGCTACGCAATACTCAGTGTGCATTAAGGAAAAGGGTTACGGTGCTAGTTTGTTTCGGCCTGTATGTATGCGGATAGAAAACCAGAGAGGCAGGTATGGATATATGTGTAGATATCTATCTCGCAATTGAAACCTAATTTGGACCATTCCGAATCGAGCAATCTGTCATAGCGAATGGAGATTAGTCTGTTCATCCGAAGCTATACGTGCTATGAAAGGATGTAATCGTGCCGCGAAAAATCGCAAGCACTTGAATAACCCTCTATATACTTTCAGGTCTGGTTGCCAGCCTCGTCGCTACTGCCAGCAGTTGTAAGCTCCCACTATACTGGAAATTACTACCCACTTGCCAGTTCATGATTCCCATAAGCTTTCCGTGCTTAACGACGTTTTCTGTGCTCGGACCGCGGTGTGGCCCGTGCGCGGCGCGCGCGAGCGCCCGTGCGATTCACTCCTCCTTTCCTCTCTTGAGCGCAAATCAATGCATTTTTGCCATGACAGAAGAACTCAGAATCTTGGCTCGGAAAATCCTCTATATCAAGCCCCCAGCCCCTAGAAAAGAAATGGATTACCTCTTTTTTTAAAAGAAATCCAGAGATTCAGGTCTGACACACTCGAACCAATGGAGCAACAACAGAGGTAATTCGGCCATGGTTCCGACTGTTCAACCTTCCTCGGATCCAATCCATCAAGCCAGCTAATCGATGGAATATGGATGAAGCTGGAATAATAGAGGGCTAAGGAGAAGATGGATTTGTTCTCAATGGCTTTACTTCACGTTCAATCCAGGAAAAAGATCCTGGATCGATATCCTAGACCTCTTTTCTCAAGTCTATCTCGGCTAGTAGTATTCACCTCTTTCCCCTGGTCATTTCCAAAAGAGAAAGTATATAACACCAGTAATTTTCTCTTGATATGAACCCCTTCCTAGGCTGGCAACTTACAGCTACGGGTAATGCATGGACTGATAATGGAACGACTCTCGAGTGGTTAAAAAGATCGTTATTCCAGAGAGCCGGCCAGAAGACCCCTTGGCAGCGGAATTAAGGGTACTACGTCGAGAATTCCATGTCTCATGGAATGTATTGCATAGTGATAAAGAAGTTTATAATGAGAATCCTCCCAGATGCATTTTGAATAAGATACTGGAATGGAAACCATTATTTGGTTAGGTTATTTTTGCCTTTGCTTATAAAGTTAGCCATGCCGCCCTTTCAACTACCACCCTTCTTTTTATCTTCCTTCATCAATTTTAATCCAAATAACTTTATCTTTTCAGACAATCTATATACGATGAATATGAAGTCCTATACCGAATTTGAGCTAGCCCAGGCTATCGAAGCTATCAAAACCGGCCTATCTCAGAAATAAGCTTCCCTCGAATGGGCTATTCCGAGAGCCACTCTTCAAGGCCGCTTAGCAGGAAGAACGTCGCATAGATTAGCCTATCAGGGTGGCTAGAGGCTCTCTACTTATTAGGAAGCTAAATTGGTTCAATGGATTCTGATGCAAGAAAGCCTAGGGCTTCCACCTAGCCATTCAGAGCTTAAATATTTCGCTCAGAAGATCCTGGCTATCCAAGGAGATACTCAACCTCTCGGGAAAAGATGGACTGAACATTTCCTGAAAAGAAATCTAGAAATTAGAGTTCGACGGACTCGAAGGATAGCTTCGGGTCGAATCAATGGAGCAACAACAGAAATAATAAAGCCTTGGTTCCGTTTTTTCGATCTTCCCCAGATCCAAGCTATCAAGCCAGCTAATCGATAGAATATGGACGAAGCTGGAATAAGCGAAGGCCAAAGAAAGAATGGATTAGTTCTTGGAAGGTCTTTTTCGCAGTTAGTTCAGAAAAAAAAACCCCTGGTTCTCGAGCTTAAACTTCTTTCCTCGAATATATCTCTGCTACGGGTACCCATCTTCCGCCTCTGGTTATCTTTAAAGGAAAAACAGTCCAGCAGCAATGGTTTCCTTTAAATCTGGATCTTTTTCGAAACTGGCAATTTACAGCTACGGATAATGGATGGACCGACGATACAACAGGCCTTGAATGGCTGAAAAAAATCTTTATTCCAAAAAGCCAGCCAGCCGACCCTTCGGAAGCTAGATTGCTAATCCTAGATGGCCACGGCAGCCATAAAACAGACGAGTTTAGGTGGGAATGCTTCCAGAACAATAATTTATTGATCTATCTACCTCATACGTCTCACGTACTTCAGCCTCTCGACCTAGGTGTTTTTTCTTCTGTCAAGAAGGCGTATAGAAGGAAGCTTAGTCGCCTAGGCCAATGGGGGGATTCGTCAATCCTAGGGAAACGACTATTCTTTCAGAACTATTCCCACGCTCGTACGGAAGGTCTTTCTAGCCAAAACATTAAATTTGGATGGAAAGCAACAGGTCTCTGGCCTATTAGACTGGCTAAGCCACTTTTAAGCCCTCTTCGTCTCGAGAACAGTCAATGCTATCAAATCCAGCCGAGACCAGATTGAAAACGATCGGCAGCATTCAATTGTACTATCTCGAAACCTTCCTCGAGCCAGCCGGAGATATATTCGACTCCTAATACGGCCAGGAATCTATATCATCAATTACAAAATAGCCGGCCTCAACTTTCAACTGAATCAGGACAGTGGATACTATGTAGAAAAATACAAAAAGTTTAGGAAGGATGAGAGATAGAACTGGCTAAAGCTGTAGAAGAGAATAAAGCTTTAAAAGTACAGGTTGAAGCTTTTAGGCCGAAAAAAAGAAGAAAGGTTGAAACAAGCCCAAATTCGAAGTTTGCAAATATCAGGGCTATACAGAAGGCTCGAAATGCAGTCAGTCGAAAAGAGGATACTTCTAATAGAGAGAGCGACGTCGAATAATCTAGTTCTGAAGAGGATTGCATTGTGGTAGTGTTACGAGCAGGGACCTGCTATTGGTCCGTTAGGGACTCACATTTCCGCGCTCTACTATATATTTCGAGCGTCTGTTTCCTTTGTTTCTTTCATACAATAGCGCAGCGGAATCTAGACCTTTCCTCTTGCCCCTAGAAGTGCCTGGCCTGCTCGTCACAGTATGAAATAAGCAATTTGTTGGATTTTGCTCTCCAGGAGCGCCCTTGGGGCCTCGTCCCGGACCCGAGGAAACAAAGTTCTGTTTTCGAAAGCATCGCGGATGAACTCGGCGTCGGCATGGGCCTGTGGGTATCGGTGCTGCAGATGACGGACCGTATCGGTGTCGATAGCCTGTCGGAAATCGGGCCGCTTGCAAGTAACATGATCCCATATACGGCGGGTATATTCCAAATATTGAATCAGCTGTTCATCACAATGCAAGGCAATATGCTTATTCATATGACCCATTTGTAAGCCGGCGCGCACGCCGGAAAAGGCAACTATTTCGTCAAGAGCTTGGGCAACCGTATCTTTGCCGAGGAGCTGATGAAGATTAGTATTTTTGCAATCGCTCAGCCGCTCTCCCTCTAGCGGGATGCCCAAGCGGGCCTTGCGGTAGATATCGCCATCCGTATACATGCTGCAGTGGTATTGGCAAGGCGAACCTTTCCCGCAGCCTTTCCCTAGCTTGATAGTCGTGCGAATATATTCGGAAGATCTTTTCGAAGCGTTTACCGAGCGCCATGTAGAATCCGATTCCGAATCCTAACAAAGCAAATAGTTGCAATGCAGCTTGCTGCTCAAACATTTCACCCAAGGGATAATTTATTTTTCGCGTTTCTCAACTTTGTACCTATCTGCTACAAATTAGTATAAAACATAATCCGCTACGGAGTCAAACAAATTCTGTAATTCGAAATTCCAAAAATAGGCTAAACTATTATAGAATTCAACTTCATATAATCAACGTTATAAGCAGCACCAACGTTACGAACATTAGCAATATTACAAACATAACCAATATCACAAACATGACCAACATCACAAACATGACCAATATCACAAACATGACCAACATCACAAACATGACCAATATCACAAACATAACCAATATCATAAATATTACTACTAATAATTCTATTTATATTTACATTTCTTGTTTGCAATGCAGATTGTGGAGGCAGTAAATTAGTAACTGTCCGCAATTAATTGTTTTCATTTTCAGATAATTGTAAGATCGGATTATCTTTTCTTGTATTTATATATTGGTTATATTTTGCATATTGGTTGTAGAGTGCGTTGGTGAGTTGGTATATTGGTATATTGGTATATTGGTATTGTTAGTATGTTAGTAGCGCTAGTAGGAGCGTTGGCAGTTCGCATTTTGCTGTGACTAGTAGGCCGGTACTTGAAAACTACGATATGGGTCGAAATGGAATCCTCTCGGGCCCGACGTGTAAGAAAACTGCTAGCTTGTAGCTTGTCAACTTGGTCAATCTGTTGCTGTGCGTACTGAGATTTCGCAGCCTAGGGCAATAAAACGATGCGAAGTAAGGTCGTATTCGATAGAATGCCCAACTAAAGATACGGAGCACGAATCGCCCAAGGGTAGGGTAAGTACAAGACGAGCAGAATAAAGAATCGAGAATGTGAATAGACAGATACGAATCCATTTGCTACGGCCGGCCGAGCCGGCTACCGTGTTTCAGCCATATACTCGACATAGCACCAAGCCTTATAAGCGGCCAAGTGAAGCTGAAAGATGTCGGATCGAAAGACCGAAGAGTAGAAAATGAACCATACTCTGTAACTATATAATCGTCATGAATACGTTATGTTGAAGTGGGGTAGTCTGTCGGTGCAAATCAAATCTATCAAGGTTTTCGAACCTCTAGAATCTACCGCTCCCTTTGCTTCGCTAAAATGGGAAGATTTAAGAACGCTAAAACGGGTTTTGTCAACCGACGAAATGGAATCATGAAAAAAGCCAATACCCTCTACCAGCTTACTGGAGCACAGATTGCGATCGTTATAGAATACAACGGTTCTGTATATACGTACGAAGCAGGCAACCGTTTTGCGCCATTGCTACAGAGCATAAGCGCAGACCAAGCGTATGGGCCGGATCATTTTGATACAATTGCTGCTCGAAGTGGAAGTGCTCGCAAGCCCGCGGCCTCTTCTCCGTTAGTCGATGGTGCCGTAGGTACCATTACTGCCAGACCATATACGTCCACAAATCACGAGTCTCCAAGGGGACGGCCGCAGTGGATCCGAGCCAGGCCGTCGCGCTGGACTACGCCTCAACTTCCGCAGCGCGAGGCAGGAGAGGAGGCTGGCTCACCCTTCAGCACGTACCGTGCACGGCTCAGCCCAACTGACCCAAAGTCGTATCCTCTTGCTAGGGACTTCTTCGCCTATTAACAAACGCGTGGAGGATGTATGCTCTTTTCCGAACGACGCTTATGCCAATACCTCTCGAAACTACCAAGTATCTGTTTCTTGATCTACGCTCTTGAATATCTCAATACCGAACTGCTGCAAATGCTATCAGCTGAAAACTGTTATTACTTCTTACAGGGTTTGGTGGTTGTCCAGCTTTTACATATTAATTAAGGATTACTGTCTCTGGTTGTTAGTCTTCAAGCTGGAGCTTTAGGCCGTTTAGATATGGGATATTATAATTATATAGACGGGAAAGGGCTTTACGCCTTTCACCCTCTCAATTTCGAGCAGTTTTGGAAGTAATTCCGAGAGTTTGCCAATTATCAGGATGCTAGCCGAAACCGTTGGGAAGCCCGCTTGAAAGACTCTAATATTACAACCGTCCTTGCGGGAACTGTCCTCTTCGACCTTCCTAAATACGACGGCGAGGGTTAAGTAATCTAGGACGATATATGGAAGATATTTTGACAGAATAATATTGCAATACTACGATACTATAGGTAGGAGAAGAAGCCTACGGATGCAAGTCAGGGGAACGTCGAGAAGAAGGGTTATCTTATCTCTTATCGCGCAAGGTTAGGGTTTACAATAGGCGAGTGCTTCCAGTCTGTAACGCATGACATGTTTATTTTTATAATAATTTATTTTATTAATTATCAAAAATTGAATTTCTTTTATAAAATCTCCTTTAACTTTTCAATTCTCTTAGAAACTCTTAGAAACTGTTTTAAGAGGATATATATTTCATTTTACAAAATTCTATCCAGGAAATGGGCGTTTTGACTTAGCACTAGTAAACCGGCTGCTCGAGGGCTCAGCTGCGGTAGCCAGGCCGAGCCAGCCCGGAAGCGCCGTGCAGCTAACATCAGCAGGGTCTAGAACTCTCCCAGAACAGACCCCGAGAGAGAGGGCACGCGTTGGAGCGCGCATCGTTGACAATTTTCGAACGGACGGTCTGGTGCCGAGATGGAAGAAAGACGAGCGTCGGGAACGGGAGTGGATACCTGGGCAGGCTGCTAGAAAGGCAGGGGGCCCAAGTACCTAGCTAATATTTGCAGGAAACTTCTAAGGGGAGAGTTTGCCAGTAGGTAGTGAATGCGGGGTGCAGCGCAACTTTATTACATCTTCTTCCTGGACCTAGCTGGTCACTTTTCTACGGCCGACCAATAACATTATCTACTTGAGGTGTCTGTATGGCCGTTTTCCACTTGGGGCAGCTATTGGCAGCGGCAAGGAAAAGAAAGAAGGCGCTCAGCTTTGTCTTTCTTTTCACAAGTATACAGCCTCAGGCTCATCCCTTCTAACGATGGCTCGCGGCCGTCCTCGCACGTCGAATCCAGATGTGATCAACCCCACCGTCCCTCCTCCCGCAGCAGCTATACCTAAGCGTCGCGGGCGCCCTCGCAAGATCAGACATATGGCTGTAGCTTCGCCTCTTAACCGCCGCGGTCGCCCATCACATAATACCTCCCCGTCCTCCTCTCTTTCAGCCGGAAACGTCTCTTCGCGCACCATACAGACGAACATTAGTGCAGGATATTTGCTGCCCGAGGCGGCGCTCGAGATGGAGGCTTGGGAGATCGCCCCCGGACGCATCCGCGAGGAGAATGTCGAGCGGATTAGTAACATCGCCTTCTCCAAAGCCTTCCTCGAGACCAACCAGTCCGTTCCTATTGGCGAGGGCGTGGGCTTTGAAGTCAAGACGATCATATCAGGCAACTCTCTCGATCTGGAGGCTGTGGCGACCAAGATGAGGTACTGCTCGCTCGCCAGTGGACAGCTGCGCGTAACCATAGAGGAGCAGCCGGAATTTACGATTGGGCCGTCGGGGATGTTCAAGGTCAGCCCGGGGCTAGAGGTGCGGGTGCAGAACCGGCTGTATATCAACTCGATATTACATATTTTCAGCCAGGATTTAGAGAGCTAGAAGAGGGCCAGAGCTGCATTATTTCTTGAATCTATGCAATTGAGATATATATATATATATATATGTGTGTGTGTGTGTGTGTGTGTGTGTGGATTATCGGGGCCTATCGCTGCGAGGAGGGCAACGGTGGCTTAGCCTGTGGCATTAGGGTTAGGGCTCATCTTTAAAGTAAAGATGTTCCTTATGCTACTTGTCATATGGACTTTACTCGGGATCCTAAGCGCCCTGCCCAGCCAGGCCTATGAAGCGATAGGAGAGGAGAACTCGATTCTTACAACAGGGCTCAGCCAACCGCATAATCAAGGAGGCAGTGCAGTAAGAGCCTCAGGCACCTACGCAACTGGTCCATCTATAAGAAGCCGGTACGAAACCTAAGGAAGAAAGGAACCTAGGGAAGGAAAGGGGAGGAGGACAAGCACTCCTTAGACCTCCTTAGTGATTACCACGTTAAATACAGACTCTGGCAAGCCCTCCAAGCAAGAGCCCTTACAATTCTGCTTCTCTGTAAAGAGTTATTGGATCTCCAGATTACTGACTGCTGCAATATATATCTATATAATTCAGAGTATATAGAAGCTCATTAGACATTCCATACTGATTATTCTTCAAGTAGCCCATAATTGCCAGTACAAGTTCTATAGCATAGCAGTTATAGAACCGACTTGGAGCATATGCAGGCTGATGCAAATTGTATAGTTAAACAGTTTCTTCAGAGAGTGAGCTTTCATGGGATGAGATAACAGGCGAACCGAGACTTGATAACGCTATAACGGCCCAAGAATCTCTGCATCAGATTGCGACAATAGAGAATGAGACTAGTCTGTATTAGAGGTGGATGGTATAGTATTAGGCTTGGTTGTTTAAATCTTGTGATTTCGAAGTCAGAAGATAACTGAGAACGAAAGGATGCCCAAGGCTTAACTTTAATTGCAAGACTATGTGGGCTGGCTATCGATATCTTTTATATGAGCTCTCCATACAGATACAATTGCTGGAGCTGGCCCTTTTCGTCTCGCTCTAATGTCTTTCTGTTTTGAGATATCTTGTATATCGCATTCATATCACGTTAATAACAGTGCGAATCTCGCTATGAGACAACTTGATAAGTTCCTGCGCCCTCTCCGCCAATTCCTCGCTACTGAAATAACTCCAGTTAACTTCGACCACCAATCACGCTGGCATCTGTTCACTTTTCGAAGCACAGTCCGAGAAGTAATACGACGCATCGAGCTCTTTCTTGTCTTTCACTTTGTCAAAATCTATTCCTAGATCCCTACGGTTTATGATCTCCGCAACAGCCTCTCTCTATTCCGGACTAGTTGTACCATACCCTTCTACTCTATCTTCTATATAACCTCTCTTTCTAGCGATAAGGTCTATCAATTGACTAGAAAATGTGCCATACAAGGGGCCTACCGGCATACGGATTGAGAATTCGTTCTTCGAAGTCGAATATCCGTACCTAAGTGCCTATCAGATTTCACTTCGGGGATCATCTAGACAACTTGTAGCATCCTATCCACCTACCGAAGCTGCTCGTTGAGGTAGTCATGTAGCGTCTTGTCCGGATTTCGTTGAATTTGATCAAGGAAGTACTCGTACTCGGATAGTTTCAATGGTTACTTCTTCAAACCGTTATCGTCCACCTAGTTACATCCGATATTACGGATCTTCTTGACCTCCCTAATATTCCATTACGTGCCGGAAGCAATGCAGTCTTCAGTTGATTCACTTTTCCCTTAAGCTTTGTGAGAAATATGGTAAGGAACGTAGGTCAAGCTTGATTCAGCTAACTATCAGTCGATCCAGAGGGAAGAAGAGGGCCTATTTGTATTAAGGACCTTCGTGCCTGAAGCACTCCTGAAGCCTGTTTATTCGGCCTATTTCGGTCCGTATATCGGCCTTGAAGAGAACGAAAGGATGAGGGCATCGCTACTTCCTCTTCTGACGATTTAACTGTTACACGGACACCTGAGGGTGCCCTATGAGAGGATTATCACAGACTCTGCGAGCTATACGCCGTTGGGCTCCAAGATCTGCCCAACGGCAGGAAGGGAAGCGCCCAACCGCATAAACAAGGAGGCTGTGCAATGGTCGCCTGAGTCAGGCGTCGAGGACAGAGGTCTATAAGTACGGCGGGAACAAGCCCGTCGAGTCGGGAGAAAAGGGGTCCCTTCAAGCACTCCTTAGACCACCTTAACAGTTATCCGTTGGATGAAGACCCCTTCCAAGCCCAAACTCTGCCCTTGTAACATTGACAATCTGTTAATCGGTAGGTCCAGGAAGCCTGATATGCATTGTAAACAACAAGCTTTTCTCATGCTATAGTTATACCTTGTCTATTTAATTATCAGGCATTATAACGGAAGCATAAGGAACTCATATCAATGCTAACCTGGTAGCTTTAGGTACCTTGCGAACCCCTTTACTTCTCCTTATCCGCCTTCTCATTCGCATTGCCGAGAGTGGTCTGGTAAGGAGGAAGCTGGATGCCTGCAATGATGGTATCAATGCGTGGGGGAGGACCGCGACTATCGCCTTGCGGATGCTCTTGGAGGAACGGTGGTGTCTGCTGAAGCTTGGCCGGATCCTTAGATCTTCGACGCGGTTGAGAATGGCCGTGCCATGTCTTGATATACTCTGGCGCCGTGGGTCGCTCAGTGACGTCTCGAAGTTTGTGGACAAATGTCGTCTAGAATAGGGCCAGTTGTTGTAACATTTTCAATCGCTGAACTGTAAGTAGCTAGAAAGTAATTAATATAAACAGATTGCGTCAGGGCCTAGCAAATACTATTTTAATCCCAGACTGTATATACAAGTTCTTATTGGTCGATACGATCGATGCAGCCTGTATGGCTGGTCAGCATGAGACTAACTAGTACCCGTTCCGCTCCGGCTCGGACGAAATACGTGGATTCACTCATCTTGAAGCGCAAGAAACCCTATCCGCGTCTGGGTCTCTCTTATAGTGCAAATATCACAATACCCCGGCCTAAGACGTTATGAGCGCTACTCTCTACTTCTTCATAGTCTCCTTTACCGCGATAGGAGGGTAAGGAGGCATCTGAGCGTCGGTATTCCCGGAGAATATCTATCTACCGTGAGCGGCTCGCCAGCCCCACCCCGCCTGCGTAACGCAACCCGCTACGCCTTCGCAGAGGTGCTCAACGGCGCTCCCAAGTTAATCAATGCCCATCTGAATACGCACCTGCGTTTGTCAATTCAGGGCTCTCCTTTTCTCACACCCCGCCATGTTCATTAAAGGGCGTTCGCCTTAAGTACAGTACTGGAGCGGTAGAAATGCCACGCTAGGTTGGTTGCCGCCGCCGTGATCAGAGCACTTTGGACCGTGACGATGGCTACAATGCAGGAGCGATGCAGCCTTTATGCCAGGCTTGCCAAGTTGGAGAAAAAGCTGAAACCTTTCTCACAAAAATGGCAGATCGAAGGGGACCCGTCGAGCTCACTGGACCTTCTTCCTGAGATCCCTTCTCGTTACTTTGAAAGTTAGGGAAGAGACTCTCCAAATGGGCCAGGAAGGTGCATCGATCTATCAGCAGCTCCACCGAGCGGAGAGATGCTCTTGTAGAAAAGCTTGATTGTCGCATCGCTGCGAGGGAGGATGCAGCGAGTGAAGTTTCAACCGTGCTTGTCAGCTTCCTATATGAGCATTTTGCGCTGTAAGAAGGGTCTAGACAGTCGATGAAAGTATTAACCATTTCGGAGAGTTCCACAATACGACTTTGTGAACAGCCGAAAAAGCCCCTTGCAAGAGGATACGACTTTGGATCAATTGGGCTTAGCAATGCAAGATATGTGCAAAGTGGCGAGCCAGCCTCTTCCTCTCTTGCCTCGAGCTGCCGAACTTCAGGGTTATACTGTGAGGTACGCTCTCGGGTCGATAGCTGCCGTCCTCTTGAGCCCTCGAGATTTTTAGGAGTCCATAGATTGACAGTGATGGTATCCGCAGTTTCGGGAGGAGAAGCCTAGGGCTTTTGACCGCCATTGCGAGTAGCGGCTATATGAAAATGATCCGGCCCATACGTCTGTTTCGCATTTCTGCTTTGCATAATCGGCGCAAACCGGCCGCCTAACTGATATAAGTATATAGAATCGTTGTATTCCATAGCAATCGCAATCTATACTCCAGTAAGCCGATAAAGGGTATTTACTTTTTTCATAGTTCCATTCCGTCGATTGATAAAGCTCGTCTTCATATTCTTCAATCCTCTCCTTCTGGCAAAGTAAATGACGCGAATAATGATAGAACTCGAAAGACCTGCTAGACTTGAATTGCACTGCAAGATGATATCAATCCAATATAATATGAGGTATCAATCACGATTAAATATTTAGAATATAGTTTGTTTTACCTACTTCCAATTTCTAGATCACGCATATTTCAGTTGGACTTGACCGCTTATAAAGCTTGATACTATATTTAGTATATGACTGAAACAGGGTCGCTGGTTCGGCTAGCGGTCGTATCAGATGTATTTATATCTGTATATTCACATTCTCAGTTCCTTGTTCTGCTCCTGTACTTCTACTCTTGTGCTCCCCATCTTCACTGGGATGGTTTGCGTTCTGGTCGGCAGTATTTCCAGCCCCTTCAGATACGGCCTTGATTGTCCCCATTTTAGTTTCGTAAGCTTAACAGAAGGCTTTACAAGAAGCTCAACTACAGATTCACCATATTAATAAGCCATAAGCAAGAAGTAGTCTTACAGATCTACCACTCTAGCCTCATTCACAAATTGACCCGGCTTATAAGATCTCAGCTGCCACGGCTACCGCAGCTTCTAACATCGATCTTTACTCTGGATGCCTTTCCGCCCAGCGGGCACCGTAAGTTCCTCGTCTCAAAACTAATCTCCCCCTGTACTAACAGGAAAAGCTTTCAATCCGACAGATGATTTTTCAGGCCTTCTATGCAAGTATCGTCCGCGAAATACGACCAGCAACGGCGGCAGAGTAATTGAAAAACCAAATCCTCATCCATTTCAATACTATAGTATATAGAAACCGACAAAGTCGAACGTCCTCAGCGGACGCCTATCTCTCTCTTCTTCATATACCTGACATAACTATCAGAGCTTATAGGCTTATAGGAACGTATGCGTTTTGTCTTCGCAATCCGAATTTTACTTTTCGTTACCAACACCAATTACACGCATCTTGCGTTATGGCGAATGGGTCTTACGAGATCGAAAAGAATATATTTCTTTTGAACAGCTGCCCATGGTATTAGAAGACCATTAGGCAAGCCATATCCCTCCGGCCTACAATAGCGGGTCTGAGGCTCTTAGATCTCAGGTCGATCACAAGGGCCGATGTTACGATGCATAAAGCTGGGAATGCATATCAGCAACCAACCGCCAGACGACAGGACAGGAAGGCCCGGTTGGATATGCAATAAGGCACGTTGGCCTAACCAACACGGGCTGACGGAGGAACGTTTACCCCGGCGCTTAACTACGGAACAAGGATCCCCTCGTCTACATAAGGAGGCAGGACTCCCGGGCAGACTCGAAAGAAAAAGGGGGATCCTCAACGAAGCTAGACCTAAGAAGAATATGACTTAAGTTGACTCCAGCTTTCTCTCGAACCCTGATCCTTACAGCCGACTTGCCCCTCCTCGTGGAGCGCTCAGGTCCAGGCGCCGATCGCGGACTCGTACCGTTTCGCACTTTCTTCAACATTACTCTCTGCTTAGAAACATCTTTGTTATTCGTCCTATATGTATTCGTGGAGAAATGGACTTTGGATGAAGCAAAATATCATATACGGCGAGCAAAAGCACCTAGAACACGGCGTAGTACGGCCGATTCTGGCAGCTGGTTGAATTGGCGCTTGGATTCTTTGCCGTGTGCTCATAGAGTCAGGATCATCTTCCCCTGGCAGAAGGAAGCTATGTAAGATGCTTTGCTACGGCTTCCGATTACTACGGATTGCGTCATCACACCAGGGCGTAGCTTTACGAGGTCAATATATCACGCTCTCGCAACTTTTCATAATCGAGCTGATTGAGCAGCCCTGCTTTGCTACAGGCCCAACGCTCCACCTTGTGCGGATTAAATGCAGGCTCAGTCGCCCCTCAGGATTTGTCGATTTTCTGACGAAAAGCAGGGGCAGTACAATTGATTTCCGAGGAGACGAAGAGGCGCACTACGCTTCAGACCTTCTCTTCTCTGGACAGCTTGAGCATGTGTGCCAAGGCGAGCAGTTCAGCCGGCGGATTGCGGTCCACGTATCATCTTTTCAGTTGCAAATCCGCGCTTGTATCGATATAAACAGTTCTGGAAGTCGGTAGAATTTAAGCAATTGCCCATACAAACTCGATTAGCTTCTATAAGACTAGGGACTGCGTTATGCATTTGGCCACAATGATTACAGAAAGGGCAATACTGTTCGGAAGTCCCTACCCGAAACGCGCTTGAGGTTTCAGATGGAAACATTGCAGCGCATATGAAATGCAATATAAACTGCGGCTGCTTTCGATTTTTGTCCCTGTCGAAATATTAATGTTAGCTGATGCAACCCGAAGCTCTTTCCTTGGTTACAAGTGTATCATCTAAAAGCGAGCTTATTCCTACTCTTATTTTCGTCAACCCGTAGTTATAGGGATTCCTATTACAACGGGTTGACATCCGCCAAAGCTAACATTCAGATCAGACAGCTAGAGAAGAAACTGATATTACAAAACAGACTTTCTAAGCGGCAGTAACGGAGCCACAGCACCTGCCAGCGGCTTTGTTTCACCTTCAGTCTATAACCATATCAACCATACCGACCATACTGACCATATCAACCATACTAACTATATTAACGTTATCAATACTTCCAACTCGGCTACTAATATTACCAGTACAACATAACGCCTCTGGAATTCTTATTAAGATTGATATTCTATTATATTGCATATAATTTTATTCGTAATTCATTATGAATGCATAATCTACATTTCCAAAATTGCTACCCTTTCGTTATTTTTCGGATCGTGAATTCTGAATAGAAGGTAAATAGCAAACTCCTACTATATCCCGAATGTAAAAATAGCAGGCCGCAAAGTAAAAGGCTAATATTTCAAACTACCTGGATAGGTGTTAAATTTGTTTCAGCCTAATCGGCCACCTAATAAAGGCCTAATAGTCTAATGATTTACAATTTAAATACAGATAAATAGCGTATAAAATCGAAAGAGCGTATATATATAAAGCTATAATAGATACCGCGGCGGAATTCCATTTATTTGAATAGCTCTATATAGCAAACTGCAGTCTTTTCCTTTTTCTTTTTTCTTTTTTTGTTTTTTGAAAACAAGCTATAATTTATACCTGCTAAAACGATAGGGTTGAAAAGTGCTAATAAGGGGTAACGGGCCGGGATCATAAAAAGGGCTTACAAGCTAATTCAACGTGCAAGGACCTGGATCGCGATTATAATAGAATATAAAGGTTTCGTATATTCGTAATCAGGAGATCGCTTTACGGCAATGCTAAATAGCAGTGGTTCTAAGCAATACTTTGCACCAAACCATTTCGATACCGTTTCGCCCCGGCCATATGTTACTAATATTAAGCGAGGGCCAGTGAGTCACTGGCCCCACGGCCGTGCACGGCCCTTCCAGCCAAGAGCTTTTCCCCAGATAGCTTCAGCTATTTTAGCTATTCTCTCTTCTTTCCTCACTTTTCTTTCTATAGCATTGCTAAATACGGTTCAGTAGTCTTATCAAACATAGTTTTTAGTTAGTACCTACTAATACTTTTTTATGCGCCTCTTATAGCTATGCTCGCAAGTACCACTAGTAATGCCTAAGTCAAAGAATAGGGTTTCGGGACACCACCTGATTCGGGACACCCTGGTCAGCAACACAAAAATTATACACATATATTCTATTTCTTTACTCTTCATCCCCACCTGCAACTACAATACGGTCCTCTTCATCCCTAGGCAATTCGACGTCGCTCTCTTCATTAGAACTTTCTGCATCCTCATTAGCCTTATCCTTAGTCCGCTAGATAGCCCTGATGTCAGCAAACTTCGAATTCAGACTTAATTCCACCTTTTTTCTTTTTTGAGGTTTCGTGGCCTCCACCTGTACCTCTAGGACTTCAACTCTCTTCAGGGCATTAGCTAGTAGTAGGTCTTTCTCCTCAAAGCTCTTTGTAATCTTTCTAAAGAGAAAGCGTTGCTCTGACGATGAATGAAGTAGGTCCTTGTACCGGCGCAACTGGTCCTGTAGGTCCTTGGCCTTCCTGGGTGTTGAAAAGATGTTTGATTGATCTAAAGAGTGTTTTGGTGTCGAGGTAGATGCTATTGCTTGCCCTGGATCTATATTTAGTTCGTCCTGGGTACGTCGTTGAACGCTCTCAAGCAGAAGGGGGCTGAGGAGTGGCTTGGCGAGAGATACTGGCCAAAGACTTGAAGCTTTCTAC
Organism: Chrysoporthe deuterocubensis; assembly: GCA_001513825.2. Lineage (NCBI taxonomy): Eukaryota > Fungi > Ascomycota > Sordariomycetes > Diaporthales > Cryphonectriaceae > Chrysoporthe > Chrysoporthe deuterocubensis. Next base: position 53,185 of record LJDD02000033.1, on the reverse strand, counting down.
CCAGACTGAATATTCTGGCGAGAAAGTCCGTCGAGACGAGCCAGACGATAGTTTTCTAGGAAAAGTCGTTTGCCAGAAACTATTGAGTCGCTACACTGGCTTAGAAGACTAACTCTTTTCCGTCAGGCTCTTTTCAACGATGAGAAGACTCCTAAGTCGAGAGGTTGAAGTACGTGCGACGTGTGAGGAGGTAGATAAAGCACTAGAATATTATTCTCGCAGCATTATTATATGAATTCGGTCGTTATATGGCTCCTATAGCCGTTAAGGATTAATAGGCGGGTATCATAAGGGTCGTCGGGTCAGCTCGCCGGGATGAATATCTTTCGCAGCCACTCTAGTGCTATATCGTTATTTGTTTATCTATTTGCCGTCGCAATAAATTGCCAGCCATCGAAAGGCTCTATATTCGTCGGAAACCATTGCTATTGTACAGACTTTCCCTTAAAAATCACTAAAGGGGGTAGATAGGCGCCGGAAGCGGATATATACTCAATAAACGATGTCCAGATTCGTACACCAGAGTCCTTTCGATAGATTACACTTGAATTCTGCCGTCCTAGGACTAGGCCATTCTCGCTCTGGCCTTCGATTATTCCAGCTTCGTCCATATTCCATCGATTAGTCGGTTTAATACCCTGGATAGTGGGTAGCGCTAGGAGACGAAACCAAAGTCGAATTACCTCTGTTGTCGCTCCATTAATACGCTTTGAATCCATCCGACGAGATCGTAAGGTCCCAAGATATGGATGTCGACGTAAAAAAAGCTTGAACCCATCTCTTTCCAGGAGGCTGGGGGTCTCCCTTCACAGCGAGGACCCTTGACGCAAAAGTCCTTAGCTCTGCATGCGTCGGCGGAAGCCCTAGGTCGGATTGAGCAATAACCCATTGGGCTAATTTATCTTCTTGGCCAATAGAGAGTCTCTGTTGAGGCTCAGCAGCCTGTCGATGTGAAAGTGCGCCGGCAATACGTTTGTGAAGAGTGGTCTTCGGAACGCCCTAGTCCGAGGAGGCCTTTCTGATTGACTGGCCCTTTCGGACAGCCTCGACGGCCTTAGAGACTTCAAACTCGGTGTACGCTGGCATTGATAGCTTGTTGAGATTCTGTGAAAAAATAAAGTTATTCAGAAAAGAGTTGAAGGAGAAAAATCAAAGTAAATATAGGGTGGTTGGAAAATCGGGTGGCTGGTCGGGGTGTCCCGAATCAGGTGGTGTCCCGAAACCCTATTGTAATGAGCACTGCAGTAATCCGAAGATTCCCAAGTACCGATTGGTTTATGTTAGGCAAGAATAGTATCGAAATGCTAAGTCCTTGAATACGGAACCGTACAAGTCCTGATGATGCAAGTGTTCACTGCCTTTGGGGCTACTCAGTGTATGAAACTGAATACTTAGATTGACGACTAAAGAGCTATGTACAAGATCTATCTACTGGTAGTAATGACTATGGTTATATATCCAGCTCTTCAGGATATGCTCAATGCTGCTCACTGATGCTCAGTGCTGCTCACTGATCCTGAGTGAGCATACCCTAACCCTTATGCTTATGTAACCCTGGTTCCTTAGTCAGGCTGTTGGAGCTTCTGACAGTTGTTTCTTATTGGCCTGTCTCGTGACCTGCATGTTGGATGGGTCATAACAGGAGAGCAGCAAGACAAAGGATTGAAAAAGCGTTGCGGCTGACCGATAGAGGGCGGAAGCGCTATATTTTCAAGTCCCGTCATGATCATTCTAGGCGACGACCTCGAGGTCCCAATGGCAGGTTTCTAAAGGCAAGTGAGGTTGCTCGGACTGAGAAAGAAAACATTGAAAATTTAGAGAGCAAGACAGATAAGAAAGGTGGAAAGTCTGCAAACATAAGCACAAAGACCAAGTCTGTAGCAAGCTCAGATATATTGCAGAAGTGTACGGTAGAAGAAGAGATCATTAAATCCGTTAAAGAAATCGCTGTTATCTGGCATAGACACCATAGGGACTGGCTCCGATAGAACGTATTTTGACTTTATATTGCTGAATATATAACAATTTGAGTTGAGCATCCATAAGTAGTATTGAAAAATACATAATGTAACTATTGGATGTTCAATCTATATTTCTTACAGTCGCAGGTGCAATTGACTTTTTAGAGAGTCTTGCAAGATATCTCTAAGTCTAAGCACCCCCCGTCCGTTGACATACCCTCTTCCGGTTACCCTGGTCAGTATAATAAGCACTTCACTTATCCGAGGATCCTTTAAGTGCTGATCTTCGGGTCTAGGGTTTATGCGACAGCTGAAAGGAGTGACCACACCCAGCTGCTTGGAAGCGGTTCCGGCTTATATAGCTGCGTAGACGGTCGGACTCGCACAGATTTGCTATGAGAGAAGGGGGGGGGGACCAAAAACAGGAAAGGCAGATAGCTAGTTGACTGAAGCTGTGTAGCCGCACAAGGAGTTTTACGCTCAACACTTGAGCTTCCAAAATATCTATCAGTATATGCGTATGCGCACTACCCTTGGATCCTCACCGCTTGTGAAGTGTTGTGCCCAACCCGAGAACTCTCTATTGTGCGAGTCCAATATGCAGCTATATAGGCCTTCTCCGCTTCCAGCCAGCTGGGAGTGGTCACTCCTTTTAGCTGCGCACATCTATTTATTGAATCGTACCGGCGTGAGCAGTCTATAAATTTTTGAAGTAGAAATTGAAGCAACGGGATCCGAGGAGGCGAATTCCGAGGGAAAGGAAGTTGAGGAGGAGGAGTCTGAAAAGGAGGGACCTATGGAGGGCTCTGCTTGTAATGAAGATCTATAGGACAGCCTGCACCCTAATGGGAGCTGGCGATCGCTCTCAAGCACAAGGCAGACTTAGGAACTGACCAAAAAAGCGAGTGTTTGACAACCCGATATCTATGACCGATAGCAAATCATAGTCAAATAAGTCTCCTGACCAGGCCTCAGTAGGGATGGGGCTGATAGTAGCGGAGTCTTATCAAGCTCAAATACAAGAGATTTTAGGTACTGCGAAAAATGCATATAAGGTGGCTGGCCTGAAGTCTTCCATCTCCTTACGCTTGTCTCCTCACACTTCACGCATCGTATCCCACAACATACCTACCTTATAACCAATTACCGAAATCAAACAAGCTTCGGACTACGCACAGCTGGTATTCTCGACCATCGGTCAATATCAATGTCTTTCGAATACATGATCCGGGCACGCCTTTGTATCCTGTTCTTCGCTCTCCTCTCCCCAGCGTTCCACGCAAGTCAAGGGGATTCAAGTCGCTTGACAAGTGAAGTTGACGGTTCCGAGATACTGTTCGAGCTATATAAGGGGCATATTTAAGCAAGTGGCTTGCAAATGAGCAAGTACTATATAAGTTGCCAAAGTTCTGTTGTGGATCTTTGTACGCTCAGTTTATAGTTATTTGAAGATTTGCGTTCCTAGCCACTAGGGCTCGTGGTAATAAAACGGGTGACCTACACGTTTGGCCTCTTTATAAGCTGGCCCCGCTGTGTTGATTTGTTGGCATATCAAAATAAAATCACTTTTTCGAAGCTAAGCATTCTCTTTTATACATATTAAAAAGTTATGTAATTTTAAGATATAGGAGAGACTGGAATAAGGCAGCTACAAAAGAAGAGGAATATATCGATTTAATAGTGGCTATACCCCTACTATTTAAATCGTCATCCGGCCCATTGTCTTTTATATGTTATCGGTAGACCAGTCGGGGTTGTTACCGTAAGCCGCCTCGAGAATTGGTCTGGCCTTCTGCATGAAATCTTTCAATAGCTCCCCAATTACCTTGTTCCGGGTTTTCCCTTGCTTCTTTTTCCAACCCCTATCTGCAGGTAGTAAGTATTCAATGCAGGCAGCAGTGTGGACAGCAAGGCTCCTGGAATGTTTCTCGATTTCGAAATCAGTAAAAACGCAATCCAAGTCGGGCATAGTCCTTTCCACAAGGTCATCCGCGAGTGAGTCTTGCCACCCGGGCAAATTCTGCACGACGCTAACGATGGCATTACTAAGCGAGTTTTTCCATCCGGTCTTCTTCAGACCCGCCGTGAGGACGGCGGTCTGCAGCGACTCTTCAAAAGTCAAAAGGGCTCCGCCGGTATTGCGAAGCTGGGGCAATTTCTTGAGCCCGCTGACAAGGGCGTCTTGGAGCGCTTTTAGCCACCCGTCCGTACGCTGCACCGTGCTCAATAGGGCGGCCATATGCAACTTTTCCCACTCGGGCTTGCCCCGGATCGCCTCAAAGAGGGCGACCTCGAGCTTCAAGCAGCTCGGAGGGCTCATTTCCCGGTTCAGGTAGCGCTTAAGAGCGGATCTGTCCGCTAAGACGTTCTTCCTCTCCCTTGCGACCATGGGGGTATGCATATCCTTAGTGACGCAGAAATTTTTCGCAATTTCCTCGTATAAGAGCCTGCTGTTGCGCACTTGGTTGCTGTTATGCAGAATCTTGCTCCTCTCCAAAACCGAATTCGCATCCCAGTCTTCGAGCTCCCCCAGCGTCTCCCCGTTGCGCGTCGGCAGGAGACACCAAGTTCCCAATGCCTGGATGCATTGCGAGACCGTCTTTGGCCGGCCGTCCGCTAGCAGTTGCCGCGTGACACGCACGTCGTTAAGCAGGGTACCGATCAGGCGCTCGTAGTCGCCGCCATCTGTCGTACTTTCCAGAGTCGTACTATCAGACGCCTCCAGGCGCCGCTTCTCGCACAGGTACAGGAATACCTGCAGAGGGACGCTGTTGGAGCCAATGATGCGGACGTGCCACAGAACCCATTGCACCTGGGAAAACCCGTGGATGGCGCCTAAGCTTATCGGCTCAGAGCAGGTCGTAGCCCACGCCTTCATTTGGGAGGCTACCTTGACGAAGAAGTCCACGTCCTCGTTGCGCAGGGCTTTCTGCGTGAGTAGCCGGGGCAAGAGGGAGAGGTTCTCGTTCAGATTGTCGCATGCCGCCTGGCGCGCGGCTTTGAGGTCGACCAGATCTACTGTCAGCAAGCCTCCTACAGTCTTGAGCAGCTTGCCGTCCTGATCTTTGCTTGCAATCTGGAGGCAGAAATATACAGCTACAAGTGCCGCAAGGGGGACCTCGGCTGTCGACGTGATATTGCCGTTTGAAGACGCATTGACGGATTGGCGCAGCATGGTAAAGAGGTACGGCACGTGGCCGGAATCGAGCATAGGGCGCACTGTCTCGTTCATAACTAGCGGCGTGCTGCAGGCGAGACATGTTCAGCATCTTGTTGCCTTGCCTGGCAGGAGCTATGGGTTGCAGAGGCCTAGGCAGGCCGGTCTCCAGCGGGTGTGGTGGGACCACTTACAGAAATGACTCAATGCAAGACCGTATATGTGGCGGGAGCGTGGCCAGCTCGCGCCACACGGTTCCTGCGTCGCTCGTCTTGTCCAGTGCGTCAACCCATTCCTGCGCGAGCTGCGGCTGAGACACGCCCTTGCCCTGACCCTTGGGGGTAGCGGCCCAGACCTTGGGAGATTGCGATTCTAGCTCCTCGTGCAAGAGTCTTGTCTCTTTAACCAGACTCTCGGCCTCGTGAAGGAGGACGTTGGTCACTTCAGTCGGCACGAAACGCCCGTTGTTAGAACAGAACAAAACAGGCACCGGGGTAAAGGGGCGGCGGCAGATGTGCAGTAGGTAGCCTGCACCGTGCAGCATGTCAGATGTCTTGTAGGGGAAGAGGGGTTGCAACTTACTACCTGCGGCCGTCCAGATAGGGAGCTTGCTCTCTCCCACGTCTTTCCAGAGAGCAGCGGCCTCTTGGGCCAGGGCCAGGGCGGCGCCCAGGAAAGCGAGGAAGTCCGCCTGGGCGGGCGTCAAGTTAGTCTCGTCATCTTCCGCGGTCCCTTCTTCTTCCGGGTGGTGCTCTTTAACGTCAAACATCGCTGCTTTGTTGTCTTCGAGTGCACTCAGCTGCTGTTGGATACCCGCCAAAAAGCCGATGTAGGCCTCATGGCCAACCTGTTTATACTTGGGCGCCAACTTGAATCGCTTTGCCCACTGCTGGCGCAACCTTATGACCTCTAAGAGCTGGGTGGACACCTTGCGTCGGATATTCTCCTCTAGCTTTTTGACGAGATTCGTTGCGATGTTTTTCGCTTCAGGGAGTCTGACGCCTTGAAGCGATCTGTTCGGGTCCAGCGCTGCGAATATTTCATTTCCCAGGTTTTTATACTGGCGGTAAAGAGATTCCGGCCGATCGGGCGGCTGATCAGGCGTTGGGGAAAACATCATAAGAAGCAGGGGTGAGATGGCAGGTTAGCGAGAATAGGGAGGCGGTATGTAGGATGAGAAAGGGAAGCATGATGGGGTGGTTAAATACTTGCGCTGGGTGGGGTGCCTGTGGGTCCCCTGCCCTTCTGGCCTACTGCAGCCGTACGAGTGAGCCTGCGGCTTGTCACAGGGTGCTCGCTCAGCCACCCATGGGCTAGGGTCAACTCGAGCGACAGGGATAATGCAGATCCTGCCCATTTTTATACTATAGGGTTGTTAAATCTGTTGCGGTATAGGCACTTCGTAGACCTTCTCGGACCCTGGATCTACCATTCCCGAACGATATGCTTGGTATGTTATTGTTAGTGTATAGGGTCTGCCCTTATAGATGTGAAGGTTCGGGTGAATTGCCTGAATTGTGATAGCCTTACGGATTCTATCTATCCAGCTGTCCTCCAGAGGTACGGAGGAAGGTTTAAAAAGAAATTTAAGCGAGCGATAGGGATCCGAATCCTTCGACCTACTGGATAACCCTAACCCTGAGGGTAGAGACCGATGAGGCTGGCTGGACGATAAGGATTATGTGAGCCAGCGCAGCACCAGTATATAGCTTCAGCTAGTTGGGCCTGTTTTGCCTGTTTCCTGTTTGCAGCTCTTCGAGCTGCGTCCTGTCAATACACCCTGCCCTGCCCTGCCTGAGTATTTTCCCTGCCTGCCTGCTCGACGTTCCCTGACTGACCTGAGACCGTGACAGAAAAAGTATATATAACAAAGAAACCTAGAGATGCTGTATATTTCTACTGCTTCCAATTCCTGCTAATATATAGTAATATTACTGAAATACAACAAACCTCGCCGAATCTAAAACCGAAATACATTTTCAACCTCTGAAAATGCCTTCTCAATACACTGAGTATAATATTGTAGAATTAGATAAAATCTTAAAAGAGTGTTACTGTAATAAGCACTGCAGTAATCCGAAGATTCCTAAGTACCGATTGGTTTATGTTAGGCAAGAGCGATATTCGAGAGTGCTAAGTCCTTGAATACGGAACCGTACAAGTCCTGATGATGCAAGTGTTCACTGCCTTTGGGGCTACTCAGTGTATGAGACTGAATACTTAGATTGACGACTGAAGAGCTATGTACGAGATCTATGTACTGGTGGTAATGACTGAGGTTATATATCCAGCTCTTCAGTTCTGATAGATACGATAGATGCCTATCCCATCGATCTATCAACCCTATCTCTGGATTATGTAATCTGGGTGTCGGGGTTGCTTCCGACACCTGTCCTGTGTTGGCTTCGTGGGCCTGTTTCGTGACCTGCATGTCGGATGGGTCATAACACCTCTTCAAAGACGACAAGACCCCTAGATCAAGAAGTTGAAGAACGTATAAGCAATAGGGAAGCAAATAAACTAGCCGAATATTATTCTGGAAGCAAAGCCATATAAACTTTTCAATTGTATGGCTGCCATAGCTATTCAGAATTAGCAATCTAGTTTCCTTCGATCTTTCGGTTAACTGGCTAGAATAAAGATCTTTTTCAGCCATTCGAGAGCTATATCGTTATTTATCTAGCCATTTATAGTAGCAGTAAATTCTTAAGTTTTGAAAGGTTCCAGATCTTAAGGAAACTATTATTACTAGACCATTTTTCCTTTAAATATTACTAAAAGAGGTAAATAGTTGCCCTGGGCTGATATGCATTCGAGAAATAAGGTTCAAATTCGTAATCCAGGCTGTTTTTTCTGTATCGAATGATTTGCAAAGCCCCCGAGAATAAGGCCATTCTCTCCTTGCCCTTCAATTATTCCAGCTTCGTCCATATTCTATCTGTTAGCTAGTTTAATCAGGATTATTTCTCGCAGGCTCAATATTCGGAACCAAGGCCGAATTACCTCTGTTTTAGCACTATTTATTCGAGCTGAATCGATTCGTCTAGCCCTCTGGGTCTTAAGGACTGGATTGCGTCGTATAAAAGCTTGTAACTAGTTCTTTCCGAAAGGCCGAGGGTCGCTTTGGATATCCAGGATTCGCTGAGCAAAAGCTTTCAGCTCTTGATGGGTAGGAGCAAAGCCTATACTGGCTGTTATGAACGCTGCAGCAATCCTAAGATTCCTGAAGTGCCAATAGGGTTTATGCTAGCAAGAGCGGTGCCAAGTACAATCCTTGAATACCGGAAACAATAGAGTTCACAAGTGCAAGTATTCATAAGCTGTGAGGCTATTACCGAAGTAATACTTAGATTGACGACTGAAGAACTATATGCAAGATCTATCTTCTGTTAGTAATGACCGTGATTATATATCCCGTTCCTTAGTCTGGCTCACTTATAGTTGGTGAGCCATTCGTCGGTCCTGTCGTGAGCGGTTCTCCTTGGATTACCGTGATCCCTTGGTCTGGATCACCGCGTCCTAGTGATCCCGTAACCCTAACCCTTGCTTACCTAAGCACAATGTCGGTGTTGGATTTGACACTTGGTCGCTTTTGTCTTGTTTCCCATGTGACCTGTTTCTGCGACCTGCATGTTGGATGGGTCATAACACTGGCCAACAGCCCAGAGGGCTAGTTCTCTTTCCTGGACAGCAGAGAGCCTTTGGTTATTTTCGTGGGTTATCGCTCGGGATTCAGAGCCTGCAAGGCGACCTTGAAGAGTGGCCTCGGAATTCCCCATTCGGAGGAGGCGGCCTTCTGAGATTGACCATTTCTGACTGCCACAACGGCCTGTTAAAGCTCATCTTGGGTATAAGCCATCTTGGGGTTATAATATATTTCTTCTCCTTTTTTTCTCTTCATCTTTATACCAACATCAGATTGAATTTCGGTAGAACTGACGTATGAAAAAATAATCTAGAACGAGAACGTATCTTCGTTGACGCGACTATCGACAATAAGGGAACCTGTTCTTCCCACCCTCCACGAAATTCGAAATCTTCCAGCAATACTCTATCCTCATCAAGACAAGCATCACTGCAGCCGGCTAGTCTATCAGAAGCCAGCCTGGGCCTTAGGGCAAAGGAGGGAAGAAAGAAGGACAAGCACTCCTTAAACCGCCTTCGTGATTATCGCGTTGAATACAGACCCTGTCAAGCCTTCAGATAAGAGCTCTTGTAACAGGCTGGGAGAGAAGTTGAGATGAATATCGGGAACCGAGAAATTCCAGGTGGAGGCTCGGCAATTGCGTTCTCTCCTAGGGACAACAGTATCAAGCATACAAAGTCCTTCGTTTCTACTCGTCAACCAGAGAGTCCATAATACATCCAGCATTCGAGCCAAAATGCACCTCTCAGATGCTCAAAGACTAGTCCTTTCGATCGGATCATCCATACTGTACTGTACTGATACGCCTGCATCCGGAGAGCGATATTGAATCTTGCAGGCTCGATCCTTTCTCTAGGGAGCTCTGAAGGATAGTACCGGCGTATATTGGCGTTATGCAAACCGGGGGGTCGCACAGTCCTATATATAAATAATAATTTTACGAGACGCAAGTTATAACAGAACCAGAATGATGTTTTACTGGCCAATAAAGGCAATTCGGCGGAAATGAAATCCATTTATACTACAAAGATATAGATTGCAGTAGGTAAGTTATTGGAACTAGTGCAACGCACCGGCAATCGCCTTTGCATGATAGCTTATTACCTGCTGATGCGTGAGTTATATTATTAAGCTTGCGACGATAAACTGTTCGTAAGGTGAGCGATACTTTGAGCAGTGACAGTCTAGCGACCCGCTACTATTGGAAAGGCGATATCGATATTACGGAAGCGGCCAGTGGGCCTCAGCTTCGCCTAGTAATCTTATTCGAGGTGACCAGGGAATGGCGGGGCAGGAATGCGACCTCATGCAGAAGCTGAACCTCCCCGCTATTAGCGCGCCTGGAGTCCAGAGCTTGTGATTGGAAGTAATTTACCCACGAATTTTGCGTCCTATTCAAAAGGCATCCTCTTCACATTTAATCGCTATCAGTATTACATATATACAGCGAGACTTTCTTGCCGCTAGTTCCAAGCGGACAGTCTCTGTACCGAAAGAATCAATTCACCTTGCTATCTTCCCGACGCCCAGCCTATTACATTAGCGGCGGCATGAACGACTATCCCAGCCAGCGGCTAAGTATTTCGTCTGCTATCCCGGCGGCCTTCTTACCGCGGTAAAATAGCGACGGCCTCTACTCCACCAACGCTGCTACGGCCAACGTGAGTATCATGCGATCATCCCACAAACAATCATTCGCTGGGCCACGCCCAGCGCGCGACCGCCGGGGCTCCTATTCCTACGCTAGGCCCTCCGACGAGGACGAGTACGTCAAAGTCAACGGCAGTACCTACGTCATACCAGCCAAGTCGAAGTCGAAGCAGTGCAGCGCCAGGAGGGCGAGCGAGAGCTTTTACTATATGCACGAGAATAATATGGGGCGTGGAACTGTTTACCGCTACTATGCACAGACTAACCCCCGCCGCTATGATAACCCTGACAGGCGCGGGACGCGATACTACGAAGAGCTCCGTCGTCCTGCCGTCCATGCCCGGCGTGCTTCCCAGTCCACGCCCCAGCGACCTCAGACCACCCGGCCGTCTGCCTCTCAATACAGGGCCCCGCCTACCACCAGGGAGGCCACGAAGGCGGACGCCAAGCTCTGGGGGATCCCCAAGGGCTACTCGCTGAAGAAGTGGGACCCGACCGAGGAGCCCATCTTCCTGCTGGGTTCCGTCTTTGACGCTAACAGCCTGGGCAAGTGGGTCTACGACTGGACAGTATACTCGCGCGGTTCGTCGACCCCCATCTCCGAAATGGCCGGCGAGCTCTGGCTCCTGCTCATTCAGCTGGCCGGCAAGATCAAGCGCGCCACCGAGGCCGTCCCCCGCATCCGCACCCAGGACAACAAGGAGATATTTGAGGGCTTCATTTCCTCCGGCCAGCGCCTGACGGACAAGCTCCAGAGGCTGCTCAAGTCGTGCGAGAAGCCTATGCTTACCGCTGGCGGCAAGAAGGACGCACAGCTCGGTCAGCGCTCCGGTATCGAGTTCGTGCAGACATTCTTCGGCAGGGACCGTGAGCTCGAAAAGACGGAGAAGTTCATGCAGTCTGTCCGGCTCTGGAACCTGCGCTTCGATGCCAACTGCGAAGAGTTCTTTAGGTATCTCGAGTAGTAGGTGGCAGGTATTACCTCGCAAACATAATCATACAAAGATATGCTCTGACATCCCTGGCAGTAATGAACAATATATTACGTTACGAAGCAACTGCTATCCATTAAATGTATCCAGTATTTTCTCCAAATTCAACCATATATCATATAACCTTTCCCAATTGCCCACTTATATTGTTGATCGTATATATGCCAAGGGCCTTTCATTTCTTACTGGGCATTTGGCGCTAGTAATGCCGATCTCGAGCTCGGACAGCTCCCTATACGTAGTACGGCGAGATCTGTGCCTGGTCTTACCAGGCTAATATCTTCTAGCAGATCTACTCTAAGAAAGCATCCATCTCGCGGCATCAGTCCTCTTTAACTTGTCGTCGGCTGCCGCTGCAAAGCGAATAGGCAGAGACAGAGAGAGAGGAGAGTTGCCCTGTTAAAAGTATAATATATATCTGGTTGATATAAGGCGGATTTCGGGCTTATCTGAGGCTCTGTTCTAGGCGTTTATTTGTATAGATCTGAGAGATGGATCTGAGAGCGTTATTGACAATATCGCAAGGTAAGTAAAGGCGACCTGTCTAGTAGAGAGCGACCAGGGCTTGTACTGTTTGCCAATGCGCTTAGGAGCACTCTCGCTCTGCAAACTCTTCAAAGCACTTGCGGACAGCGTAGCCATCTCATCCTTCGTAATGTCCACTCGGTCGCATGCGTAACTATGAATCATTATGAAGATAAGGATAACTATTAATTAACAAAACCAGAATATTGGCTATTTGCATTCGTTTTCTATAGCGCCCTGGCATTTCTCATACTGCCAACTTTCTGGAAGGATTTCTTTTTATATTATTAATATTATTAGTATTGTTAGTATTGCTGCTAACGTTGGTATATTAGTATTTATTGGCATTTTGTTACGAGCTAGGGCCTGCTATTGGTCCGTCAGGGACTCACATTTCCGCGCTCTACTATATATTTCGAGCATCTATTTCCTTTATTTCTTTCGTACAAAAGAGCAGCGGAATTTAGACCTTTCCTTTCGCCCTTAAGTGCCTAGCCTATTCGTCATACATTCTCAGTAATGATTGTTAATATAGTTAATATTAATATTGTTAGCATTGTTAGCATTGTTAGCGTTATTGGCATTATTGGCATTATTAGCATTATTAGCGTTATTGGCTGCTCTATTACTGTTTCTAGTGCGATGGAGAATTCCCTTGCAAGAGGTGCAGGGACGACGGTCTGGTCTGTATAGCAGGCGTAAGAAAGAAGACGGGGTTGAAGCAAGTACCCAAAGGGTACGCGATTAATCTCCACTCCCTTTTATATCGTTCTTGCTCTCTCTTTACCGCTGTAGCTTACTAACCCCCTATCTACTATTTTTCTAATTCTCTCTAGCTACGCCGAAGTTCTAGAGAACATTCACTTCGCCCTCATCGCCACCGTGCAGAAGCTCTACTGGATGGTCCGCAATAGCCAGCAGTGGGATCTCGGAGAGCCAGACCTTAACGACCGCAGACAGCCTGTAGTACACAATATCGCTTAGAAGCTGGGATGTATACAACTTAACAGCGACGTCCAGCTGCCCGTCAATTCTGTTTTCCCCGAGGATCAATAGGGGCTGACCGATCTAGCCTCGCAGCTTAAAGCCCAACAGCAGAATAGTGCAGCATCGACAGGACAGCAGCAGAAGCAGGCGGCGATGATAACGGAATTGTCAAGGACCGGCCAGAGCGACCAGTACAAAGTAGACAATTATATCGATCCAAACGAAGATAATTCTGCTTGTAGCACTATAAAGCCCAGCCCGGTCAACCTCATGTCCGACTAGTTGAACCAATGCTCAGCGATACTATACGAGGTGCTCTCGAGTAACCCCTCGGCTATGATTCCGCCGACAATTGCGCCGTGCATGAGGCCATCTATGATGGCCTTCAGTAACGACTCCTTCCAGTTCGCGCAGTCATCAGATGCTTTCGTAGGCATGGACATGCTGAGCTAGAGGCTTACGAATTTCAAGATGATGGGCATGGGCGATTCGACGTTGTACTGGAGCTTCGGCGCTAACCAGGTGCGATTGTGCTCGACAGGCAGGCGGATAGTATTACTCGTCGTTGGTAATGTCGCTAGGGGTGCGTTTAGGGACTGTCTATTCGCGATGGCGGCTTTAGCTGCTCTTTCTGCTTTGCTCGTAGGCACGCGGATGCTAGCAAATGACGAGACAGCAACTTGCGGCGGGTATTGTATGGCATCGTAGAAGGCACCGGCGAGAAAAAAAGACAGCAGAAGGGAAGAATAACAGATGGACTTAATGAATTATTATCTTCGCAAGGAGATCTGTAATGTCGATTTGTATAATGGAATTCCCCGCGAGTCTACCAAGTATACTTCCAATGATACCGCTAGAGAATTCTCCATACATTCTAACAAAAACGCCCTAGGGCTCCGCAGGGGTTGCCTGTCTTCCAGTTCGCTAGTGCAAGCACTCTAAGTTTCCGTAAGGAAATGTCCTGGCTACAAGCAGCATGCATAGCTAGTGAGCTATCCAGATCTACTTGTTACCAGTAAAACAACAATAAGTCAGATGAAGCGAAAAATGCAGACATACTTGTTACATAGGCAGAACCCTAACCCCCGGGGTCAAGCCGCAATAGAATTTATGCAACTTATTTGCTTACAAGCCGCTTACTTGCTTTGAAAGGCATCTCCAAACCGTCACTTGAATCCGCTTGACTTGTATGGAACGCTGGCAGCGGCGTGGGGAAATTTCAGCCCTCGAATACTTCTAGTAGAGCGAATACCTCTTCTCGTATAAAAGAGAATTGGCATAGCTACGGGAAAATGGATGGAAGGATCTCTACTTGCAATATTAATTAGCTCGATTCGGAAGGGACAAAATTGGTTTCAATTACTGAACAAGACCCCCATACATATATTCGTACCGATCTCTCTTTTGCCTTCCCACTATCACATCATTTGCTCTCCTTAATATCTACCAGGAACTGAATAATCGAAACGAAATTGGATCGACTAGGGATTAGTAGAAGAAGCCCCCCTCCCCCTATCGAGTCCGCAATGCGAAACAAAACAATAGCTTTAGAAGCCGACCCCTTCTACAGCCTGCGGGCACGAAAAGACATCCGGGAGCGCATATTTGTCCACCTCAGTACGTCCGATATCTGCGCAGTGCGCCTGTCGACTTCGGTATGTTATAGCCTTATCACTCGCCGCCTCTTCCAGAGAATACACCTCACCTTTACAGCCCGCTCTTTCACCCAACCCTGCCGCGTGGAGGCTTTCCGCCGCATCGGCCACTATATCGAACACCTTACCTTTTATCTGCCACACAGCGAGGCCACCTTCCTCCCACCGCTAATACACCCCTCTACCGGTGCCGAGATCTCCTATCTCTACACCCCCCATACGTCCATAACCTCGACCTTGACACGACCCAGGTACGGCAACTCGGAGCTTGGCGACATCCTCACCCAGCAGTACCCACCCCTGTTCTATGCGGCAACCAATGTGCCCAGCTTCACCCACGCGGTCAAGAACATGCCCAATCTGCGGTACCTGACCATCCAGACGCCCGGCCAGGATCCTGCGGAGAGGTGCCGTATGGACATTGTGGACTACGCCCTTATATCGCTGCGCATCGCCGTCGAGCGCTGCCCACTAAAGAAGCTCAGCAAGCTGTCGCTGCGCAATGTCCACCCGGCAGCCTTCCTCTACCTCAGGTTCCAGGGCGGCCCCGGCTTCGGCTGCTCGCCCATCGCCGGCAAGAGGTGGCGCCAGATCCGCGAAATCCAGATCGCCGTCGAGGCGTGGGACTTCTACGAGTCTGGCAGGCCAGGGATAGACCAGCTCAAATCATCGAGAACTACTTGCGCCAATTCCAGGACACAGTCGAGAAGCTGTCCTTCACATGGGTGGGCCAGATAGGGCCGTGTCTGCTGGCGCTGGCCGAAGACCCGCTGTTGGATATTTCCGGAGAGAACAAGAAGCTCTTCAATAAGGTCGCGAGCCCTCTTATCTCCTGCCCACCCAAGCCCGGCATGAGGGGCCGCATCGGCTTCCCCGGATTGAAATACCTCCAGATGCGCAACGCTAGCATGCACGCGGCTCAGCTGAGGGGCCTGGTTGAGAGCCACAGTAATAGTGTTAAGAAGTTTGACTTTGAAAATGTCGCGTTGATTGATTAAGAACGGGAACTGGTACGACGCGCTGGAGCCGCTCATAAAACTGCCGGGCAAGAGCCATTCCAATACGAAGACGCTGTATTCAGTCGCTACAACGGTGAAGCGCTGCCGCCCGACCCTGCCGGAGGAGGCCCCTATCCCTGGTTCTGGGGTACCGCTATATAGACATGCGGAGTGGAAAGAGAGGGAGATTCCGCACCTGAGTGCAGCGATTAAAGCGAGTAGTAAGAAAGTTTTGGACAGCAAGTTCGAGCGCAAGGCCTCGCTCGACCTGCGTCTCCGCCAGGCCCTATCCTCAGACCAGACTATCTGCTGCGGTAAAGAGCCGTTCGACGATAGCGATAGCGACTCGTGCTCATATTATAACGAAAAGGGCGAGACTTATCGTTATAAGGATCGACCGCGATATCGCCTCAACTATCAATCCGACGAGTAGGAGCACCTCCAAGCCCGCGCTGTTGCCCTTTAGCATTACGCTCACGAAGCGCGAGCGCTGCAGAAAGCCCTCGCATCCCAAGGGCGGCAGTGAGGACGGCCGCACAAATGATATCAAGCAGTGGCCCGGCCTAGCCCTCGCGCTGGCTAACAATACCTACTTATAGAAGGTCTTTGCGGACAAGGATGCCATCAAGAATATCCTTGACCAACAGAGAAGAAACCCGCCGTCGCAAGCGCCAGCATGCACCGCGTTGTTATCGCAGTCTCTCCACTCTACTGAGACGAACCAAAACGCAGGGGTGGCACCGCTTAATATCTCAGCACCTATTATTTCGACTGGGGCGTTGCCTGTGCTGCAAAGCT
Organism: Chrysoporthe deuterocubensis; assembly: GCA_001513825.2. Lineage (NCBI taxonomy): Eukaryota > Fungi > Ascomycota > Sordariomycetes > Diaporthales > Cryphonectriaceae > Chrysoporthe > Chrysoporthe deuterocubensis. Next base: position 36,816 of record LJDD02000033.1, on the reverse strand, counting down.
TCAGCAGGAAAGATGGTGCATTTGGGGTTAACGACGGTCTATCAGCAGTACAGCACAATTTAGAGCAGGAGGAGATCTAGCGCCAGCTTGCTCAGGATGCCGAGACCCGTACTGGCGCACTCAAGAAGGCTCGCGAGGCGGTGCTCCAGAGACTGGGCCGGCCGCAGGGCAAGGAAAGGAGAGAGGGCGAGAAGCTGGATATGCACCCAGCGCTGCAGGACTAATATAGGATCCGATCGCGCCATTGCGGGAGGCAGACGAACCAAGGAGCTTTTTGAAGTTGTATGGGATCATATTAAAGGCGGCAGCAAGATAGGCTCTGCCAAACCCCTGTATATAAATATAGCGAGTACTACACGGAACAGTGCTTATGCGATTCGTATTTGATAAATTTGAGACCGGGTAGACGGGCAAGAGGTGAGGAGACGAAATTGGATGAGAAGTCCAAGTCGTCTTTGTAATTTCTTCTCGGACTTGGACGGTTGGTTGGGTAATTGGTCGCCTGAAGTGCATATACGCTGTACGCATGCGCATATACTGATATACATTCCCGAAGCTGAAATATTGGGGGAGAAACTGCTGGTACCGCTAGGAAGTTACTACAGTGACCCGTACGTGCTGTCAGCCGTACCCTATAACGACCCACGCAACTTCAGCCAGCTAGCTTTCTGCTTTTCCATTTTCTATTTCTTCTCTGAGAGCAATTCTTCGTTTCATTAGAGCAATTCTTCATTTCATTAGAGCAATTTTTCATTTCATTAGAGCAATTCTTCATTTCATACCTGAGTTGTTTTGATCTGACAAGTGTATATTTCGATACAAAAACGCACCAAAATAGCTGCGTAACTATTCTCCTAATCGAGCGAAATTACGGAATCTATAACGATATTGAGATGAGCGGCGTTTCGTATTATAAAGTGGATTCCAAAAAATGTACGAAATAACAAAGATTTTCCTTGTTTAGTAAAGCAATAATACAATATTACAAATTCGAACGTAATCTACTCTAGCCAGTATTGACTATGAACCTCTTCCTTCGCGGTATATTTCTTGCTGAAAAGACTAAGGAAGAATGCAAAGATAGATATGCAAGGGAAGGAAATATATATGGACCGAAAGCTAAAGTTAGTAGTATTGAATGAGAACAGTCGCTGTTATCGTAAAAGGATCAATAAAGGAGAGTAGCTATTGCTATCGTCAATCGCATCTTCTAGAAGGCCATCATTGAGCTTTAGGAGGTTTTGAATTACACGAAGGCTGTTTTGTCCATTTGCCGAAACAGTCATAGGACGAGGCCGGGTCAGATGCGGCAAGGCATGGCCGTAGGCTTCTCTCTCTGCAAGGACTCCTTGCGTGATCAAAGAGACAGGCTGGCTAGAACTTGCGATGCCATTGCAGGCTGTCGTAGTTGAGGAGTTGCATATGCAAGGACAAGTAGTTTTCGAGGAGTTTGACTGGGTAGGCGACGTCTTCTTTACGACAATATCGCCCTCTAGATAAAGATAATCTGTAGCGTAGTCGAAATCGAGCAACTGCTCGTTCAAGTCAACTTTGGCATTGCGATTGCGAAATCTTCTTGGACCAGTGCCTATAAACTGTATAAATGTTATTATATATATATAATATCAGGTTTGGGTAATAGTCGGGATCAGAAGTTATGCTAATCGTATTATGAATACCTTTATCGGCAACTAGTATAACTGGGCTGCATACTTCCTTTATAGCATGCTGCCGGATCTTGTTACTATTCAAATCTTTACTTATGATTTTTGATCAGTACGGGTCTGAATCCCAGAGAGAAGGGCATACGCGATAGCAGGTACCTACTTTCGCACTCGTACAAAGAGCTGAGATTGGGGCGGAATACTCGTCTATTGTTGCGAATATAAACGCTATCAGCCCGGGCCAAGATGGCTAACTCGGCGCGCTGTTGAATGTCCGCGATAATGCGTTCCAGGCTGTTTATCTTGGCGATGAAAGCGTTCTTGCCCGAGTTCCATGCCTCGGCCAGAGCCTCGAAGTTTTGGGCTTCCTTCTTGTGGGTACGCTGCAGCTCTTCGACAGTAGCCTGGAGAGTCTTCACCTGGCTGAAACAAATCCTGAACTCCTCGATCATGCCGGCCACGAAGCCGTTAAGGTGACGAGGTATGGGCTCGGAAATACCGTTTGCCATGATAGTACAGCTTACGATATCCATCATCTGCTAGAGGCTGGGGTTATGCCAAGTGGTATCAGATTCGCTGTACGCATTCTCGCTCAGAGACCGACTCCTTGAGGTGGCCATGCCCCGTTTACAGACGATCATCGAGAAGTTTATATCAGCCCGGCGTTCCTTCCTTCCAGATAGTTCAGCTCGTCAAGCTTCAATATACACTCGTTCGTTCCCTATTAAACAACACCGCGTCACAAGGCAGAAGGCACTAGTACTCTATCGATCACGCTCGCCGTCAGACGTTAACTATTGGTATATTCGCTATTATTGATGCAGAGATGCTTTGTCCCTCAACTCGGCTAGACGCTTACTACACCGGCAAGCTGGAGGCTTGTCTGGCGCTGTGTCTGCAACTGCATTACTGCCTCCATCTCCTCGTCTGGCCCTCTTCGGTTGCAGCTCGGGGGGTATCTCCGCGTCATCACCTCTTTGCCTCTTCGCCGTCCTGCGCTGCTTGGACATCTCGGTCTCCATCAGACGCGCCTCCCTGACAGCCCACTTGACCCGGAGCCTTTGGAAGTAGGCGGCTGTCTCCACACGCCTATACAACGCCGTCTCCTGGATAAAATCGTCGATCCGTTTGTTAGTCGCATCCAGATCAGCTTCTACGGCTCTCAGCTCTTCGGCCAGGTTGGCCATCCTCGGGGCCGGGCGGCGTGGTCGGGTCTGCGTATACCCTGAAGCCGCTGTGTTGCTAGCAATGCCTGTGCTGTACGAACCCCTTGCTTCTCCTGACGGATGTCGCGGTGCTTCGAGCAGCCTCTTCCAGGGTTGGTAGTAATGCTCTTCTACCAGAGATTCCGCATCTTCAGTCAGCATTTCTGACCACCACTGTTCGTAGTTGATATATTCAAGCCAATCGGTCCATAGAGTCTGCTGGCGTGGGTTCTTCTTCAAACGCCAAAAACGAGTGAAGTGGTAGGGCGTGAGGCGTCTCTTGACCGCCGCACTGTAAGCGGGAAATCCTTGACCGTCGGGTAGCTGTCGGGATGCCGGCTTATGTTGCCACAGTCGCCGGGCGGTTTCTTCGAACCCAGGGTCGGATGCCATCTCGTGTGCGCCGATATGCTCCCATCTGCGCCTGCTTGACTCGAGGAACGCAGAGAAGCCCTCCTCGCTCTCCCCAACCCCTCGGTTATGCCATTGCGACTTCCGGAAATCCCACCACCGCTCGAACTGCCTTGAGAAGACCGTCTTGATCTCTCCAGTTCCATCCTCCGCGTACGGGTGGTCACTGAGCCAGGGCAGAACCGCCTCGCGGCTAGCCGTAGGCGAAGCGAGGAGGTGCGATAGATCCTGTATCGAGCAGACGGGCCGGCCGCCATCCTCAATAAGCCCCTGGTAGCACGCGACCTCAGAGTCTGTTGGTTGGATAGCGACAGGCGGCGGAGTGCCCTCTATCGACCCCAATGGCCGTAGCAGTCCTCGGTCCGGAGACTGAGAGCCGTCCTGTTGGGAGCCGTCCTGCTCATTGGCCACGCTCGCCAGGCGCGTGAGAAGTTCATCGATCTTGAGAGATGGCGACGTCTCTGGCTGCGAGGCTGCGGCCCTGGCCCGGAGAGGCCCATCAGCAGGAGGCCACACCAATGCGCCGGGGATCACGAGGGCCTTTCTCACCGGAGTTTCCGTGCCAGCTCACCCCGTTGGCTCTTTGAGAGTCTTCTCACACCAGCGAGACCCGAGATATCATATTGACCATCAGCGCCGCTGTTTCTGTTCAGATACTCGGCGATCTGTCTCTCATCGAGCGCTAGGAGATCTGTGGCGGCCAGGGCGGGAGCATCTGGGGCTCCAGCGCCCGACATTGGAGAGACTTGTCCGCAAACAGTGCAGATGCTGCTTCTTGCGTCGCGTGAGCGGCGAAAGAAAGAAGCCCAGGATACGGCCCTTCCGGCAGAGAATGGTGGAGATAAAATGAGAGTAAGCTGGGTAATTCCAGGAAATGCGAAGGAGAGGAGCAGATTGTACGTTCAATATGGCCAGCGCAGCTTCGAAATATCATGGGCCCACAGGTGGAGATCTCTGTCGGCAGCGCCCGGGAAGAGTTATGGGAAAGCCGGATATAAGGCTGGCGACCGGATAAGATGCCGGTTGCAGGGGTATAAAAAGGAGCATTCTGTGCTTGTATATGCCGGATCTTTTGTCTTGGAACAACCACACTCTATCCTCTGGACTAGAGGACAAAGCTTCCTCGCTACAGATCAGTCTTATCGCCATTGTAGACCTAACATGTGGGGTTATAGCGTTCGTAATAGTTATGAATATGACTCGGAGCGACAACGATATTAATGTGTAATAACGGGAATAGTAGTGACGCCGATTAAATCGGAACAAAGGGCTGATCGCTCTGTTAGTATAGGAGTTCTTTTTGGAAAAGTGCTACTCGTATCTTTATTGCATCCGAATATCCGATTGATTGTCTAAATACAATCAAGTTTATTATATATTTACAGTTGGGTTCTGATCGTATCCACCTAAACGTCCGACGTTTCCTTGCCTGCTAGCCACCCTGTATATTGCCTTGGTAGATGCAATTTAAGGATTTCGGAAGACCATGCTCCTTCCTTGAAATTCATAATCTAGCGCAAAGTCGCATCTTCAAGCCGCTTGCTTCCTACGCTGTCCTGTCGGCCCGCATATTGTGGTTATGAGTGCTGGCATGGGGATCAAGGTATAATCACTCTGCTAGCGAGCTATGTCGCCAGCTACGAAACTACGGCTGTGAAGCTGCTTGATTCGATATGCTCAACGCTATGCCTCAAGCGGTCCGTTCCTTGCTGCCTACGGGTTACGCGAAACGGCCAGCTATATCCCGCGCATTTCGAATCTATTGTTTCCCCGCGGTCGCATATCGTTCGCGCGGCCATTATCAAGCGGCTCCTCTCTAGAAACCCAGTTTTGACGTGGGTTGCCGACGCAGATATGGCCGTCGCTATGCACCCATTTACTATCAAAACCTTAGGGTTATTCAAGAAGGACGGCCGTTTCTATAAACTTCAACCTCCGGGTATAAAGGGCTGAGGGAGCCTTGATAGTCGAACTAGGCCGGCTATAATACTGATAAGAACGCGAATTCGTCCAAGTGGCATTAACGGGGCGGTTATATCCGTTCAATGTATTCTCTTAACAAATCTCTTACATTAAATTTAAAAAATTCTTCAAACATATTTACGTTGCTAAAATAATTTATTAAATGGTATTATATAAAACTTGAATATTATATTAATGAATATTTCAGTTCTGAGTTTTTAGTATTTTTTTGGGGGCCAATATAGATATGCTGAAAATGTATAGTTTGGATAAGGAAAGGTGCGCGGAAAGGGGGTGCTTTCACTTGCTGTGGGAAGAAGCTTTGCCCTGTAGCCCAGAGGGCGGACTGTGGTTGTAAAAGAAAGCAAGAATTAAATAACCCTTTCTATACCCTTACAGCCGGCATTTCAGCCTGGCTGCCGGCCTTTCATCTTGATTTACCACAATATCTCTAGAACCTAGCGATTGCCCGACGGCTCAGCTCAGTTTCCATATCTTTAGCAGGGAGACCGGCTGCGGCATCTTCAGCTTGAGCTGCGCCGCGGGCTCCTCGCAGCCGCGACGAGCTGGTCGCCTGGGCTGCGCGTCAACCCCAGCAACTCTGACCGTCTCGGGTTTCGAATGTCGAGGCGGCTAGGTAGCAATTTTTTTTATTTTTGAACAATACCGTCCGGGAGAAGGGACGGACTTGTTGCTTCTATAGGGAATGGAATGAGTGTATATTGAAAATTGACGAGCTATATTACTATCTGGATGGGAGGAAAGGTTTTTTAATGGTCTGGGAAGGCTTTTACTTTTCTTTTTGACCGATAAAATTCGTTCAGTATCAATCTATCATTTCCGAGGCTACGGGCTTCGCGCCAAGCTCTTCTTCTATACAAGCCCCGGTATATTAGTTCTACGGACCCAATTCAATATGTTTAACAAACTCGACCGCGAAATTCAATATATCATTCTTGGCTTTCTGAGCAAAGCTGATCGAGCTTGTATTTACTTGACCTGCTATCAGAATGTGCCCTTGCATTTACGATATCATCATTTCCAGGAATGCGATAAATGCGGATGCTGGCCGCTTGTTAAGGATCTCGCTCCCTGGATACTTGCCGAGAATCGTATTTGGGAAAACAATTCTGATACATTCCTCAATCTTCTACCGCGATTGGAAAGAGATGCTAACGAAAAGCTCTATCTCTATAATAGCTGTATGAAGCTGCATCCAAGCCCTAAACCACTACTGGGATTTCGTGATATTCACCATCATGTAACGCTCGGTCTTGAGGACATTGTACGCAAGGAAACTTACTAAAATATTCGAATTCGGCGACTGCGGCGAACATATTGGTAATTTACCATATTCTCTTTCTGAGTCCTCTCTTTGGGATATCGGTATATTGCGGCTGGAAAATTCGAGCGATTTTTCTATGGACGTGAAGATCGACCTTTACTGTAAGGATATTGCTCGCGCCCTTCTTAGATATTTTATAAAAAAGATATTCAGAAACAATTTTCCACTTATCAAGCCGGCAACCTTGCTCATACTGGCACAGAAAAAAAAATTATCTCTGCATCTCACAGCCTCGAACCTACGAGTTCCACCCGACATACTGGAGCCGACTCAACTCATTGGGTTAATAAACCGGAGCAGTATTATATCTCAAAAGTAAGGAGAAGCCCAAGAGCAGAAGTAGCTCGTCGGTAACCCTTTTGCCGTCATCGTCCTCCTCCTCGTCTCTGCCCCTTCCCCTTCCAATAACCCCAAAAATGTCCCCTATTCTGGCTTCCGCAACGGCCTCATGTTAGAAGCTATCGTATTAACACTACGTCTCTTCCCTAGCCCAAGAACAAACTTGCCCGTCCTCGCAGCGAGCCCGGCGAAAGCGTTCGGCGATAGTAGCCTGTGGCTCACGGGCACGACGATCATGTCGTTCAGTTCCTTCGCAGGGAATGCGCGCTCCTCGCTGTCGCCGTGGAAGCACCTGGCGCAGGGGCAGACAGGGGGCCGCGAGGGGCTTGCGTGTTGAGAGGGATGGATTGAGGCGCGAATACCGAAGACCATTTTTATGATTATAAGAGGATAAGGCGGGGCAAGCGTCTTTTAATAATGACGCCGCATAGGCTCGGGTAGACCCAGGATTCTTGTTATCTTGTTTCCAAGAAAAATTAACTGAGAACAGAATAAGGCCAAGTCCCTCGAGGCTATATCGGTATTGAGTCGCAGTCGTGGATTTTGAGAGAGGAGAGGAATAAGGGGAGGCGATTCCTCATTCGTAATATAAACAGAGGTTTAACATTTCGTTATAAGGGTCTGGGCGGCCTCAAAAAATAGATTAAGCCAAAGGATAGATAATGTCAATATAAGTATGAGAAGGTTGCCTTAATCAATAGCTGGATATTGCAGAGCCGGGTTGTTTTACGCCTACCTGATAATTATCGGAGACATCTATCTTTGGCCTCGCAAAATACGAATCAGAATTCCGGGAAATGCGAGAATAAAGTTAGCAGTACTGATAGCGTTAAGACTATTTCTAGTTAGTATTAGCAGAATTGGCAGTGTTCGCAGTATTAGCAGTGTTAGCAGTATTGGCAGTATTGGCAGTATTGGCAGTATTGGCAGTATTGGCAGTATTGGCAGTATTGGCAGTATTGGCAGTATTGGCAGTATTGGCAGTATTGATAGTATAATCCTTTAAGCAGCCTTCTATAAACTTGCTAGATCAGATAAGTATAAGCGACTACTATGGTATATTGACATTGTAATATTGTTTTAGTTATAAAGATCCTGTCGCTGAATTGCATAGTTGCAGTTGGCTTCTTTAAGTTTGTCTATATAAGCTCAGCCCTTCTCCTAAGTCGTTAATATAGCCTACTATGCCGGCTTCGCGATATCATTATAACTCTTGCATTCAGCAGCTTTAGCGAAAGGCGACAGAATATACGACCCAAGATATCGGCACATAGGGTCGCATAATAGATGAGTTAAATTCAGAGGCGTCAAAGAGGATTCAGTTGTTTCGAAAGCGGTCATCTATAAATTGTGGCTCGGCATGGCGGACGATGGGAAGCATGTTGCTTGCTTCTGTGCTGCCTGCTTAACTCCCAGAGATTGTTTTGCGGCGTCTAGCCTTTTTATCGCAGCTACCTTTCTCCCAATATCCTACTTCTCGTCTTTGCGCTTTCCCCTTGAGAATTATCAATCTTCATATTAATATAACCAAGTTACAAACCGGAAACAACAGGATTTCAAAAACGCTTACGGTATTTGCGCTGAGCAATCCTATTTTGCATCCATCGGCGCTCGGGTAGATACGATAGCTTAGTCTAGTTCTTATCTGCGTATGCCTATTCACTATAAGCATTCCATGTGCTTGCATAGTACTTGGATGAGATAGATCTGGCATACTGCGATGCTATGGAACTATTGGATACGCAATGTGAAAGGTGAGGCCCTCGTATGTTCGTAGACAATCCCGATAGGAGTTAGTGGATAACGCATTATATCCCCTTTTGCTTTTCAAAATTGATTTATATATTTCAAATGACTGCAAGTTGATTTTTAAAGCGCTTATTCATGCTTATATAATATTCCGGGCTTGTCCTTTCTCTCTACTTTCTTATGATTCATATTGTTAACGATAGTGATGTTAGCGATAGGAATGTTAGTAATAGTAGCTATATCAATATTGTTGGCATTATTAGTATTGTTAATAGTATTGGTATTGTTAGGAATGTTAGTAATGATATTGGTGATATTGGTCATGTTGGTTTTGTTGGTATTGTCAACTCGATAGTCTTTCCTCTTCCGAACCAAGCCAACTCTTCCTGTCTAGTTGGAAAGGTTCTATAGTCAGTAGAAATTAAAAGACTTCCAACGCTTCCGTTTTTCTTTTTCTATATGTCGTATTGGCATCTGTTACTATTATAGTGCCCTTTTGCTTTTCGTAATATCTATCTTCTTCTCTTCAAGACACTCGCATACTATTCCTGGTCGTTTTTGCGAAGATACGGCGCTATAGTAGTATTGCGTCTGTCGCCAGCCATAATGCCCCTGGCTTGGCCCAAAGCAAAGTAGTGCTCTCGAACCTACCAGACTGGATAGTACAGATTTACCGCGGCCTCCATAAATCTCACGAGGCAGTTCGCGCCCTTGCCCGAGACGCCGATAAGGAACGTCTGGACAACCGTGCCGTCCGCGAAAACAACAAGAACCAGTACTCAGCCATACGAGACAACTACGTCGCTATGGTTTCTATATATCATACTGGTCCCGAGGCGCCCCAGCCACAGGCCCGACAGTTCTAGCAAGAAATCAGGCAAGCCAGCTCCTCTTTTGCTGAGAAAGTCTGGGAAACTATCGCCACTCTTACCCTCAATGAGGTCAAGAGAATGAAGGCCATAGAAGAAATCCGTAAGACCGTCCGCCAGCAGCAGCAAGCGATACAGACCCTGGAGAAATCCACGGCCTTCAACGAAGCATTCCAGAACGACGTCCACAACTGGGCAAGCCAGACAGAGCTTCGTATCAATAATCTCCTAGCTCGGCAGTACGTCAACCCAGACAACCTGGACGAGGCTGGGCGCCGCCAAATGAACGAGATGAAACAACTCCTGCGAGATGCCATCCAGGAATACCGCGCGCAGGAGCAGTCCCACCGATACCCCAGCGTCGCATCGGTTATCGCTGGTCTGAGTCAACGGGCTGCATTACAGGACCCGACCTACCAGCTACCGGCAGTATCAACGGCCCTTCCGACAAAATATCCCAGCTCGGAAGCCCGTCTGAGGGGAAATGTTTCCTTCTCGAATGCCGACATCCTCGATACTGCCCGCATGGGTATTTTCCGGCCTAGGAACGCCTTGCCGCGCCGCTCTTATATCCTGGGACCGCCAGACTCGGACCCAGAGGATTCCGATTCGGACAACCCCTTACTGGGTCCGCCCCGCGGTTCCCTTCGCGGGCCCCTTGCGAGCGGCCGTCGACTTTCTGAGGAACCTTCAAGCGGCGACGATGCCAGACTCCCCAGGCTGCGACAACGCCTGCCCCGCTCCTCGACCCAAGTCGACCCCGTCTATTTGCATAAGCCCCCCTCATACGATGGGAAAGACCTTTCGAAATTCCGCCCATGGTACCTTGCGGTTGTCTCGTATATGGAAATGTACGCAGACAGTTTCCCCCGCAGCTTTCAAAAGACCAACTGGGTCGGCTCCTTGCTGACAGAAAAGGCACGCCTGTGGCATCAATCAAGGGCATCCCAGGTCAGAAGCCTGGGGGCTTCCGATCGTTGGTCGACGTATTCCGCCGCGCTTCAGGAACGCTTTACGGACCCCGCGCTCGATATGCCAATTCTCGGAAGATATAAAACCTCAAGTATAAGGAGATATGGCTTAGTATCTTACTGAGCTTACCGCTCTTAGCGAGAAAGTCTACTCGTCCGGCACTACCTTCTAGACGCATATCGCTAGGACGCTTCCGGACGATATCGTAAAGATAGTATAGGCGAAGCAGGGTAGCCTGCCCGAGGCCGATCAGGAATCCTTGGCCGCTATTCAGGAAGCCGGCCGGATCTACGAGAACATGCTCTCTAACCCCGGGTTGGCGGGAAAAGGCCTTGCCGTTATCTATCTACCTGTTTGCTGTAGATCTATAGTGACTGGAATCTTATTCAATCTCCATCTCGTCCGTGCGGCCCAGGTAAGCCATTCCGCTCCAGACCCTCCAGTGCAACAGACCAAGGTGGGCCAGGCGGACGGCCATGTCGTCGACGGCAGTGTCCTCTCTCGCCTCCAGTGCAGTCTCTCTCCCCTCCATCTCAGAGTTGTCCTCCCACGGTCGCGCAGAGGCCTGGCCACGCACGCGGCCGCCCGTGGCGACAGAGAAGAGGGCTACACCGCTTAACTCCTTGTATTCCTTGACCCGCCGTGCAAGCTCTGCCATGACCTTGCGGTAGAAGAGCGCCTCTACCGACTGGTACAGCTCGGACTTCATCTCCGCGAGGTGCTGCGCGAGCTTGGCCTCGAAATAGGGCAGGAAGTCCCGCGGTGCATTCGTGAACCGGACGGTCTGAATGGCAATCGACGGAACGAGGCCCTGCCGCCGCTGGTGAGGCCTCTGGCTCGGCGGTGCCGTGTTGGGCAGGGCTACAAGTGAGTCATAGACAATGTGGGCCTTCGCAGCTCTCGCTTCTGGCGTGTCGGCAACTACGGGCGGCTGTAGCATAATATTCTCGGAGCCTTGGGGCGAGGCATCTGCAGAGCCGCAGGCTGCAAGAGCCAGGCTGGACGGCCTGGACAAGGCAGTAGCCACGAAGCTGAAGGCCCTAGGGTTTCTGTTGCTGGGAGATAGTGCATCCTCGTCTATACCATACGAAGGCACTGACGTAAGCGCTGGGAAAGAGGGCATCATGGAGTGAGCGCGCGAGATATATTCGAGATCGTCGTAGAGCCTCATACAGACCTCGAGGTTGATAGCGTCGAGAATATCTGAGCGCAGTTTCACGATGCGCTCCTCGTCGAACAAGAATGTGTTCGGTATGGTCTCGGCGGTGGAAGGGAAGATCAGCTTCGACAGGGCTTCGAAGAACGGAGCTGTCCCGCCCAACGCTCGGTTCTGCTGGGGCTTCCCGGAGTAGGTCCGTATCGCCTCGGGAGAAAGTAGAGCAATCGATTACTCTACTATTCACCTCTGCGTTATCATATACTTCCATTATAGTTATTAACGCATTAATAGGAATTTTCTTGGCTGAGCAGCGACCCATATGTCTGGTGCTCACTATATGAGGGCACGCTCTTTTCTCTTTTCCTTTGGGTCTTCATTCTGACTAGCTAGCTAGGGGACCCCAGGGAGAGTAGACTTGCTGATTCTGGATAGCCACGGAAGCCACCTTAATAAAGTGAATTGATATTCAACCTCGCTATTATCACCTTTATTTTATAACTGTTAATATGCACGATATACTACAATTTAACCTTACAAATCGAAAAGCAATAAGACAGGTTGAAAATATGAATTTAAAAGGGTAGCCTTATGTGAGAGCATTAAATAACCATCCTTATGATCATCCGTATCCCATCTTCGCAACTCTCTCCCCTCGAAGATTTTCTAGCTTTCTGCAAATGTTAGATAGATACCTGGGGCCTGCGCCTTTCTGAGCGGTTGGCTTACGTACCCTACTACCGTCCCCGGACGCTCGTCTTCCATCTCGGCACCGGACCTTGGATTCGAAGAATGCCAACGACGCGTGCTCCAACACGTGCAGCCTGTATCGAGGTCTGGGAGAGTTCTAGACCTTGATGGCATCAGCTATACGGCGCCTCCAGGTGTAGTAGTTCCCGAGCCAGAAGCTGATGAAGGCCCTTGTTCATGGGAGACGATCCTTCCCAGCTGCTTTCGACAACTGTTCATTTTCGTGAACTGTTTCAATCTTCGTACTATTGGTATTGTTGGTATTGTTGGTGCTGGTACCGTGGGTAGTGTTGGTAGCGTTGACGGCGTTGGTGGCGCTGGCGGCGTTGGTGGTAGTGGCAGCGTAACTGGTATTGTTGGTATTAGTGCTCTTGATCGTATTAGTAAAATATTATCCCCTATTGGGTGGTTGGAGTAGTCTGCTAGTAAGGAAAGGCGCCGTAGTAACTAAGCATGATGGGCATTTGTGTATAGCTAAACCAAGGGTGAGCTCAGGTATATCCGTCATTCCGAAAGGGCGATGATAGAATTAAATCCGGCAAGCACGTTCCGGAAATGTGCGAAAAGCTTTATACAGAGATATCAGGGCGAGTTGTACGAAGCAACTTGTACATCTCCTATATATCAGAGTGACGAGAAGAAGAAGCTAAGCTTTACTAATAGCATCTCGATGAAAATTACGAATTGGGCAGAGGAGAGTAACAAGATTACAATATTCTTGGGGAAATGGAGAGCAATAAGAATCAAAGAACAGGTCTAGGGTTGACGCTAGGCTATTTTGATTCTTTAATTCTCCCTCTTCGAACAAGAGAGTAAGGCCCGTATTCAGAAATGACTGTCCGTTAAATGCTTACATATATCTTCGAACAGGTTTTTGGTCTTCCTCCCCGTCTCAAAGACCTTGATCGTACAATTCCGCTAGTATACTATCTGGCCTTTCCCAATAACTATCTGGGCGCCGGTCTTCGCACTCACGAAAAATGTATCGTTATCTTTATCGGCATCGAATTCCTGCGGCTTAAATAACTAAAACAGGTTAGAGGCACATTAGAGAACAAGGCGAAGATGCGCATACTTCCATTGGGGGCTATATATAGATGCGATTGCGAGATGACTACGCAACTCGAAGATATGACATTGCTGAATGTCGTGAAAGTTGATTTCTGAGTATTTGCGGACGAGGAATATACAAATCGAGACATTGCTTCGTATATGTCTTGGGCATGGGTTTACTGAAGAGAGACAAAGACATTACTATTCAGGTCTTCTAATGCATTAGTGCCTAGGTTGTTATGGAAAGTCTGAATGTAGGCAGGTGGTAGGCAAGGGTGTGGAAAAGTGGAGCAACCAGCTGCCTAACCCTGGCATTTCTGTGCTCTATATATTTATGGCTGAGCACCATACAGCCATTTTCAGTCTCTTTTGTAAAAGACAGATATTTATCTCAATACTCATTGTACCCATTCCCTTGCTCGATATTAGGTGCCTATTTTGCCACAAAAAGAAGTGGGGTGGAAGCGGGAGATTGCATCTGAGCAATTCGATACTAACAAGGATAAATTCTATTTTGTCTTGAGAATTCTTGGATTTCTCTAGATGAACGAAGAACAGCCTGGATTCGACTCTACTATTATCACACCAGGCAGCATGCGATATATCGAGATTGAACGCGACAGTCAGATAGAACGCCTGATTATCGACAAGGTTATAAAGCGTGTATCTGACATAGGTGGCCGATTGAAGGGTAGTTAGCCTACTATCACGTGGGAGCGTGTCAAGCCGATACGGGCAAGCTTGAGGAGCTCGCGACAGAGACGTACTGGCAGCGTGCCGATGCATGAATCCTGGCTACAGGCAAGCGGCCTCTCAGGCTTTGCGGGGGCGACTAATGATCGTAGCTGATAGTACTTGAATACATATTACGTTAATCACGTGGGGCCTGATGCACTAGCGGGAATCGCCCCGAGTTAGTAGTTACGCGACGTGTTTCAATCCGCGCGTCTTCACGCCCGCTCGTCGTCTTGTCAACAATCTACTCCCTACCTAAATGTACGGACATTCTAGCTTTTTTACGCGATTCGATACTGCATATATCCAGGATACTTCTCTTAATGCAGTCTTAATACCTAAGTATGTATAATAATCTGTATTTCGCATTGAAACTAACGCGATATACAGGGACATACTAGAGCCTCTACTCAACTACAACCCGCTAATGGACCAGCCGATTAATAACTCGAGAAATATCGATATGGCCTCCATACAAAACAAGAGCGCAGCGGCCCTGCCAAGAATACCACATTTGTTGCAGAATGCTGCCGTACAGCTTTCCGAGGCAGGCAGCATCCAGACTTCAACTCAACGAACCCCAGCGACATCGGTCTCACCACCCAAAAATTCGAAGCCAAGTAAAAGAGGACGCATATCGCGCATTACTCGTCCTGAGCCGGGTTCCCTCTACGATATCATGCACGATCACCCTGGCGAGGCACTATTTATCACTCCAATACATTGGACCGATATACATGGACAATTGCTTCGCGTCAGTTTTGACGATCGCGGTCTTATACAGAAGCCAGTCCCTAATCTCGACTCCAACCTGTCCTATTCACCGCCTCATGGGAGTAAGATTGCGGCTGGCCTTATCAAACACCTCACGAATCTTCTTACTCCCGAGTTTCCATACCCTACGCATTCTATCAAAGAAGTTATGCGCACTTTCTTTCCAGTAACCTTGTCCGAGGCGGAGAGCCGTACTAAAGAATTCGAATGCCGCTTTGGCAACTGCACTATCAAGCGCGCTGTGCATATTAGCGTCTTATGGAAGCACTGCGATGACAAGGAGAGCCGAAGCAAGGAACGCAATCACCCCAGCGGCCGCCGACAATTGAGTCGGCCTGTGCTTGCCTTTGTTAACAGACCGAGCTTGAATATGGTCCGTTGCAACTTGTATCAAGTCGCGCCGGGGCCAGCGAATGGCGACCGACAGAACACACCAGTCCTGAATCTCCAAAGACTGCGATCGAAGCGACTCGTGCCAAAGAACAGAAACCACGATTCTTACCTTGTCGCTGCCATGCTAGCCATAGCACAATCTGAATGCTATCCGCAAAGCGTTGCGTGGTCATCTAGGTTATCTTCACAAAGCCCTGCAGTCTCTGCAGAAAGAACACCACTACAGCCCGTTTTCAGGGATGTGCCAGTTATAATCTTGTCCCAGGATAGCAGCATGGCTGAGTTTGTCGTCTACGATACAGTTGTATCAGCCGCTTTCCTCAAGCGCTTTGCGGAGCCGGCCAAAGCACCTAGTGCTGATTCCCTTCATAACAGCGGCCTCCAAGTCAAAGTTACTAGGGTATCCATATGGCCCCTCCTGGGCCTGAAGGAGAGACTCGCCCAAGCTCTCGGACCCGACGTCGCTGGGGAGGGAATTACCGAAGGAGAGATAGAAACGTGGGAGTCGGAGCCGGAGTATCAAATACATTCTAATAGTCTGAAGCGACGCAGAGAGAAATCGCCTGACGATTTCTGCACTAGCTTCGGTTCCGTGGACAACGGCTTGGGTAAGAGAAACTCCTCTCTTCCTACTGATCTAGCGGCTGACCCAAGTATTACAGCTGCCTCGCGCGCGCTACTGCCAAGAATACCGAAAAGAAGGGGTGCGCAGGCCAGGAATGGGTTTGAGGCATGCTAGGCTTGGAGTCTTAAAAGTCAGCTTTGGCGATGTCCTCCCTACAGATGCACATTAGGGATGTTACAAGGGCTTGTGTATGGAGGGCTTGACAGGGTCTGTATTTTTTAACGTGATAATCACTACGGGGGTCTAAGGAGTGCTTGTCCTCTTTTCTCCTTCCTTGCTCTAAGGTCCCCGGGCTGGCTTCTCATAAACAGCCCGTCTATATGGGTGCTTAAGGCTTCTATTGCACAGCCTCCCTGTTGATGCAGTTGGCTGTACCCTGTTGAGGGAGTCGAAGCCTCTTTCCCTATCGCTTCCGGGCCCCTGGCTGGGCCGGCGTTTAGCTTCCCGAGGAATGTCCGTGTGACACCCGCCTCGATTGCGGAAGCGGAGAGTTATTAGGGTGTGAATCACTAGCTCGGGTTAACTGGCTTTTTTCTTATAAACTCGGTAATCGTAAATGGGTTGACAATAATAGTGTCTACCTTCTTATCAAGTAACTAAGGCAGGGCTCGAGGGTTTCGTATACCATTCCTCCGACTAGCGACTGTAGGTTCTCCTTATTACGTCGATAGTAGGGTGGCAGCTCATGCTATCACATTACGACGCGCCGCCCGGCGGCCTGATATCTAAAAGAAAATGCAACGATGTTTCAATTCAGAATAGCGAGGCCACTTTCGTATCAAGGCTAATCGATCCCTCTACCGGCGCTAATGTCTCCTACTTGCCATAGGCTCTCATAGATAAGATTATAAAAAGCACACCCCCTCATACTTCACACATCCTCCAGCCGCTTGATCTAGGGGTCTTCTCGTCCTTGGAAAGGTATTGGTTTATGGCCAGTAGCCCTGGCTAAGCCGCTCTTGAGCCCTCTCCTCCTCCGGAAAGACAACCAGCCACCTCCCAGCCAATCGATTTTGGCTTGGACATCTTCGCCAGCCTCAACAGAGGGTCTGCCAGCATTTTTGACCCCCTTAGAGAAATACAGAACCCCCAGGAGGACCAGAGAGCTCAAGGCTCAAGTTCAGGAGATTCAGAGGCTAATACGGCCCTCGCCAGTATGCCGAACACTCTTTAGAAAGATCGTCAAAGGGTGGGAGGAGAGGGACCTGGTAGAGGCAAGGGATCAGCGAAAGATTCGAATTCTAGAGGCTCGGAATGCGGCTCTGAAGCCTTCAAAAAGAAGGAGGGTCGATATTAGTCCGAATTCGAAGTTCGTCAACATCGACGCTATACGGAAGGCTCAAATCAAGGCCGATCGTGATGGGAATGCCACGGGCGAAAAGAGAGAGGTCGAAATACCCGTGGCTGAAGAGGACTGTAGTATCGTAGCTTAAATGGTTGAGAAATAAACAAGTGAAATATGGGTGTGAAATCGGGGGGGGGGGTTTGTCAGGGTGGGCGGCTAAGGGGTATGGCGACTTATTATGGATTTTATAGGAGCGAGCCTAGGCCGTTTCCTAGCGCAAGAGACCGACGTCAAACAACAGCCCGTCGTTTTGGACCCAAATATAGACGAGATAATACTTGATACCATCTATGACCAGATTGCTAGCTTCATTCTCGAGCTCTCGCGCCCAGAATTCTCACGGATTGGAGCCCTGTCTAAGGATGCTATATCTGGCCAATGGACTGTTTCTAGACGACCATTGACCTACGATATGAACGAGGTTGTCACCGTCGGTAGCTGCCTTGCCTAGTAGTTTGCCACCACCGGTTCGTTTGATAGTGCCAGCGATTATTTTGCTGCATGTACGCAATACTTCCAAGCACATTTAGCGGCACAGTATAATATTGCTGGCGACGACAGAGACCTTGCCTGGAAGCAGTTCGTCGCACGCCGCTGCCTCCCTAAGCTGATCCCCACCTTCGATATCATCGACAACGCCGGGCCATTCCGGCTCTTTTGTAACGACTTGCGACCTACAAATATGCTCATCGATCTAAAGACGCCACGGATTACGGCCGTATTTAACTTTGAGTTTACCAATGTCATGCCGGCCCAGTTTGTCTACGATGTGCCGTAATGGCTGCTGCTCCAGCGGCTAGCAGTGGGGCTAAGAAATGGAAAGATGGAGGATTTATTACGCCTTTTCGAATAGCGAAAGGACCAATTTATTCGCGCCGTGGAGCGCGTAGAGGCCAGGTTGTCGCTCCCTGGAAAGCCGCGCCTGTCCGCTCGGATGCGGGACTCGTAGGACAGCGGGCGTTTCTGGCTCAACCGCACATTCAGGTGCAGCTTTGAAGTTAACGACTTCTACTGGCAGATGCTGCACAAGGAAGGATCGGGAGAAGCGATGCTGGATGATGCAACAATGGCTGAGAAGGAGGGGTTCCTGGAGCGGGAAATATATCAACTTGGTGAATATTGTAGAGAGAAAGGGAATGGCGAGCGCTTTGCAGAGGAGTAGGCCTACCAGGATGTGCACCCAGATCAATATCGCTAGCATGGAATGGACATTCAAGGAGAAAGATTGATTGTTCAACTATTCGAAGAACAGTTACGCAACCTTAGACGCCCCTGCCGCGCTTCTCCCAGATATGGTTCCAGCATCCTCTACAACCTTCTTCATCTCCTCTGCCCTCTTCGCCTCCTCGTCCTCCTGCCGATGCTGCTTTATAAGCTCTTCCCGCCGCTCCTAAGACGATTCACTCTGTTTGATGACGGCTTCTAGATCTTCCGTCTCTACGATTAGGCCGCCTTAGCGAGCAGATATGGTGTGATTGCAATCGTGCTTGCGCTCGGTGTTTCTAGTGCGCTAGAAGTTTCGTATATATAAAAAGACGTGCGAAAACCAGCACTCTAGTAGGATCACTATACGTCCCGACAAGTTTGCAGATAGCGGCTTCCAATTGGTACTGGCTGCAACCAGATAGCATGTAGCGCGATCATACGAACAGAAAACTTGGCTTTCGATTACTTTTAGGCCTTGTTAACAGGAGCAAAGGCGTAACAACTTTTAAGTTAGGACTCATGTAGCCTTAACAGATATAGCAGCACCACCCAGTTTAAACCCCCCGCTATATATGCTCAACGCTGCCATATGGACTGGGCGTTTGCGGCCATCTTGGATCGTATTTCTTTTGCAACCAATGATGGTATTGCTTCAGAAGCCGGGCAACTGCAGGTTATCAGAATAGGATGTAGCCCCCGATAAAGAATATATGACCAAGGATTTATACTCTTTATACTCGCTGACTGAATATGCTTGTCGAGGAGCATGAAATAAGCACCTAATAAGTACTTTGAGAGTAAAAACGATTTCAAGCAGTAGATATCTTCCTTAGCCTCTACGCTATCGAAGCTTCAGTTCATCCCACGAGACCTCGCGAGAGCATAGTGTTATAAGAAAGTACATACGACCGGAACATTTCTTTGCCTCTGCAAAAAGCTGTGCATTGTCGGCTGAAGACTGGTGTGGAATCACGAGAGACAAAGGTCCTTCGGGAAGGAATGTCATACCTTACAGTACCCTGAGCTAGATATGTATGGGAAAAGGTTGGTTGGAAATTTGGAGTTTGAGCATGATACAAAGACCTCGAGCTTCCGGTGAAGGTATATTGTATCCATATAAACCTTTTGATCTCGAGCTGCTCTCATTCTAATTGAATGCAATTCCCTCTTCTGTCAGTCTGGTGGCCGGCATTGGTGCTTAGCATATCTACTGCTACTATCGGCAATCCTTCTGTTTTAGGAAAATATCATTCGACTTCGTAAGAAAGCGTTTTTAGTCGACTTCTCTAGAATTCTTAGTAAAGGCAAATGATCTTTGCAAACTTCAATTGTATATATTGATGCTTCATCTAGTCATGAATTATATTCGCTAAAATAATCAGTCCCGAATACGGAAATTACTCGTCGTCGCTATCCCCCTCCTTCTCTCCGTCCTCCTCCTCTTCCTCTTTATTACCCATCGTTGGCGGTTCCCAGGCGTCTTCTAGCCTCCAGCCCTTGCCGAGAGACGCGAAAGATACATCGGGACGCCTCAGATTTTCTGGGGGGTCGTAAAGTCCCACCCCGATGAGCATGTCTCCATCTCCTTCTTTTTCCTTTTCATCTCCGTGCTTGCCCTCCTCTTCCATCACCTGCTGATGCTGCTCGTAGTCATCATCCTTGTCCTCGGGTGGCGAATAGAGAACTGCTGTCTGTTTGATCATGACTGCTTCAGGTAGCTGGATAGCCGGGCTATCCTCCGGCGTGGATCGCGTCATCAGGTTGATACCGTAACCAGCAGGCGGGACATGCATCCACGATGCCGGAGCATAAGAGGCTTCCATATAGCCAGGTACGGATTTTGGCATATATACCGTAGCGGGGATAAAGGCTAGTGTCGGGGCATAATCCGTAAATGGCATGCTGGGTACAAAGGGCGCAGCAAAAGGGTTCCAGACGAGTGAGGCGTAAACCTGTGTATGAACTAGCTCGTAAGTGGTATATGGGGGCATTGCCAGTGATGAGAAGTTGGAAATGGGTGCACTGTATGCTGCGTAGGCGGCAGGTAATATAGGGGCCATCTGGACCGGGGTTCCGCTGAAATCGCAGTCCCAGTAATCGGGAAAGGGAAACTGTGAAGCTTGAGGCTGATATTGAGAAGCAGCCGGCGGGGCCGAGATTTGATCTGTCTCAGGTAGTTGTGTTGAAGCGTGCCAGCTGACAGGCATAGCTAGCTTCCTGACGGGTCCGTAGTGGTTGTTGCAAAAGGCCTCCAGTCCGGGGGTAGGCAGATACGACTGGTCTCGCATCTCCTGGACTCTCTGCTGCAGGAAAAGATCACTTGTCATTGTCTGTTGACGCTGTTGCTTGAAAATGGTCCTCGAGCGTTTCCTCGTACTCGACAGCTTCACAACCTTCATACTATTTCCGGTGTTACGATGCATGAAGTGGGGAATGCATATCAGCAACCAACAAGCCAAATGACAGGACAGGAAGGCCCGGTTGGATATGCAATAAGGCACGTTGGCCCAGCCAACACGGGCTGACGGAGGAACGTTTACCCCGGCGCTTAGCTACGGAACGAGGATCCCCTCGTCTACATAAGAAGGCAGGACTCCCGGACAGACTCGAAAGAAAAAGGGGGATCCTCAACGAAGCTAGACCTAAGAAGAATATGACTTAAGTTGACTCCAGCTTTCTCCCGAACCCTGATCCTTACATCCGGCGAGAGCACTGCTAGAATCCTTTAACTGCCTTCGACTCTCTGGAGTCAATAGACCTTTCGAGATGGCCTCAAACAAGGCGTTGTTGTTCTAGGATACTGGCGGTATGTATGGGAGATAGGATTTAACAAAAGAAGCCGCTATTTTGAGGCCACCTGGGACTACTCGTGATGTGATGCGGTGTATGCGATAGTTGATCAACTGCTGCCGCTGCCGCCGTTTTTATTGTTATATGTGTATGTGTGTACGTGTGTGGTTATAAGCATGAGAAGTGGTTAGACAGAGTAGGAAACTTGAGGAAGAGAGAGGGGTATCAAACTTGTTACGAGCAGGGCGCACAGCAGGGATTCTATTAGCTGAGCAGCGACCCATACGTCTGCTGCTCACTATATAAAGGATATATTTTACTCCTTTATATTTCAGCCATTTAAGCCACGATAATACAGTCCTCTTCAGCCAAGAGTATTTCATGCTCGCTCTCTTCGCCTGTAGCATCCCGATTACGATCGGCTTTCATTTGAGCTTTCTTAATAGCCTCGATCGTAAGGAACTTCGAGTTCGGACTAGTATTTACCTTCCTCCTCTTGGACGGCTTCCTGGCCGCCTCTTGAGCCTCTAGGACTTGAATCTTTCGCTGATCCCTCGCCTGTACTAGGTCCATTCCCTCCTACCCTTTAACTATCTTTCTGAAGAGCAATCGGCTTACTGGCGTAAGTCCCATCAGCTTCTGAATCTCGCGAACCTGGGCCCTTAATTCCGTAGTCTTCTTGGGGGTCGAATATTTGTCTGGCTGGCTCGAAATCGCTGGAAGATCTTCTCCCAAGGATGGCGAGTATGCCCAGGCTAATATTAACTGGCTGGGAGGTTGTTTGCTGACGCTCCAGATCACGACAAGGTTCATTATCGGTTTCGCTACGGAGATTAGCCATAGGTAGGCACCTAGTTTTATTCTCCTCAAGCTCTATAGTCCGTCCTAAGTAGAAAGGCCAAGTAATTAATGTCGGCAACACCGCCCTTCACGTAACAGGCCTGTTACCACGCCTCAAAGAGCTTCGACAGCTGTTGTAGCTTTGGTTTATGGTGGATCCATAGATTACCTACGTGTGTGACTGTGGCTATACGTTTCAGAAAGGGTCCCTAGCGAAAACGGGATCAAAATTATAACTGAAGTCATCCTGACTACTGAGATTCAGCGACTAGCAATATTGCCATCGCACGATAACATTCCATCCGTCGTCAAAGAACTGCTGGTCCTTTACCTGGCTGGTCAAATGGTCCTCGCAGTGAGTGAGGATACCAGAGACACCCTGCGAGATCCGGCCGAAATAGGGAAGAGTCTTCGCCTGTAAGTTCTACGATCTAATTTTAGGTTAGCTTCACTTAATCTGTTCGCTCCCCGATAGGGCCAACCATAATCCAGGGTATATATACATTATTGCACCACCAGGTAGCTGCATCGCTCTCGCAGGATACCCGTCCGCAGTTTCCGGAGCCGGGTCCGTTGGTAGTCTTACTGGGGACGCCGTCGAAGTATATCATGCCGCTAAAGACAGAGCTAATGCCGCACTAGCTCCAGCCGTGGACGTTGCAGAAGTACTGCGTAGGGATGTCGTCCATCTCGAGGGGAGAGGAATAGTCGGCGTTAGCCTACTTGTGGGCCGTAGAGGATATCGCATTCTTCTCTTGACTGCGATCGTAAATAGCGGCGGCGGCGACAGGATCAGCTTGCTGGATGCCGGCGAAGACATCTTGGATAGCACACGTTACGGACAGGTTGCTGCAGCGATACGTCAGGTATCTAGTACCAATAGTAAGAGCAAGGTAACGTGGTTTTTGGCCGTAAGTCGCGATTCGTTACCTCGCAGTCGGTAAAGGCAGCGCCCTTGAGACCTGCTGGATAGCCTCAGGCATGCCACTATTACTTGCAGCACAGTTCAATTTTATCAAGAGGGGATAACAGGGTTGGAGAAGGGGTAGGAAGGGAACTCACTATGGAGTGTCCGTATTGTTGATTATAATATTCCATTCAAGGTCGATAATGCCGTAAGTCTTGTTGCCGGCAACAATGACATCGCTGGTACTGGTCAGAGCGGGAGCCTGTTGCACGGTTAGCCTTGACGCCATTGAGGTCGTCTTATATA
Organism: Chrysoporthe deuterocubensis; assembly: GCA_001513825.2. Classification (NCBI taxonomy): domain Eukaryota; kingdom Fungi; phylum Ascomycota; class Sordariomycetes; order Diaporthales; family Cryphonectriaceae; genus Chrysoporthe; species Chrysoporthe deuterocubensis. Next base: position 13,420 of record LJDD02000033.1, on the reverse strand, counting down.
GATAAGTAGTGAGCTTACAGAATGGGCTAGAAGGCTACTATAGATGACCGCGAGGAGGATATCGAGGAATATGAAAGAAGTCATAATGGAAGATTCTTCAGGGTATATATTAGGGATGAGAAGGGATGAGAGTTTTCAGGTAGTATAAGTTGTCGAGGGAAAGCATTTCAAGTATGATAGGCGAACAATTAGTCAAAGACGGGTTGATTGATTTCAGATTCGATATTATTGTAAGAAGAAAGGATAGATTTAACGAGGCTAGATGAGTTTGATTGACTATTATATTATATAGTTTTCAGCTCTGTTCCGTACATATGCTATCACTATGGCAGCGACACATGTGCTTGGAACAGGCTGAATTTAATCACTAATTCTCAATTATTAATCCCCCTACTCGTCAATTGCTTCATCATGGGACTTCAAATTACCAGGTAAGGCACTTCACTGACTCTTAGCACCGGATCTCAAATTTTTGCGGGACCAAGGCTCTATTGAATGCTATCAGCAATATCGTTCGAGGAGTTCCAAAGCATATGCTTATTGCGAATAACTTTACTGGCTGGATATACAGTAATTCACTTGATAGATCAGAATCGACAGTAGCTACGGCCATGGGGTTACCATATCGTTTTCCCAGGCAAGCGAATATATGGAGGAATAGATAGTAGTGCCATTCATCTGGTAGGCTTCCTTACAATCGCTCATTAAGAAGCTTCGGCGTAATGCGTAATGGGCTTACAGAATACAGAACGTTCCATTCCGGACGGCCCTTCTAGCGACTATTTACTGTATCCTTTCAGACAAGACAGCCACCACTGGATTTACTGAGCTACTTCATTACCAAACCCAGAAAATTCCCCGATAATGGATACCATAAGGCTATGGATTCGGTTCTCGCTTTTGGCCCTCATAAATATATGATTATTAGCCTGGTATAGTATTGAATATATAAATACGTGCTATGAGTTCATGATATGCTATGAAGTCGTTTTGCTGTTTATGAAATGCAGTAGCACTAATCTGAGGGACGATCATTCATGCGAGCAAACAAGATATCCACAGCGCGGTCCGCTACTAAATAGTATAACGCTTTCAAGTTCCTCTCTTCGTTTGCAATACTATAATCCCGTAGGCCATATATCGTCAATACGGCAGATACGATATACTGCCCTTCTATCTTCCAATAACGCTGCAGTGCATACACATAAAACTCCTGCTGGGTAAAGGAAAACGGTGAAGGAGGCGTCGTTTCGCCAGGGAACACGATACCCCAGATCTTGGCCCATTATTGTGCCACAGACCCTAGCGCGCTTCTTTCAGCATTCTCCATTTTGCCATCCTCCATTTCGTCATCCTCCATTTCGTTATCCTCCATTTCGTCATCCTCCATTTCGTCAAGTTATCGTACTTGTGCATCGGTAACTCCCTCAAAGTTAACTGGTAGTTGATAGGTATATACCCAGCTCCGCATATGAGCATCTCGGTCCTTCGCTATGGAAAATTCTTCGTAGAAAACAGAGCAGAACATGGGCTCTGGGTGCATGAGGCATATATATTCCCTCATATCGTCAGCGCTCAAAAGGCGATATCGCGTTAAACAGTAAATGTGCTTCTCCTTATTCTTCAGGTAGAATGGGCATATCCAGATGCTGCGATTCGTCCATTGGCTCTCTACTGGACTAGAATCATTATCTTCGGTATCAGGCATCGCGTCAAAACCTGACCATGGGAGAAAAGCGAGCCTGATGCGCTTCCAACGCCTCTGTAAATGTGCCCTCCTCGATCTCCTCCCAGAATAAGTGCGCCCGGAGCAAAAACCCTCGATAGCGTCTCTCGTCAGCTTATCAATGACTTCTTGAGTTGCAAATACGTGGCCAGGATCGAGTTTCGGCGCCCCTGGGCTGTACGTCTCAGGAATATCCTGATAATCCTCTGCAGGCTTTGTAGTCGCAATTTCAGCCCGGTTGAAATGCTGACGCTCGACCGCTGTTATTGAAGACCCTCCCGATGTGTGATTTGTGTGAATAAGTCTAGTCAGCGAATACCCCTGACTTTTAATGGGATGAAGTCCATCTTCAGATACTGATGCTGGATGTTATACGGACACCTAAGGGTGCCCTAAGAAAGGAAGGTTATTAAGGCATTGCGAGTTACGCGCCGTTGGGCATGAAGACCCGCCCAACAGCAGGAAGAAAGGTACCCAACTGCATAAGGAAGGAGGCTGTGCAATAGATGCCTGAGGCAGACGTCGGGAACCAAGGTCTCTAAGTATGGCGGGAACACGCCCGTCGGACCAAGGATGGACCTGGTTCCTCAAGCACTCCTTAGACCACCTTAACAGTTATCATTAAATGAAGACCCCTTCCAAGCCTAGAACTCTGCCCTTGTAATACTCATCGTGAGCAATCGCCTAAGGGGAAATAGAGACTTCGTAGTGGCTGTACTTGGCCCCGTCGTAAGGGCGGCTTGTGTACTGTTAGAAGGGCTTATGTAAGGGCTTGGGAATCGCCTTCGTGATGGAGGCATGAATCATTGTGCTGACCGCGATTCCATCGTCCATTTGTCTGGATTCGTCGTCCTAGTCGATACGGACGAGGAGCTCTATCTTCTGGGTTTCCCTGAGCGGATGGTTCTCCTTCCAAGCGGTGAAGAGAGGCTCCAGAACGGAGTATTTCCGCTGAGTATGCAGGGGGGCCTTCAGCAAAAGTATTGATGGGCATATTGAAAGTGGCAACATTTTGATATCTGCTACGGAGGCGGATCATTAGCTGAGTTGTCAAATACCGCACCTCTGCCTATTCCGCTTGGGGTCCTCGACTCTCTCGAAGCTGCGGTCCTGCGTCGCGCGGCTGGGCCGTCGCCATTACGACCGCCATCGCCGTCATCTAGCATATCAACCGGACGCCACCCTCCGTCTGAGCGTCGGCAGTATATGCATACGCCCACGTGGCTCTACTCTATCCTAACTTTCGCGGGTTGTATGCCTAGTTACGTCCCGAGATGGAAATATTCCATATGCGTTCATATAATCCCACGGGCTGCAGTAACGAAATATCCTAGAACTGAATGGATCTGTCAATTCAATCGACAATATTGCGATCGATTACGACGATACTGTCCCCGTATGCTGCGTCCGTAACCCTGGACCGAATCTTCTCCATATTCTCTTCTCGACTATGGTTTTGGAAGTCTTTGGCTATATTGAGAATCTCAACTGCCAAGTTAAATAGAAACAATACGGGAGATTTATATAACTATATTATGTGAAAGCAGCCAGACGTAGTTCCATCTAAGCTTGTACTACAATGCTCCTGTTCCTAGCAGCATATCAAAGTAGCCACAAGCAAACAAAAGGAAATATATTATATCGCTGCTCGTTTAGCATGGACACTGTGAAACCAAGCGTTGCAGGTGCATTCCATTTCTGCACGTAAAAGATAAGCTTGGATTCAGCTATTTACGGCTATGCAGACAAGGTGATGTCAATATCGTTCTGTAATGACGAGCAGGGAAAAAAGAGAAAGAAAAAGCGAATCGGGATGAAAACTAACATGAAACCTTTTCCCTCTCCCAGCTAGGTTTTCTCCCGGTTTTTACACAAATTCGAGAACAATTGTTTAGCTATCCGGAGCTATTTGAAGGCGTATAGTCTTGGCAGTTTTGACAGGGTCGTTTGCTTATACCGTCATTTCTTTCAACTCCTGTCGTGCAGCCACATTCGCCGATATAGACGCACGGATCTACCCTTTTTCTATCTGCAGTCCTTCTCACGTCCTCACAGGGGACATATTCATTATAGTAGTCGGTTTCGTTCTGGCCGCACTCACAACAAGTCGTTATCTTCCAAACATTTTCACACATTTCTGGGTTTGATGCCTTGTCGGACCGAATTTGAAGTATTCAAAGATTTGCGAATTTGGAATTGAGGTAAGGGATGAGATTGAAAGATATCGTAAGAATGATTAATCCAAGCCACCCTCTTTATATATTCTATCTGGAGGCCTCCCGCAATAGTAAACCGAGACCCTAACCCTATCCTTAACTCGAAGCATTGTACAAACCTTGGTATGGGTCGACGATCCGATTTTCATCAAACCGGTATATTAGCTTGCTTGCATTCTGGCATTGCCACTTCCGAGACGACCACGCTTAACGGCATCGATCACATATCTGCAGAGTAATCTTAAGGTTTTTGCGAACAAAATATTTCCTGTTTGGCTATCAGCAGGGAAATAGAGCACCAATAGACAGACATGCAGTGCATCAACCAACATATGATAAGTCGCCATACCCCTATAAAATTTCATACGTATTTCACTCCTTTATTTCTCAACCACCTAAGCAATATTATACAGTCCTCTTCAGGTAAAGGTATTTCGACCTCGCTCTCTTCGCCTATAGCATCCCCATCGCGATTGACCTCCATTTGAGCCTTCCTGGTGGCTTCGATCGTGACGAACTTCGAATTCGGACTAATATTTACCTTCCTCTTCCTGAAAAGCCTCTTAGCTATATCTCGATCTTCTATGACTTGAATTTTTCGCCAGTCCTTCGTCTGTACCATGTCCCTCTCCGTTTACCCCTTAACTATCTTTCTAAAAAGCATTCAGGCATGCTACATGTCGAAAACTCCTAGCCCCGAGCAGATGCAGCCCAGTAGACTCAACATTCCCCTCGCAGAGCTGTGCTATATCTTCCTATATGGATGCGACCTTCTTTATCGACCTAGAGCCTGGAAAGTATGCCTCGTTCTTGTCCTGCGATCCACCTGGATCGAATCCACGGTCAGGGGCTTTTTGCCACCAACGTTGCTGGGTCCTTATCGGAACACCAGTATATTTAACAGCAGTATCATATTTAAGACCAATAGCAAGATAGCTAAGGACTTGAGATCTTGTTGCAATATAGTATTTCATCTTAACTAATATAGTTGAGAATGAACGAAGAGAAGCTAGGAACTCGTCGGGACAAACGTACGGCGGGGATTCAAAACTATCCTCTTTGTTTAGGTAACCCTGCAAAATGTGGCTTGGGCAACAGCATGAGCCTGCCGCTAGGATGGGCTCCTGTCTTACCAACACTACCAATACAACCACAACCAATACTACCAACACTACCAACAGTACTAACGCCTATTCTTTCCTTATTCCAATTTGGATTAGATTGCAACACTTTAGTGCAACAAAACGTCTGGTAAAAGAACTGTTTGATTCTCGGATCAAGTTTAATATTACAGATTCGAACGTAATCCAGTCCAGCAAGTGTTCACTATCAACCTCCTCCCTCGTAAAATGTTGCTTGCTAAAAAGACTAGGGTGCACTAGTAAGCTCGTAGTCAGATAGAAAGAAGACTGGAATAGGTAGCAAGGCGTATTTCTAGCACATACAACCGTGCTTCTGGAATCCCGGTTCCCAAAATCATATAATACTAAAGCCGGGAATCGGGAATCCGAAACTAAAAGAAGATTACTATCGCACCCAGCTACCGAGCGTCCTGGATCCTGAATCTCTAGCGAGTCACTAATCTTATATTCGGGTTTATTATTCCAACTATAAAATATCTATAACGCCCTTCGCATAATATATAAACAAATCAGTTTGTTATCAATGTAATATAACATGTCGCTAAAGTACCAAACAATTATCTATGGCGCAATATGGTTACCGGAGTAATGACTGTGAAAGAAGTCACGTCGGACACCTCGAAAGAATGCTGAAAAAGCTGAGAATTGAAGGGGATGGAGCTGGCAATCTCGATAACGTCTGCGAACCTCTGGAGACAGATATTGTCAGCGAGACGAAGAGTGAAAATATCGTATCGGGTGTCAAACCTATAGATATAGACCCAAAGACTAATGTATGCATAAACGATATAAACCCAGAACAGGCCGGAAGCAGCATCCTAACCCCATACCACATGCGCGTCAATCAGAATATGCAAAACCCACTCGACAAAAAGACAACACTAACCCCGGCCATAAGTCGATATCCCATTTATTGTTCACAAAGAAAGTCCAAAAAGAAAACCATGCATGAAGTAAAGCTACGGCGAATAACGGCCCTGAGCAAAAGGCTAATCGGAAATGATCCGATCGGAACTTTCGCTGACAACTGCGAGAAAACTCTGCCCGACTGGGTCGCATTGCTTCGCAAGGCTACGTTGCCGAATGGCATTACGAGCAAAGATCCTTCCATTATAATCGCATTCAAAGCTGTAGATAATGTGATTTGCGGACAAGGCACGAGGATGCTACAACGGCTCGCCAATGTCCAGCTAATGCGGCTTTTCGATTCTCTCAAAAGTATAATAAAGTCCGATAGAAACGAAGGGCGGATCCATCGCGAACCTTACCATACGGATGCCAATATTGCTATGGATATATATATAAGCGCCCAGGAAACACGATTCAGTTCAGAAGACGTCAGACTCAACGTAAAACAAAGCCGTAAGCGGTTTAGCAAAAGATGGAATGACTTGGCAACCATATCGCCGCTCTTTGTCTTAGTCTACTCTAATGCCGCCGAAGCGATCATGTAAGTGACTATTACCCTTCAGGTCTTCTATCGGCTAATTATCCCAAAGTCAAGATTTCAAGAATATAAATAACCAAAATTTGAATTCGGTAGCTAAAAACATCTCAAATATATATTCCGGGCAATTTGTCAGTACGTGTACTTATCTCTCTAGAGTAGTAGAAGCTGCAGTCAGATCAAAGGCCCCCCTTGATATGGTTTCGTTTTCAGCTACTCAAATCAAAAGGAGTCTGGCCCTTTGATGGAACTGGGGAACCGGGTTCTCAGTATGGACTTGTATAGCGCTGGATGCTTCGGAGCGTACCTTTGTCGAAATGAAGAGGGGATCGACGAAGTGAATATATCGGGTTCTGAAAAGATATCTTATAGCGTACTTGTTAGTCAAGGCGGTCAACTAAACAGTAAGGCGGTCTTATGCTGTGAAGGATTGATTGTCTTGATTTCTTATATGAATGCTGTCGTAATCTCGGCGATCTGTGGTGTTGGCAATAATGATGTTGGTAGTTGGCGACGTTGGCGGTTAGCGATGTTGGTGGTTGGCGATTCTGATGATTGGCGATGTTAGTGGTTGGCGATTCTGATGATTGGCGATGTTAGTGGTTGGCGATATTGTAGTATTAATAGTATCTAGCCTATTATTCATTACACTAACGATTTACTCTATATATCTCTATATAATATATTACGATATGTTTCTCGGGCCGTACAAATCCCATTATCCGGCCTATATTTTCTGTTCTAATAAATATCATCTAGTTTCGAATTAATAGAAGGGAAAATCTTGTCCTAGTAGCCTTCTTTTCTCATTATTACAATACATTGTCGCTATATCCCGCATTTATCACCCGACAGACCCTCATGTTTTCCTTCAACGCCAGCCGCTTGTTACAATTTCGCTCCCTTCCTAGCTCTTGGAGAAAGCCCAAGCAAGATGAGCGGCGCCAGTCTCAAACCCAGCCGGCGGATGAGCCTCTTCCGCGAGTGGCGGACTGGAAGCCTGATACCCATACAATCCTCATTATGCTTGCTTTGAGTTTTGTCTCGTGCATGGTATCTCTAGATGCCACAATTATTGTAACATCTCTGAACGTAAGTATAATTCCCGTAACCGGCTATTTAGGGTTTGCGTTACTGCGATACTATTTCTAATCTCTAACCTAATATCCTGCAGTCTATCGTACAAGATCTCGAGAGTCCAACCACTCAAGGCATCTGGGTGGGCACGGCCTACCTACTTTCCACATCCGTAGCCATGCCGATTCTTTCCTCCCTGTCCAACATTTTTGGGCGGCATCTTTTGCTTATCTTTTCCATCTCGCTGTTCACTATAGGCACGACTGTCTGCGCGACATCTCAAGGCATCGCCCAGCTTCTCGCGGGCCGTTCCGTGCAAGGCATAGGCGGTGGCGGTATTATCGTCATCTCGCTCATTACATTCTGTGACTTAGTGCCCCTTCGGCAGCGGCCGAAATGGTATGTTATCCTTCCATTCTGTGATTCGTAAATGCGTATACTCACTTTTTTTTTCTTTTTCCTTTTCTTTTTCCAGGTACGGTACTGTACAGGGCGCGTGGGCCCTAGGAACCTGTATTGGCCCTATTGCCGGAGGAGCTATCGCCCAGCGTACTTCATGGCGTTGGATTTTTTATATTATGTTTCCCTTCTGCGCTCTCGGCCTGGTCGCTATTCCCCTTGTGTTAACGACTAGGCCGCGCGTCGAAACTATGGGCGCCAAATTGCGGCGGATCGACTGGGTTGGTTTGCTCGTCTTCATGTGCAGCGCCGTTTCCTTTCTGATCGCCATATCTTGGGGCGGCACGGAATTTGCTTGGTCTAGCGCCGCCACAATCATACCCTTGGTAATTGGTGGGGTGGGGCTAGTTGGCGCAGCAGCCTGGGAACGATTCGCGGCGATAGAGCCGTTTATGCAACATACGTTATTCAGTAACGTTTCCGCTCTCGCCACGTACGCCTGCAGCGCAGCACAGGGCCTGCTGCTCTTCGGCCAGCTCTACTATGGGCCGTTCTATTTTATGTCCGTCCTGGCCTACACCCCGCTCCGCACTGGCATTGCCTTGCTTCCAGTCATGCTTACGCTCGTCCCCTCTTCTATCGTCACCGGCGCCCTGATCACGCGCTATAACAGCTACCGCTGGCCGATCTGGACCGGATGGGTCATCTGCACCGTGGGCTGCGGACTTACGACGATGTGGGATGCTGATACGTCCCCCGCCATATGGGCCATTACACTCGTCGTCTTGGGCTTGGGCCACGGCGCGATCCTTAACGCGCAAAACTTCGCCGCCCAAGCGGTTTGTGGCAGTGGCAACGAGGCGGACGCGGCTGCTATGTATGCTTTCATGAGGCACTTCGGCACGGCCTTGGGCGTCGGCATTGGCGGCGCGACCTTCCAAAATACAATGGCGCTCGAGCTTGACCGGCTAGGCGTGACGGCCGAGATCGCCAAGAACGCTGAGGCTTTCGTTCTTGAGCTGCTTACGATGCCCGCAGGCAGTGCCAAAGACGCTATCGTGGCTGGGTACGTCTTCGGTTTTAGAGGAGTCTTCCGCGTATACCTCGGCATTAGTGGGGTAGCGTTTTTCGTATCGCTGCTAATTAAATATTACGATATGGATAAGGAGCTGCGGACGGAACACAAACGGAGGAGCGTACGAATATTTGGGAGGAGCTGGAAGGCGGATCCATAGCTGCTAGCAATACCTGCACGGATTTTATTTTTGCAATCAACCGAGATCCAAGCCATTGTTACAAGGGCAGAGTTCTGGGCTTGGAGGGGTCTTTATTCAATAATAACTGTTAAGGGGATCTAAGGAGTGCTTGAAGGGCCTCCTTCTTTCTTGACCCGGCGGGGCTGTTCCCGCCGTACTTATAGACCTTTGGCCTGAACGCCTGAAGGCACCCTTAGGTATCCGTATAACAGCCATTGTCCTTTGAAATAAGCCTTTATCATTTATAGAATGTCAATTATTCTCTACCATTTGGAAAAATATATGAAGCGTCTAATACGTTATTTGCATTTTGACCAGATTTCTCCGTAATATTGAGGCCAAGCACATTTTGCCGATCTCAGACTTGTGATTGCCTTGAAGAGCGTCCGAACGAGCAAACTTGTTGCCGTATTCTTTTCCATTGCTATGAAACAAAAAATGGTTTAGGTTACAGGAACGGGCCGGATAGTTCATAGTTGCTCTTCAGTCGTCAATCTAAGTACCAGTTTCCTTATAACTGATCAGCAAAGCTTCGCTTATAGTAAGCTTAGTTGATTACTGTCGGGACGACTGGTTACAGCCATTTCCAAAGAAAAACCAATTCATTTCTCGAGATAAACCAATTTCCAAATCCTTAACACGTTGCTTTTCTTGGTATGATATTGACTAAACCAATAATCATATCGGTCGGGGTAGGGCAGACTGGTTAGATTGCTGATACTGGTCAGAGTGATGAGACTGGTCAGACTGCTGAGACTGGTCAGACTGCTGAGATTGGTCAGCGTGATGAGACTGTCAGATGCTGAGACTGGTCAGACTGCTGAGTTGGTCAGCTGCTGAGACTGGTCAGACTGCTGAGACTGGTCAGACTGCTGAGACTGGTCAGACGCTAAGACTGGTCAAGAGTGGTTATGCCCCTGTCATTTTTTTGTATTAATACTGGAATTTTCCTTGCCTTTTCTAGTTACCAACATTACCAACCAATATTACCAATCGATCCTTGTAGGTCGGTTGGTCCCTGGATAAGTTACGTATCTGAGAAGCCACGATAAACCCGCTATGCAGCGGGTCCGGGGCGGATACAAAACGTCGAACGTACAATTCAAGATAGATAATTATCTATCCGTATCGCAATTCATAATTCCATTTTGGCACCTACCTGTCCTCACGCGCAGACCAGACCATAACAAAACCAACGAAAGGTTTAGGTTACAAGAATAGGCCGGATCTGTGGATTTAGGACCAACGTAGCTTGGGTCCAATATCGGCGGCAGGGAAGCCTTCTTATGAATAATTAAGGAGGGTTTTGGATCACCTAGATCGGAAGTAATCTAAGAAGATCTATATTAAAGAGCTGGGTATATAAGATTGGACATTCTCCTACTGCCAGAATAAATTTCATAATTGCTCTATACCTACTATAACCAATCATTAACTCTAATAACCATATGTGCAAGCTACTTACCGATATCACTAATGCCGCCAGAATAACCGGCGGAAAAAATTCAGAAACACCTAGATGATAAACCTATTGTCCTAAGCCGTATGCTTTCGGATTGCATCCATGCAAGAACCTAGGAATTCGTTGGATTCTAACTCAAATTTTGCCGCCTTTTCCTGCTTGAATCCTTCCATCCATTTGTCCCAATTCTGTTCGATAGCCTTACGCAGCCCTCTCTGCGCCTCCAGAGAGGGTGAGCCTTCACCATGCTCATCTCGAACGCTGCAGATTCGGCTGTCCTGTCGGGCCAGCCATTCCTTCTTCTGGTCCGGCCTTGGATAAACTAAGACATAATCTAGGTGGTTTTTGCCGCATCGCTTGGCCCAGTCCCGGCTTGGTACAAACCAGAAGGATAGCATCGGGATGCGACTCGAGGATTCCGGTGATCATCTGCATATAAGACTGGAAGTCGTCGGTATTGTCTGCGTTCTTATGGTCGCTACTATCGAGGTCGAAGACAGGATATGCGGTTTGGTTGTTCGAAACCCAGATAGCAGGGATTGCTGTTTTCCCTTGGACTGTAACAGGCTTATAAAGCGAAGATGCTTTCTGGGAGGCGAGGGTTGTTTTGCCGATTGCAGGAAACCCAGCTATAATGACTGCATTCCCTTGCAGGGCTGAATGGTACAGCTGGCATCCGGCGGCGAAATACTTCATGATGGTGGCTTTCCAGAGAAGGGGGAAAATAAAAAGTCTGAAATCCTGGTTGCTGCAATGCTTTATTGTGAATAAGAAAGATAACTTGCAACGGAAATAAAGATTCCGGGCGGAAGCGAGTAGAAAGTAAAATGCAGCTCGGGATAAAATTGCGGGGCTTGGATGGACGTATTACTGGGAATGAATTGAGAGCGCCCGAGCACTATAGCGTATAAAAAATATAGAAATGTGGGTTTTTCTACAAGTATAGTAATGAAAAGGTATATAATAAAGTTCTTACGTAACGAGATCTTTCGGTATACTATTAAGCCGTAATTATTTTCTAAATTATTAATTATTATATTTTCAAAATTCAATAAAATATTACTAACAGACCAATATTTACAATAACCAATAACTAATATTATAATAACCAATACTACTAACAAACCAATACTACTAACAAACCAATATTACTAACAAACCAATACTACTAACAAACCAATACTACTAACAAACCATATATACTAACAAACCAATACTACTAACAAACCAATACTACTAACAAACCAGCACTACTAAGAAACCAACACTACTAACAAACAAACACTACTAACAAGCCTTCTTGTCTTGATATTGTCAATCTTTCCTTCTTATAACTTTTAATTATTCTTCAGGAGTTATTATGTCTAGATACGACGCCTACTTTCTTCTACTTCACACGGCCGCTATCCTACGAGAGCATTGCGTTACTCTCTATGCAATCTATCTCCTTATAACGAGCCTAGTCGGCTATAGCATATTAGTCTGGGTAGTATATCCTTCCCTCAATAGGTTCTGCTCTATACCGACCGAGTCTTTCTAACCTACTTATAGCCCCGGTACGTAAGCAATATGTCGAATATAGGTTCCTTGATACCGCGAATTGCAGATTTATTAGATTATAGCATTAACCGTATTTTCTTTCTTGCTTTCAAAACGTATGCTATGATTGTTAATACTGAAACTTTATAAATTGGACTACGTGCTTCCAAATTACTTTCAAAAGATTGTAAATTTCAATTCGGGAAACTTTATGGATCGAATCGTATAAATCTGCAATATAGATTCATATTTTAAAATCTATTTTAAGAATTCTATAATATAGAACTACTTACTATGTTTTTAATTTAACAGTCTTTAAAATTGCATTAAATTATTGGCAAGCAAAAATATAAAGCTTTTTGGGAAGTATCCATAGCGCGATCTTGAAATATATAAATCACTCGTCGCAAATTAAATTATTCACGTTTATATACTCTTTAGAATACTTTATATAATCGCTTACAGTTTTTCGCGATAATTTCTAGCTGAAACAAAACCAGATTCTTCCGAACAACCGTAATCTTCGGCTTGATTGCATCATGAAACAGCAACAAACTACCGACGGAACGCTCTGTTATCATACGTCTCAGGTCGCTTGGAAGCCAGAACGCAACCGTTATTTTTCAAAATCTTATCACATTTCGATAAACAGATTAAAGACATTGTCCGGGAAGTCCTCAATAATACTAGCGATCGGGATGTGTTGTGGAAGGTGGCTGAGAAGTGCTTTAACCAAGTCACTAGCCCTTCTGGAAACCTCCATGCCGATAACTACTTTGTTCCACTCGAAGAAGCATATCTGGAATGGCCATATGACCCCGATTTTGAGAGCGAAGAATACTACGAGTATGAGAATCGCCTTGACATAAACGAAGATTACGCTATAGCTTTTCAAGAACAAACGGAACATAGATCCGAGGCCCGCAGGAAGGACAGGCAAAGTTGGCCCGAATTTTAGATCAGGGCGTAAACAAATTCACCTGCTGGGCCAACCCTGTTTTTACCCGCCAGCAAACTTTAATACCCAATCTTTGAACTTCGATGCTGTCCCACATTACTTGTTTCGGACACTCGATAAGGCTAGCTTAGGAGAAATAACGAGAGCGTGATAGCTTCTATTACGAGCATTATTGGATCACATGAAAGCAGCCGAACC